>SJYX01009531.1:222280-307116 GCA_006410675.1 Oreotragus oreotragus | reverse complement strand
AAGAATTGATGCTTTTGAACTGTGGTGTTGGAGAAGACTCTTGAGAGTCCCTTGGACTGCAAGGAGATCCAACCAGTCCATTCTGAAGGAGATCAGCCCTGGGATTTCTTTGGAAGGAATGATGCTAAAGCTGAAACTCCAGTACTTTGGCCACCTCATGCGAAGAGTTGACTCATTGGAAAAGACTCTGATGCTGGGAGGGATTGGGGGCAGGAGGAGAAGGGGACGACAGAGGATGAGATGGCTGGATGGCATCACGGACTCGATGGACGTGAGTCTGAGTGAACTCCGGGAGTTGGTGATGGACAGGGAGGCCTGGCGTGCTGCGACTCATGGGGTCGCAAAGAGTCAGACACGCCTGAGCAACTGAACTGAACTGAAAGAAAAAACGATATATATCTGTTAGCCTGTAATGATAACAGTTGTCATTTATTGAGTACTTAACCCCACAGTGCTCCTTCCCATGTCTGATGTTTCCTTCCTGTGATGGTGGCTGAATGAATATAACTTTGAGTCTCTGAATGTTTCTCTCACTGTATCCCTAGGAAGGAGGTGGGGCAAGGGGTGGAAAACAGTCACTTTTGAGACCGTAAATTTGGGAGGAATACGTGGCATACACAGATCAACCGCTTTCTCTGAGGCCTGAGCACATGAGCATGTGACTGTCGTGAGGGCTGCCTGAGGCTGGATGGATAAAGCAGCCTCATTCTGGAGTTTGCTTAAAGAGTTTAGTTCACATGTGCCTTCTAGCCTGGCCTTTATAATTGACGTAGAAGATATTTTGACCTCTATCCTATTTTTATTTACTTGATTTTCTTAGCCACAACACCAAATGAGGTTGCTGAGTCCACAGCTAAATAATACCCCTCTTCTCTGGCTGGATTCAAAGCAAGTTGAGAATCCCATGCCAGACACAGAGCCAAGTGTGTTACACACATGATCCCTGTTTATTCCTCATAACAGCATGATAATGACTGTTCCCATTTTGAAGAGGAGGAAACTCAAGTTAGGACAAGTCAACACAATTATCCAAGACTGCAGTGATGGAGCTGGCCTGCACACCAGCTTCAACTCTGGGGCTGTAAACCTAACCATTACGCTATATGACTATACTGAAATTCCCACTAGAATAAAATTAGTAGAACCAAAGAATGAATCCACGTGCAACTGTCCATCCAGAGTCAGGCATTGCAAAATAATAAATGGCATTATTAAAGAGGACACCATCAGAAAGAAGCAGTGATTGCAAGGAGAATGACTGACCACTACTTTGATTATAGTAGTCAACAACTTGTCCTGCCTTTGGGTTAAAAGTCAGAATTCTGGCTACTTTCCCAAGATTTAAAAACCAGCAAGTTCAAAATGTCACCTGTTTTGTCAGCCCTAAAGCACAGTCCAGATAGAAGGCAGAAATAAAATAACCTGGAAGGCATTTCAGCCAGGTGAGTGACAGGGCTTAAATCTGCACATCATTTCATACCAGTTCTCTTGCCTATTTCTTATAAAATATCTTCCAATCACATAAGATCAGACCTGGAACCAGGGAGACTGAATATTCTTGCTAGTCCATTCTCTGCCAGAATGGCAAAACACTAGCTTAGCTACTTTAAGCAAACAAAAACACGTTTGGCAAAGACTTACAAATTTAAATTACTTTAATTCTCAAAATAACTTGATACAATTTTACCTCTCTTCTTTTCTTTCCACCTGCTTATTTATATCCAATACTCTAGAATATTCTTTCCGCAATTAACTATCTTATTAGAAAGAAAAGCCAAGAACTTCTTCCTTTTTTACCACAATATTTTCTTTGTCATTTCTCAATAATTTGTGGTCATCTTAAATAACATAAATAAGAAAAGGAGTCCCTTTGATGCTTATGGAGGCTCAGTTTACCCAAAATCACTCTTGTTTATTTTCTTTTTTCTTTTTGGCTACAATTAACTATCTTATTAGAAAGAAAAGCCAAGAACTTCTTCCTTTTTTACCACAATATTTTCTTTGTCATTTCTCAATAATTTGTGGTCATCTTAAATAACATAAATAAGAAAAGGAGTCCCTTTGATGCTTATGGAGGCTCAGTTTACCCAAAATCACTCTTGTTTATTTTCTTTTTTCTTTTTGGCTGATTTGTTATAGATGATTAAACTAAATTTGTAAGCCTTAGAAGTAAAGAGGAGCTGAACTGGAACAGACAAAAAAAAATCAAAAGTGTGTATAATTTGCCATTGGAAATGATGCATGGTTAAGGATGATTAAAATAGTCACAAGGCAACTGGCACAATAGTAGCTAATACTGTTAAAATAACTACATAGTAATATGCAGCTCTTGTTGAGAGCTAAAATTATTCCTGGAAGATATATTTTTCATTCCGTATCCTTAGATTCAAAACCCTTTATAGTGCGGTTTTATTTATTTATTTAAAATGGGTTAAGTTCATCATCAAATACAAAGATTACATGACGACTCTGTTTTTTTTTCTAAAAGAAAGTTTGTCAACTTTTGAAAAGTCTATTTCACTGCAAAGAGTAACAAGAATAAAATATTCTCTTGAGAAGGTATCAACGATTATTTCAAATACCGTTTTATAAAAAACACAAAATTGAGGGAATGTAGGAAAGAGGGGAATAAAATATCAATCTCATTATAATGTCCAAGAATCTAGTTGCTTAGTCATGCCCAGCTCCTGGTGACCCTGTGGACCATGGCCACCAAGCTCCTCCCTCCATGGGATTCTCCAGGCAAGAATCCTGGAGTGGGCTGCCATTGCCTTCTCCAGGGGATCTTCCCGACCCAGGGATCGAACCCAGGTCTTCTGCATTGTAGGTAGATTCTTTATTGTATAAGCTACCAGGGAAGCCCTAAGACTATTATTTATTGATAAATATTATAAAATCTAGTCTTCCACTAAAGTGTGAACTCAATTAACATATTGAGTCAAGTGGTTTACAAATCTTTATTTCATGTTTAAAATTAGTTGCACATCACTTTATTTTATAAGTGATGTCTTAGGTTGGTTTCCCTGGGAAACAGATATTGAGACTCTCAGACAGTCATGTGCCTATAGGAGTTCACTGGAGAGGACTGGGGAACAAGACCTGTAAGCGAGTTAGGGGAGTGGGGTTAGGCAGAGTGTTGGTCATGTGTATGACCCACAATACAGTTGCCAGAGAGGCTTCAGCCATTCTCCCTGAGAGCTCTGGCAACAGGATGATCCTTGGGAGATGTTTCACAAGGAGATGAGGGGGTTGAGTTTTTGTAGTCACCCTTCCCTGTTCATTTCTACACTGAACAATCCTTGGAGGCAAACACCACTTGTTCAAGAGAGTTCCTTTCGGCTGAGGGCAGTTCTCAGAGAGGGTCTCATTAACCAACACTCCAAGCTGCTGAGAGAATAAATGCCTTGCCACCGAAGGGAGATCCAGGCAAAGCACTACACGATCTATACCACCAGAGAGTGACCGAAAAAAGAGATGGGATAATTGGATTCATTTTAGAAATGCCACATTTCCAAACAAATCTGCACTGTATTGTGGATGGTAGCGTAATATGATAGTTTTCAAGTGGGTGTTCCTTATTTATTTAATACATAAAACGTAACGTAATATGTTGACATTTTTTATGCTTTTGTCTAGAATAATACTCAGGGTCTTCAGTAGGGAATTTATAGCATAAGGACCGGATGTGGCTTTGTGCTACTATTTTATACTGAAAGCATTGCCTATTCACTTCACCAATGCTGCATTTCAAAAATCTCTGTTACTTCTATTGAGCACTTATTATGCACCAGGATCATGGCAGGAATGGGAGTAAGAGCAATAAAAGACAGTTCTGTTTCCTGGAGCACACTGACTACTGAAACAGAATACAACTGAGTGATCCAAGTGCTCTGCTAGGGGGGACGTGAGGTGCTATTGCTGGTAAGAACTATCTAAACCACACCAGACCTGTATTTATCCATGTAACCTTAGGTGAGGTATGGAAAGGCCAGGTGCAGACACAGAAAGAAAGCCAGCAAAGAGTTTTACAGTTTTGCTATATGCACAGTTTTCAGGGGAGAACACAGCATGCCACTCAGGGCCGCTCAGGGAAAGGACCTGGATTTGTCACATGGCAGGAGGAAGAAAATGAAAGAGTAGAGCAAGGCAGTTGTACGTAGGTCTGCGTAATCTGAATAACTTCAGAGAACTCCTAGAAATTGGGGTTGTCCCAGGTTGTCTGATACTTGGTCTTAGAGCAATGATGGTTTGTGTATAGTAGCTCAATAAGGAAGATGGCTAGGAATGTGGCCTTAGCCAGCTTTTCAAGAAGGTAAACGGACTGGCATCTACAGGCCCTCAACACTGGGTCAAGGCAGTATTTAAATATATATCTATATATACATTATGGCATGATTTGGGATGAGGGAGATCTTAGGGATGACAGTTTCCCAGAAAGTCTCACAGAAGCTGAACTTTGAAGGGATGTTAGTGCACATCCTCACTATGCAGGACAGGTTTATGATACTCATCATCTACTAGGAGGCACAATAATGATGTAGACATTAGTTAAAATTTAACCTTTTAATTGTAAAGAAGGATACAGATGTAAGATGTCGGTACTGTTGTTAAAATAAAACACTTGTTCTTTTATTTTGAAAGACTTCTGCAATTTTTCTATAAAATTAGTTGATGTGATCAGCTGTAATGTTTGACACTAATGATTGATAGAAAAGAACTAAAATGTATGAATAAGTATTCTGTTTCTCCATTGTTTATTTACCTAGGCAAAGGACTCTGTAACAATACTGATGTGAAATGAAAATGAAAATGAAAACTTTATTGTTATTACCTTACAGCAAAGATAGCCGGCCATTGATAAAGCCATCAAAAATTAACAAGATCACCATTTCTTCCTGCCCCCCATATAGCAAAACCCTAGTCATTATTCTGCATTCTCTATATCCACTGACAGCATTTTCTTCTAAAACATTCAGTTCTCTCTGTTTGTCTTGTCCTCTTGTTCTGTCTCTCTTTCTGTCCCTCCTCTACTCCGTTTACTTCTATTATCAATTATTGATTCAACCTTCATAAAATCTGTCAGACTAAAAGCCTTACCTTGGTTTTGCCGCCTGTGTCTCTGTAGTATAGATCCTATAAGCCTCCTAATCAGTTTCTTGCCTTACTCTCTCTCCTCTAAAATCCATGCCATATGTGACCTGGATAAACGTGTTAACAGGCTGCCACCTGCATTAACTTTCTAAGTCTAATCACATTTCAAAAAACTTAGATGGCTTCTATTTGAGGGATCTCCAAAGAGAGTCCAATTTATTGGCATTAAGAAAGAAACCATTAGAATGCCTACTTATTTTTGTCTGAAGACACTTAGAAATATTAAATGCAACTAATTTTAAATTCCATTATTCACAATATGCCAACATGATCCTAAAAAACCTTGTGATAGGGTTCAGCTGACACCTCATACCTTCATTTACTTCAGCACATTGCAGAGTACATGGGCGTATGTAGTATGCAGTTATTCTTTTCTCAGTGACCAATAGCAGCGTCTTTAAAACAGTCTGTAATGAGATTAATGGGGCTATGAAAATTATATATATAATAAAATGTTTGTTGGCTATTTCACACCAGAGCATTTGAAAGAGGTGCAGGACTTCCCCGGTGGTACAGTGGGTGGGAGGTCTGCCTGCCAGTGCAGGCAGGCAATCCCTGATCTGAGAAGATCCCGCGTGCCACAGAAACTAGTGCCCACGCACCACAGCTACTGAGCCTGTGTGCGGCAACTACAGATGCCCACGTGGTGAGAGCACGTGCTCCGCAACAACAGAAGCGCAGCAAGTCGTCTGTGCACCACAAAGAAGAGTAGCCCCGACTTACTGCGACTAGAGAAAGCCCATGCACAGCAGTGAAGACCCACACAACCAAAAATAAACAAACGAATAAACACAAAGAAAGACAGAAAGAATACTTTTTAAAAAGAGGCACAAAATTTAAGGAATATATATATGTAGCTTTCTTTTATAAAGAAGACTCATTTCCAAATAGATTACACCTCTTTGTGATGATGAACTGTTTTCAGAAGTTGTTGTCTATTAGATATTGAAGGAATAAATATACTTAATACATCCCCCGAGGTAAAGTTGATGAATTAACAATGAGTGAGAAAGCAACCGCTGTTCAAAACAGCTCAGACTATGTAGAAGGCATTTTGAAAATGGATACTTGAAAATATCTGCCCATATATGATTTTCTTTGCTAGAAAATACTGTCCTATTTGCAAAAATTTAAACAGCAGAAAAATTATATTCTTATGTGTTAAAATGCATTCAAAATTCAAAATTGTATTAGGTTTAGAACTACTTATTTGTAGAATAAGAATAAAATACCTTTTGAAGAACTGGGAGGAATAAATGGTTAGCATTATGAAAGATGTAAATTTACTTTCCAATTCAACAAAAATCTCTACAAAATTGATGAATAGAATTTAATATGGTTATAATGATTTAATAAGCCTAGAAAATGGTATGCTTTTCCACTGCTATCTAGATTACTTTGTGAGATTTTCAGCTTCAGCAGTGGTTAAAACTAAATAAAAGCAAATTTTACAGAAAGCCAGATTTTTTTAGTAACTCCAGAGAACTCTTGGAAATTGGGGTTGTCCTTGGTTGCCTGATAATCGGTCTTAAAGCAATGGCAGTGTGTACAGTAGTTCAATAAGGGAGATGGCTGGGAATGTGGCCTTAATCAGCTTTTCAAGAAGGCAAACTGACTGGCATTTACAGGCCCTCAAAACTGGGTCAAGGCAATATTAAGAAAAAAAAAATTACAGCATGATTTTGGATGAGGGAGATCTTAGGGATGACAATTTCCCAGAAAGTCTCACATAAAAAGTCAGCTCAAGATTTTATAAGCAATGAAGAAAATTCATTCATATTGTTCACACTTAGAACTACTTATAGAATAAGAATAAAACACCTTTTGAAAAACTAGGAAGAATAAATAGTATTATGAAAGATGTAAATTTACTTCCCAATTCAACAAAAATTAAATAATATAATTAATAGTTAATGATGTAATAAAATGTGAATAATATTTTGGAGAGATAAAAATGGGTCACATATGACTAATAAATAAAATAAAACAATGCATAAAGTTATTTAAATATTGATCTTACGTAGTGACATATGTATACATATAGCTGCATGCTCAACTTTTTTTTATTGATGAGGTTCAAAATTTAACAAATTTTAGGTTAAATTTTGGTTTCTCAATCTTTATACTACCGATATTTTGGGGCTCAGATAGTAAAGAATCTGACTTCAGTGTAGAAGACCCAGGTTTGATCCCTGGGTTGGGTCAGGAAGATTCCCTGGAGACGAGAATGGCAACCTACTCCAGTATTCTTGCTTGAAGAATCCCATGGACAGAGGAGTCTGACAGGCCACAGTTCACAGGGTAGCAAAGAGTTGGACACCACTAAGAGACTAACACTTTCACTTCACTTAAAATCTTTGTTGTAGGGAGGGCATTATCTTTTGCCTATTAGGATGTTTAGCAGCATCCCTCATCTCTACCTACTAGGTAACTATAGCACATACTCATATAGTTATAATGCAAAATGTTTTCAGATATTGTCAAATATCTTCTGAAGGGCCAAGTTAAAAATCACCAGTCTATAGCATAAGTCCAACATTAGAGTCTGTTACACTATCTTAGCCCAGCCTATATTTTTGATCTTATCTTCTAATGTTTATATTTCTAACATTATCTTCTATAACTTTGCTTTCTTGTCATTCTCCTCCCTTTACTATTCCTTATTAGTTACATCAATCTTTCCCTTCATTATTTACCTCTATGTTTTTGCTCATAGCTGGAGTGATTTTTCCATGATTTATTTATGGACATATCTTACTCATTCCTTAAAATCTGTCTTGAATCATGCCTCCTTTCTAGATTTTCTTTAAATTCTCATGTTAGCGTGAACCTGCTCTTTGAGTACAAAATGTACCTCTATTTTAGTTTTTATTTTAAGCTCTCTTCTGGGGCTTCTCTGGTAGCTTAGATGGTAAAGAATCTGCGTGCAATGCAGGAGACCCAGGTTCAGTCCCGGGGTCGGGAGGATCCCCTGGAGAAGGAAATGGCAACCCACTCCAGTATTCTTGCCTGGACAATTCCATGGACAGAGAAGCCTGGTGGGCTACAGTCCATGGGGTCACAGTCAGACAAAACTGATCAACTAACACTTTCACTCTTGTTTCTCTCTCTTTGGTATTCTTTCTTCTCAAACTCACTCTAGACTCTTATAAAAATTGTGTACAAATTAAAATAATTGCTAATACTATTGGTAGTGTGATTATTCATTGATGAAAGACAATGAGGGACCACAATGCAGACTTTGAGGAGAAAATGACAGAACTCTGTGTATTTACATGAGAATGTGTCCAAAATATATTGCTAACTGAAAACTGTAACTCATAGCATACTACATATATTATGATTCCTTTGAGGGAAAAATACATAAACATTATGCTTATACATGCAGGAAAATTTTATGATAAGATACACAAGTAACTATAACAATGGTTCCTTCAGGGAAGTGAGAAGTGAGGACTTTTACTTCTAACATTATCTTTATGTGGAGTTTGGATTTTTTTATCATAAATATGAAATGTTCTTAAAATTCAAAAAGTAATTACAAAACTGATGTGCTGCCAGCTGCACTAAGAGGCTAGATCAAAAAATAATTTAAAAGTTACAATTTTCAGTGTACTGTTTTATGGTTTACTTGCACGTTCTTGTAGAAATTTACTTCCCTGGAAAACTAAATTCCTGAAGGGATGAAGTTAACCACCAACTGGGCATGATATGGTACCCATTTTTAAGGACTGTGACCTTTTCACACTGCCCTTCTCTCAGGCTTATCTTACCTGAGTCTTGTTGATTTGACAAAAGCTGTTTCTAGATCACTACTGGTCAGCAGTCAATAATAGTACAGTCCCCTGAGTGAATATTTCTCTACAGATATGCAGAGAGATAAACTTAAATTCTTATCACAGAGAAGCAAGGATATTTCTTGGAAGCAAGGGTTAAAGTTTAACATTCAAGTTAAAAAGTTTGTTTTCTGGTTTTAGGCATAAGAAAAAAATTAATCAAGAAGATGGTCTGGCTTTTCTAAGGTCTTCTTAGTTACCTGAATTAGTTACCTCACTGGATCTATGAGGTTATTAACTGAACCAAAAGGGCATTTAGAGTCCTCTGCTTCAACTTTTTAGAATAAAAGAAAAGAAAAGGCAATGATTCAGCCATGTCTGCTACAGGGATGCAGCTAGTTCCCAGCTCTTATTTTTCCATGCCCTGGCTAATTAAATTGGTCAATGGTTCTCACAGTCTTGGTCACAAACTTCTCAACTGCCTGCTTCCTGTGTTTGGGGTAGGAGAGATTACTGAGCTGCCTTTCAGGATTAGTAATGGAAATACTGAGTGCTATGGCCCAAAAGAATCTTACATGAGAATTTCAAGGAGTATGGAAAAAAAAATTAGGAGAACTTTCGAAGACATATATAATGAAAAGCTACATGAAAAACCCATTTCAGGAGCAAGAATATTTTTGCTGATTTTTACTGCAAATTGCCACAGATAACAGAGTTGGAGTATAAAGAAAGCTGAGTGCTGAAGAATTGATGCTTTTGAACTGTGGTGTTGGAGAAGACTCTTGACAGTCCTTTGGACTGCAAGGAGATTCAACCAGTCCATCCTAAAGGAAGTCATCTTGAATATTCACTGGAAGGACTGATGCTGAAGCTGAAACTTCAATACTTTGGCCACCTGAAGCAAAGAACTGACTCACTGGAAAACACCCTGATGCTGGGAAAGATTAAAGGTGGGAGGAGAAGGGGACGATGGAGGATGAGATGGTTGGATGGCATCACTGACTTGTTGGACATGAATTTGAGCAAGCTCTGGGAGTTGGTGATGGACAGGGAAGCCTGACGTGCTGCAGTCCATGGGGTAGCAAAGAGTTGGACATGACTGAGACACTGAACTGAACATGGTAATTACATATGCTGAAAATAGTCTAATTCTGAGTCATTCACTGAGGATTAAAGAAAAAAGGATAGTGAAAAAAAGGCTATTTGAAAATCTTGTATAGAAATCCTCAAAGCAGCATCCCAACTTTTCCTAGAGGAGTCCTTCTTTGTTCAGGATCATTTGATTGAAAAGCTGAGTTTTCTAAGTATCTGTTTTATTTCTCAGAGGAATCATAAATCTTTAACTTATTAAAAGACCACAAGCTTAAAATAAATAAAGGAGGTTATGAGATAAATCATTAAAGGAGTATAGATATTTAGAGGGCATGGTCATATTTTTATAAAAAAGCAAAATTGTGACTTAGAACATATGAACACAGAAATAAGTGGAGGAATAAACAGAATGTGGAAGACAGAGCCAGGGAAATGTCTAGGAGGAGCCATTAGGAATACTACAAAAGCAGAATTCAGAGAGCACATTATTCGGGGTGAAAGAAGACCCTGATTCAAAAATCTTTCTTTTTAATTCAGCACAAAGACAAAAAGAAACTTTGAGACCAGATTAAGGTCCATGTTCCTATTAAGGCATTGCCCGGCATTTAGTACTTGTGTAATCGGTGTTTTACTGCATTTAAGCAATACAGGCTGATAAAAAGCAATGGCCAATTGTTATTGGAAACAGCCTGGTATTCCAGGAATTTCCTGACCTAGAGTGCAGAGGTCTCCCATCTTTTGACACTCTCTTCTCTTAACTGGAAAACATGGCATTTCTTTCACAGTGGAGATGGAAACAAGGAAAGTGGATTTTCTTATCAGCTTCCCCGTCTTCCTTCTATTTAGGAAATAAAAACACTTGAAAAAAAATTTAAATGGAGGCCCTTTCACACAGCTATGAATTCTAAGAAAGCAAAATGTTGTATTCAGAAAGAAATCTTGGTGCTCTTTGTCGACCCTTGAAGGAATTGAGAAAATGCCTATTTACTAATGACAGTGACTGCAGCCATTAAATTAAGATGCTTGCTCCTTGGAAGAAAAGCTATGACAAACCTAGACAGAGTATTGAAAAGCAGAGACAGCACTTTGCCAACAATGGTTTGTCTAGTCCAAGCTATGATTTTTACAGCAGTCATGTATGGATGAGAGTTGTACCACAAAGAAGGCCAAGGAATTGATGTTTCCAATTTGGTGCTGGAGAAGACTCTTGAGAGTCCCTTGGACAGCAAGGAGATCAAACCAGTCAATCCTAACAGAAATCAACCCTGAATATTCACGGGAAGGACTGATGCTGAAGCTGAAGCTCCAATATTTTGCTCACTTGCTGTGAAACGCCAACTCACTAGAAAAGACGCTGATGCTAGGAAAGATTGAAAGGAGAAAGGGGCAGCAAAAGATGAGATGGTTAGATAGCATCACGAACTAAATGGACATGAATTTGAGCAAACTGCAGGAGGTAGTGGAGAACAGGGAAGCCTGGCATGCTATCCAGTCTATAGGGTCTAGAAGAGTTGGACTTGTTACAATTTAGAGACTGATCAACAACAATTTCTATATCTCTGCTAGCTGTAAGCATGAGAGGAAGGTTAGGGAGGAAAATCTCTGCCTGTCTGTTTACTATTGTAGTTTCATAGTTTTAGAACATAGAAAATAAATACTTATTTGTGGGATGAATGGATAAGTATTTAGATACCAAAATGCTTATAGCATTCTGAAAGAGATGGGAATACCAGACCACCTGACCCACCTCTTGAGAAACCTGTATGCAAGTCAGGAAGCAACAGTTAGAACTGGATATGGAACAACAGACTGGTTCCAAATAAGAAAAGGAGTACGTCAAGGCTGTATATTGTCACCATGCTTATTTGACTTCTATGCAGAGTACATCATGAGAAACGCTGGGCTGGGAGAAGCACAAGCTGGAATCAAGATTGCTGGGAGAAATAGCAATAACCTCAGACAGGCAGATGACCAGCCTTATGGCAGAGAGTGAAGAAGAAATAAAGAGCCTCTTGATGAAAGAGAAAGAGGAGAGTGAAAAAGTTGGCTTAAAGCTCAACATTCAGAAAACTAAGATCATGGCACCTGGTCCCATCACTTCATGGCAAATAGATAGGGAAACAGTGGAAACAGTGGCTGACTTTACTTTAGGGGGCTCCAAAATCACTGCAGATGGTGATTGCAGCCATGAAATTAAAAGATGCTTACTCCTTGGAAGGAAAGTTATGACCAACCTAGACAGCTTATTAAAAAGCAGAAACATTACTTTGCCAACAAAGGTCCATCTAGTCAAGGCTATGGTTTAGTAGTCATGTATAGATGTGAGAGTTGGACTAAGAAGCACAAGCTGGAATCAAGATTGCTGGGAGAAATAGCATTAACCTCAGACAGGCAGATGACCAGCCTTATGGCAGAGAGTGAAGAAGAAATAAAGAGCCTCTTGATGAAAGAGAAAGAGGAGAGTGAAAAAGTTGGCTTAAAGCTCAGCATTCAGAAAACTAAGATCATGGCACCTGGTCCCATCACTTCATGGCAAATAGATAGGGAAACAGTGGAAACAGTGGCTGACTTTACTTTAGGGGGCTCCAAAATCACTGCAGATGGTGATTGCAGCCATGAAATTAAAAGATGCTTACTCCTTGGAAGGAAAGTTATGACCAACCTAGACAGCTTATTAAAAAGCAGAAACATTACTTTGCCAACAAAGGTCCATCTAGTCAAGGCTATGGTTTAGTAGTCATGTATAGATGTGAGAGTTGGACTATAAAGAAAGCTGAGTGCCGAAGAATTGATGCTTTTGAACTGTGGTGTTGGAGAAGACTCTTGAGAGTTCCTTGGACTGCAAGGAGGTCCAACCAGTCCATTCTGAAGGAGATCAGTCCTGGGTGTTCATTGGAAGGACTGATGTTGAAGCTGAAACTCCAACTTCGGCCACCTGATGTGAAGAGCTGACTCACTTGAAAAGCCCCTGATGCTGGTTAAGATTGAGGGCAGGATGAGAAGGGGATGACAGGATGAGATAGTTGGATGGCATCACTGACTCAATGGATGCTGAGTTTGGGTAAACTCCAGGAGTTGGTGATGGACAGGGAGGCCTGGTGTTCTGCGGTTCATGGGATTGCAAAGAGTCAGACATGACTGAGCAACCGAACTGAACTGATGCTTAATGCAATTCCCAGAATGCTGGTAGCTATGTGGAAAGTAAAACTGTTGTCTTTGAAGATAAAACGCTGGCTCATATTCAGTACAAATACAGTCCTAATGTAGATTTTGACTAAAGGAATAAGTTCAAGCTCTTTAAGACTGTGTGAAAGAAATCAAATCTTTTTGAAATGATAACTTGTTATACAGTCATTGGGGTTTGTACAGTACGTAGTATCAAATAGAGCAAAATCCTCAAATTTTCTGGACCAACAAAAATTGAGGATCTAGAATATGCAAGTTACCTATTGTATATTTGTCTAGGTTCAGAACAGAGGAACAAATCCAGTAGCAGATATATCAAGAGATTTAATGTAATGAAATGGTTTACATGATTGTGTGGGCTAATAGCTAGATAAGGCTGAAATCTGAATCACACACTCTTTAGCATGTGGAGGAGCTTCTGTCCACAAGTGGAATTTCTTCTCTGGGGAAGCCTCAGTTCTGCTCTTAAGTCCTTTCAGCTTAGTGAATTAGAACCACATATTATTTATGATAATCTCTCTTTCATACATAAAATCATGAACTTTAATCATAGCTATAAAATACCTCCACAGAAATAGATAGGTTGGTGTTTGGCTGAAAACTGTGCATGACAGCCTAATGAGGTTAACACATAAAACTGATATGGCAATTTGTTTAGGGGAAGGCAAAATATGCCTCTTTTGCAAGAAAGAAAGAAAGTGAAGTCTCTCAGTCGTGTCCGACTCTTTGCGACCCCATGGACTGTAGCTTACCATGCTTCTCCGTCCATGGGATTTTCCAAGGAAGAGTACTGGAGTGGGTTGAAGCTCATTAAAACCATAATAAGATATCTCCTGTTCATTACAGCACTATTTTCAATAGCCAAGACATGGAAGCAACATAAATGTCCACTGACAGTTGAATGAATAAAGGATATGATACACACACACACACACACACACACACACAAACACAATGGAGTATTATTTAGCCATAAAAAAGAAAGAAATACTATTTGCAGCAACATGGATGGGCTGTGAAGTCATTCAATTATGTTTGATTCTTTGCAACCCCACGGACTGTTGTGTGCCAGGCTCCTCCGTCCATGGGATTTTCCAGGCAAGAATACTAGAGTAGGTTGCCATTTCCTTCTCCAGGGAATCTTCCCAACCCAGGGATTAAACCCGATCTCATACATTGCAGGCAGACTCTTTATCATCTGAACCACCAGAGATTATCAAACTAAATTCAGTAAACCAGACAGAGAAAGGTAAATATCATATATCACTTACACGTGGACTCTGGGGGAAAAAAAGATACATGTGAACCTATTTCCAAATCACAGATATGAAAAACATATGGTTACCAAAGGGTAAAGAGAGGTGAGGAGAGGGATAAATTAGGAGTTTGGGATTAACATACATACTCTACTGATGTAAAATAGATAACTCACAGGGACCTACTGTATAGCACAGAGGGAATTATACTCAATATTTTGTAATAATCTATAAAGGAAGAGAATCTGAAGCATATATATATATATATAACCGAATAAATAACTGTATAACTGAATTGCTATGCTAAATATTTGAAAGTAATGATACCGCAAACCAACTATACTTCAGTAAAAAATTTAAAAATAGAAAAATGATACCTTTTTAAACATAATTACTTCCTCTAGAAAACACTTAACTGAAATGCTGCAGGGAAACTCAGATAGAGGATCTTAAGACTGAGATGGCATGTGGGTAGCAGGACTGAGACCTCAATGCTACTTTCACTAATAACTATGTAACTTTGAAGAAATCATTTAATCATTTTTGAACCTCAAAATGATTCTTAAATGAGGATCATGTGTATGCCCTGCCTAACTCATAAAAATTATTAAAAATTAAATGTTAAAATGGAAGTGAAAACAATAAATAAAAATTTATGTCATGTGACACTTTCTCTAAACTTTGTTATTATAGTAAATTGAATAATGGCTTTCAAAGATGTTTACCTTATAATTCCCAGAACCTGTGAATATGTAGTTACTTTAAATGGCTGCTGCTGCTACTGCTGCTAAGTCACTTCAGTCGTGTCCGACTCTGTGTGACCCCATAGACGGCAGCCCACCAGGCTCCCCCATCCCTGGGATTCTCCAGGCAAGAATACTGGAGTGGGCTGCCATTTCCTTCTCCAATGCATGAAAGAGAAAAGTGAAAGTGAAGTCGCTCAGTCTGTCTGACTGTTAGCGACCCCATGGACTACAGCCCACCAGGCTACTCCGTCCATTGGATTTTCCAGGCAAGAGTACTGGGGTGGGGTGCCATTGCCTTCTCCATTAAAATTATGAATCTTGTGATGGGGAGATTATCCTCATGGGCCCTGTAGTCACAAGTGTTTGTATAAGAGAGAGGCAGAAGAGTCAGAGGAAAACAGAAATGATGTGATAAAGGAAGCAGAGGAAGATGAGGAGATACAATGTCAGAAGCCAAGGTTCACCAAGAGTGATCTGATTGCTTGCTGGAAGGGAACCAAGAGCCAAGGCTTGTGGGTGGCCTTTCTAAGCCAGAAAAGGCAAGGAAACATTCTTTACTACAGCCTCTTGAAGGGACATGACCTTGCTAACACCTTGACTTCACTCCAATCAAATCCATCTTGAACTTCTTGCCTCCAAACTGGAAGACAAATTTGTGTGTTTTGAGCCACATAGGTCTGCAGTAATTTGTTAGAACATCAATAGGAAACTAGTAAAGATACACTGTCTGGAAGGGTATTTACTGTATCAGAGAATGCTGCTTGTCCTCTGTGTCCATTCCCTCCTTTGTCCATCTTTAGCTTAGAAAACATTTCGACTAAAGACTGAATTTCCTTTCAGGCTAGGATGCAGATAACTTAAGTTGCTGCCTGTGCTACATAAGGGGAAAAGGGGTAAGCAGCTTCTAAAAAACAACCTTGAAGAAACATGTCTTTCCTTCATCTCTTCTTTCTCCTTCCTGCTGGCTATAATTAAGACATGATGAATGAAGCTACAATGACACTCTGACCCGAAGATGCAAGCTAATATTGAGGACAGCAGAGCATAAATAGAAAAAGCCAGGGTCCCTAACTGTGGAGTCACCGTATCAACTCTTGACCAAGTATTCAGAATTTTGTATGAGAATTTTGTCTTGTTTCAATATCATTATTTTGACTTTTCACTTTCAGCAAAACAATTTTGCCTACTATTGATATATTCATATTTCTAAATTAACTAGATGTTTCTTCTGCATGAATAATAAGAGTGTTAGGTAAACTGCATACCCATTAAAGGCTAAGTAGAGTTTCATGAAATGAAGATATTAGAGAATGGAACACCAACAGAAAAAAGACCATAACGAAAACAACAGAATCCCAAACTATACACTTCCCTTTTCAAATACAAATAGGTTGGTATATTTTAATAAAAGGCAAATTTACTGATCTTAACTATTCACTATGTGCACAACCACATCCCTATTATTATTTATTTAAATAATCACTATCTATCATAAATACTGGGATTGCAGAATATTCAGTTAACATTGCAAGGATATTCAGTCTACTGGGTATTTAAAGAAGTAGTGTCTCTGGTTAGAATCTTATTTTGTAAATCAAAATATTTTAATGCAGATATACTGATAAAGAATATGCAACCATGTTATTTTTGTATCATTACAGAGACATATATTTAAGATTCTTTTATAAGTGTAGTGAAGTTGTTCAGTTGTGTCCGACTCTGTGCGATCCCATGGACTGTAGCCTACCAGGCTCCTCCATCCATGGAATTTTCCTGGCAAGAGTACTGGAGTGGGTTGCCATTTCTTTCTCCAGGGGATCTTCCCGATCTGGGGATCAAACCCAGATCTCCCACATTGCAGGCAGACGCTTTATTGTCTTAACTACCAGGGAAGCCCCTTAAGTAAATAAAGCCAATAAAAAGTTGCATAATCTTCAACTCACATATCTGAATATGTAGAGATAATGACAGTCAGCTGGAAGAGATCAATCAAATTTCCACAAAACTATACCTTCATTCATTGGTCTTAACATGCTTATTTGCTCATTAAATGAAATTTTCACTGTTATTGGTATTCACTATTACTATATCATCTAGTAAGGAATATGCCTAGTGTCAATACAGCCCATTTAACAAAGTCTGTGAAGTATTTAACAACTGACAGAAAAAAATAAAGCACTTCTGGTGACTAACTTTTCTTAATAGCTTTCCCACTCCACCAATGGGCTGGACATTGACATGAACAATGTGATGGGATTGAATCAACCAATCAGTAATTTCAGAATAGCAAGATTATTTCATTTTCTTTTGAAAAGGCAGATTGATTTAGCAGTTACAATTCTGGGACAATACTGAAAAAGCAGCACCAACACTGATATCAGGGAGTGGTCCCAAACTTCCAAACACAAATTTTTAGATACATGTCTGGTTAATATTCAGATCTGAAAGATGTGGGAAACTGACATATAATTTCCCCACCAGAGAGAGTGGTACAGTTGTCTGGAAGAAAAAATATAGAAAAGACTCTGGGAAAGTTGCCTTCCTAATAATCTTCAAAATTTGGTGACATGATGATTGGAAGTAAAGGGATTAGGTAAAGAACTTCAAATTCTCAAACTGTCACATGGGTTATAAGTAAAAGAAAAATTACAGGGAATGAAAATAGCCATCCAGAGTATGGCTGCCCAACATCGTGGCCCTATGCTAATATCCAGAGCTAAGTAACTAGCAGACTGTACTCTAAATATCAACCTCTCAAGTTTGGGTTTTGAGAAATATTCAAATAATTCCCTCCAAACAAGCTAAAAGGGGAAGAAGAGTATTTCTACTATTGCATATCCTCATTTGGATTTTTTAAAAGAATCCTTAGATAAAAAACCAACTGAGTCAAAAGATAAGTAAGGAATAAAGAAAGAAAAAGTATGACCTGTGAAACACTTATATAGAAAAAATTAAACAAGAACAGAATAAAAATAGGATTATACGTATTTTACATATACAAAGCAATTGCCGCTTATATTGCAAATTTTACTAGAAGCCCTAATCAATACAAGGCAACAAAAAGTAAACTAAGAGTAAAATAATTAGATATAAGGAAACAAAGCCATTAGTATTCAAAGTTAATATTATTATTTACAGAGAAAAGCAAATGAATGTNTTGGACTATAAAGAAAGCTGAGTGCCGAAGAATTGATGCTTTTGAACTGTGGTGTTGGAGAAGACTCTTGAGAGTTCCTTGGACTGCAAGGAGGTCCAACCAGTCCATTCTGAAGGAGATCAGTCCTGGGTGTTCATTGGAAGGACTGATGTTGAAGCTGAAACTCCAACTTCGGCCACCTGATGTGAAGAGCTGACTCACTTGAAAAGCCCCTGATGCTGGTTAAGATTGAGGGCAGGATGAGAAGGGGATGACAGGATGAGATAGTTGGATGGCATCACTGACTCAATGGATGCTGAGTTTGGGTAAACTCCAGGAGTTGGTGATGGACAGGGAGGCCTGGTGTTCTGCGGTTCATGGGATTGCAAAGAGTCAGACATGACTGAGCAACCGAACTGAACTGATGCTTAATGCAATTCCCAGAATGCTGGTAGCTATGTGGAAAGTAAAACTGTTGTCTTTGAAGATAAAACGCTGGCTCATATTCAGTACAAATACAGTCCTAATGTAGATTTTGACTAAAGGAATAAGTTCAAGCTCTTTAAGACTGTGTGAAAGAAATCAAATCTTTTTGAAATGATAACTTGTTATACAGTCATTGGGGTTTGTACAGTACGTAGTATCAAATAGAGCAAAATCCTCAAATTTTCTGGACCAACAAAAATTGAGGATCTAGAATATGCAAGTTACCTATTGTATATTTGTCAAGGTTCAGAACAGAGGAACAAATCCAGTAGCAGATATATCAAGAGATTTAATGTAATGAAATGGCTTACATGATTGTGTGGGCTAATAGCTAGATAAGGCTGAAATCTGAATCACACACTCTTTAGCATGTGGAGGAGCTTCTGTCCACAAGTGGAATTTCTTCTCTGGGGAAGCCTCAGTTCTGCTCTTAAGTCCTTTCAGCTTAGTGAATTAGAACCACATATTATTTATGATAATCTCTCTTTCATACATAAAATCATGAACTTTAATCATAGCTATAAAATACCTCCACAGAAATAGATAGGTTGGTGTTTGGNAGGAGCTTCTGTCCACAAGTGGAATTTCTTCTCTGGGGAAGCCTCAGTTCTGCTCTTAAGTCCTTTCAGCTTAGTGAATTAGAACCACATATTATTTATGATAATCTCTCTTTCATACATAAAATCATGAACTTTAATCATAGCTATAAAATACCTCCACAGAAATAGATAGGTTGGTGTTTGGCTGAAAACTGTGCATGACAGCCTAATGAGGTTAACACATAAAACTGATATGGCAATTTGTTTAGGGGAAGGCAAAATATGCCTCTTTTGCAAGAAAGAAAGAAAGTGAAGTCTCTCAGTCGTGTCCGACTCTTTGCGACCCCATGGACTGTAGCTTACCATGCTTCTCCGTCCATGGGATTTTCCAAGGAAGAGTACTGGAGTGGGTTGAAGCTCATTAAAACCATAATAAGATATCTCCTGTTCATTACAGCACTATTTTCAATAGCCAAGACATGGAAGCAACATAAATGTCCACTGACAGTTGAATGAATAAAGGATATGATACACACACACACACACACACACACACACACACACACAAACACAATGGAGTA
The DNA here is from genome assembly GCA_006410675.1 of Oreotragus oreotragus. Classification (NCBI taxonomy): domain Eukaryota; kingdom Metazoa; phylum Chordata; class Mammalia; order Artiodactyla; family Bovidae; genus Oreotragus; species Oreotragus oreotragus. Next base: position 287,167 of record SJYX01009531.1, on the reverse strand, counting down.
TTATTTAGCCATAAAAAAGAAAGAAATACTATTTGCAGCAACATGGATGGGCTGTGAAGTCATTCAATTATGTTTGATTCTTTGCAGCCCCACGGACTGTTGTGTGCCAGGCTCCTCCGTCCATGGGATTTTCCAGGCAAGAATACTAGAGTAGGTTGCCATTTCCTTCTCCAGGGAATCTTCCCAACCCAGGGGTTAAACCCGATCTCATACATTGCAGGCAGACTCTTTATCATCTGAACCACCAGAGATTATCAAACTAAATTCAGTAAACCAGACAGAGAAAGGTAAATATCATATATCACTTACACGTGGACTCTGGGGGAAAAAAAGATACATGTGAACCTATTTCCAAATCACAGATATGAAAAACATATGGTTACCAAAGGGTAAAGAGAGGTGAGGAGAGGGATAAATTAGGAGTTTGGGATTAACATACATACTCTACTGATGTAAAATAGATAACTCACAGGGACCTACTGTATAGCACAGAGGGAATTATACTCAATATTTTGTAATAATCTATAAAGGAAGAGAATCTGAAGCATATATATATATATATAACCGAATAAATAACTGTATAACTGAATTGCTATGCTAAATATTTGAAAGTAATGATACCGCAAACCAACTATACTTCAGTAAAAAATTTAAAAATAGAAAAATGATACCTTTTTAAACATAATTACTTCCTCTAGAAAACACTTAACTGAAATGCTGCAGGGAAACTCAGATAGAGGATCTTAAGACTGAGATGGCATGTGGGTAGCAGGACTGAGACCTCAATGCTACTTTCACTAATAACTATGTAACTTTGAAGAAATCATTTAATCATTTTTGAACCTCAAAATGATTCTTAAATGAGGATCATGTGTATGCCCTGCCTAACTCATAAAAATTATTAAAAATTAAATGTTAAAATGGAAGTGAAAACAATAAATAAAAATTTATGTCATGTGACACTTTCTCTAAACTTTGTTATTATAGTAAATTGAATAATGGCTTTCAAAGATGTTTACCTTATAATTCCCAGAACCTGTGAATATGTGGTTACTTTAAATGGCTGCTGCTGCTACTGCTGCTAAGTCACTTCAGTCGTGTCCGACTCTGTGTGACCCCATAGACGGCAGCCCACCAGGCTCCCCCATCCCTGGGATTCTCCAGGCAAGAATACTGGAGTGGGCTGCCATTTCCTTCTCCAATGCATGAAAGAGAAAAGTGAAAGTGAAGTCGCTCAGTCTGTCTGACTGTTAGCGACCCCATGGACTACAGCCCACCAGGCTACTCCGTCCATTGGATTTTCCAGGCAAGAGTACTGGGGTGGGGTGCCATTGCCTTCTCCATTAAAATTATGAATCTTGTGATGGGGAGATTATCCTCATGGGCCCTGTAGCCACAAGTGTTTGTATAAGAGAGAGGCAGAAGAGTCAGAGGAAAACAGAAATGATGTGATAAAGGAAGCAGAGGAAGATGAGGAGATACAATGTCAGAAGCCAAGGTTCACCAAGAGTGATCTGATTGCTTGCTGGAAGGGAACCAAGAGCCAAGGCTTGTGGGTGGCCTTTCTAAGCCAGAAAAGGCAAGGAAACATTCTTTACTACAGCCTCTTGAAGGGACAAGATGTGATAAAGGAAGCAGAGGAAGATGAGGAGATACAATGTCAGAAGCCAAGGTTCAGCAAGAGTGATCTGATTGCTTGCTGGAAGGGAACCAAGAGCCAAGGCTTGTGGGTGGCCTTTCTAAGCCAGAAAAGGCAAGGAAACATTCTTTACTACAGCCTCTTGAAGGGACACAACCTTGCTAACACCTTGACTTCACTACAATCAAATCCATCTTGAACTTCTTGCCTCCAAACTGGAAGACAAATTTGTGTGTTTTGAGCCACATAGGTCTGCAGTAATTTGTTAGAACATCAATAGGAAACTAGTAAAGATACACTGTCTGGAAGGGTATTTACTGTATCAGAGAATGCTGCTTGTCCTCTGTGTCCATTCCCTCCTTTGTCCATCTTTAGCTTAGAAAACATTTCGACTAAAGACTGAATTTCCTTTCAGGCTAGGATGCAGATAACTTAAGTTGCTGCCTGTGCTACATAAGGGGAAAAGGGGTAAGCAGCTTCTAAAAAACAACCTTGAAGAAACATGTCTTTCCTTCATCTCTTCTTTCTCCTTCCTGCTGGCTATAATTAAGACATGATGAATGAAGCTACAATGACACTCTGACCCGAAGATGCAAGCTAATATTGAGGACAGCAGAGCATAAATAGAAAAAGCCAGGGTCCCTAACTGTGGAGTCACCGTATCAACTCTTGACCAAGTATTCAGAATTTTGTATGAGAATTTTGTCTTGTTTCAATATCATTATTTTGACTTTTCACTTTCAGCAAAACAATTTTGCCTACTATTGATATATTCATATTTCTAAATTAACTAGATGTTTCTTCTGCATGAATAATAAGAGTAAGTGTTAGGTAAACTGCATACCCATTAAAGGCTAAGTAGAGTTTCATGAAATGAAGATATTAGAGAATGGAACACCAACAGAAAAAAGACCATAACTAAAACAACAGAATCCCAAACTATACACTTCCCTTTTCAAATACAAATAGGTTGGTATATTTTAATAAAAGGCAAATTTACTGATCTTAACTATTCACTATGTGCACAACCACATCCCTATTATTATTTATTTAAATAATCACTATCTATCATAAATACTGGGATTGCAGAATATTCAGTTAACATTGCAAGGATATTCAGTCTACTGGGTATTTAAAGAAGTAGTGTCTCTGGTTAGAATCTTATTTTGTAAATCAAAATATTTTAATGCAGATATACTGATAAAGAATATGCAACCATGTTATTTTTGTATCATTACAGAGACATATATTTAAGATTCTTTTATAAGTGTAGTGAAGTTGTTCAGTTGTGTCCGACTCTGTGCGATCCCATGGACTGTAGCCTACCAGGCTCCTCCATCCATGGAATTTTCCTGGCAAGAGTACTGGAGCGGGTTGCCATTTCTTTCTCCAGGGGATCTTCCCGATCTGGGGATCAAATCCAGATCTCCCACATTGCAGGCAGACGCTTTATTGTCTTAACTACCAGGGAAGCTCCTTAAGTAAATAAAGCCAATAAAAAGTTGCATAATCTTCAACTCACATATCTGAATATGTAGAGATAATGACAGTCAGCTGGAAGAGATCAATCAAATTTCCACAAAACTATACCTTCATTCATTGGTCTTAACATGCTTATTTGCTCATTAAATGAAATTTTCACTGTTATTGGTATTCACTATTACTATATCATCTAGTAAGGAATATGCCTGGTGTCAATACAGCCCATTTAACAAAGTCTGTGAAGTATTTAACAACTGACAGAAAAAAATAAAGCACTTCTGGTGACTAACTTTTCTTAATAGCTTTCCCACTCCACCAATGGGCTGGACATTGACATGAACAATGTGATGGGATTGAATCAACCAATCAGTAATTTCAGAATAGCAAGATTATTTCATTTTCTTTTGAAAAGGCAGATTGATTTAGCAGTTACAATTCTGGGACAATACTGAAAAAGCAGCACCAACACTGATATCAGGGAGTGGTCCCAAACTTCCAAACACAAATTTTTAGATACATGTCTGGTTAATATTCAGATCTGAAAGATGTGGGAAACTGACATATAATTTCCCCACCAGAGAGAGTGGTACAGTTGTCTGGAAGAAAAAATATAGAAAAGACTCTGGGAAAGTTGCCTTCCTAATAATCTTCAAAATTTGGTGACATGATGATTGGAAGTAAAGGGATTAGGTAAAGAACTTCAAATTCTCAAACTGTCACATGGGTTATAAGTAAAAGAAAAATTACAGGGAATGAAAATAGCCATCCAGAGTATGGCTGCCCAACATCGTGGCCCTATGCTAATATCCAGAGCTAAGTAACTAGCAGACTGTACTCTAAATATCAACCTCTCAAGTTTGGGTTTTGAGAAATATTCAAATAATTCCCTCCAAACAAGCTAAAAGGGGAAGAAGAGTATTTCTACTATTGCATATCCTCATTTGGATTTTTTAAAAGAATCCTTAGATAAAAAACCAACTGAGTCAAAAGATAAGTAAGGAATAAAGAAAGAAAAAGTATGACCTGTGAAACACTTATATAGAAAAAATTAAACAAGAACAGAATAAAAATAGGATTATACGTATTTTACATATACAAAGCAATTGCCGCTTATATTGCAAATTTTACTAGAAGCCCTAATCAATACAAGGCAACAAAAAGTAAACTAAGAGTAAAATAATTAGATATAAGGAAACAAAGCCATTAGTATTCAAAGTTAATATTATTATTTACAGAGAAAAGCAAATGAATGTACAGATAAATAAAGAGTTTAGCAAGTATCCTAGATATAGAAATTATATGCAATTTTATACACTATCAACAAATATTTGGAAAAGGCATGTTTAAAAGATATCTAAAATAGCACAAAAAGGAAAGTTTCTAGAAATGGGCAAAACTTTTATAGGGAAAATATATAAAATATTGTTGAAAAATAAAAAACAATCTAAATAAATACTGAAATAATTCATGTTTATGAACTGGGAGACTCAGTACCATGAAGATCACTGTAGAGTGACAGAAAATTTAAATCATATCTGGGAAGAAATGTGGTTATAGCACATAATTTTAAAATCAGCTTCTAGTGAATAAAGATTTCATGGTTAAGTAAAAAATTATAAAATTGTAGGACACAAGTGTTAGGCCCCGAACGGCCTAATCACGGGAGGCGTCGCTTCTCAGATCACCAAGACTCGAATTCGATGCAATCAGCAAGAGGATTTATTAAACCGACGCGCCGGGGTTCGATCTTCCTCGAAAAGAACGAACCCTGATGCTAGTTACAAAGGGGTTTTTATACATCAAAAGCTATAAGCAGGTATAGGTGGGGTGAAGACAATCTCAGCAAACTGATTGGTGGGCATAATTTGACCTTTTCAGAGATAGGTCTGAAAGCTATCAGGCTGAAATGGCTAACCAACCACCTCATACCTTGTGGTGGTAAGCCAATTTTCTAAAAAAGATTAACAGAGAAACAATCACCCAGGAGGTCCCTTCTAAGGCCAGGAAACTAGATTATAGATTATCAGATAGAGGGCAGGTTCCTTTTCCATGAGTCATGACTAGCCCTTGAGAAACAGAACAAAGGGTAGTTTTAAAATTTAACTTTTTAACTTTTTCTCTTCATTCCCCTCTTCTTTTTGTCTAGATTTCAATCTTGAAATCATATGTTTGGTGCATCACTTAATGATGCCAGAATATCTTTTCATTTTTGTGCAAAGCATAACACCTAGCTATTTGAGGCATGCTTAGCTTCAGTGAACAGAACATAGTTACCGGACATCTATACTTTTAACAGGGTGGCGGGACAGAGAGCTCAGGTCATGCCTGGGCTAAAGCCCAGGGCATGCCTAAGGGCCCTGCGATAACGCATGAGCAGCTCCCAGGACCTAACCCTTCACGGGCGGTCCCCCGCAGCTCCCCCGTCTTCAATCTTTAAAAGCTCTAAAAGATGTCTGTGTTGTAACATGTTCCGGTGTATTGACATTTTTATATATAAAAATTCTTTAAAAATGAGTTTTATAAGACAAGGCGCTAAGCATATTAAGATAAGTACAGTGGTTAATACCACTCCAACGGCAATCATGCTTTTCCACAAAGAATGAAGGCTAGGGAAGTTGGAAAACAAATTTTTTACAAGGTTGTCGGCCATTTCAGCTATATTTAAAGTTGCTTTAGGAGCATCTTCAATATCAAGAATTTCATTATGTAATCGTAACAGGTCAATAGATACATTAGAATTGAACCAGATTCCTTGTAAATGATTTTTAACTCTATCCCAAGGGAAGTCTGAATCATTATAAGGTTTCCTAGTGACACAAATCCATTTATAGTTTGCATGACATCGTATTTTCATTCTAAAATTAATACTTTTGACTTCTTCTCCAATAATTTTTATAGTATCGTACAAAGCAGATAATCTGTCTTCTATTTTTCTATCTATATCTTCCTGAGTTCCCATTACCCTAGTAACATTATGAGACAAGGAATCAACTACAGCGGCATCTTGAACAGATTGTGCGAGTGCCACAGAAGCAGTAACAGCAGTTGCTATAAGAGTGATTAAAGAGACTATTCCTAGAATAATAAGTCCTATCTCTCGTCTAGTCCTACTAAGAGCATTATTAATTTTATGTAGCAATTCTAAGGCAGTTTCATCATACCAAGAGTCAGTTATTTCTACCGGTAGCATTACAAAAGCTGGTTGTTTTACAACTAAAACTTGTTCCCCCTTTTTTACTCCCCGAATACAATTGGTAAGCACACAATCAGTACAATTTATATGGTAGACGCTAGAAGAAAACATAATATTTACATATCCTTGAATTAACATAAATGGAAAAGGTACACAAGCTCGGGGATATCTGTGAGCAATTCCAACATTTCCATATTTGCTTCCACTAATATTGGGCTGTAAATACAATCCTAAACCATAATCGAATGCAGCTAAGAGTTTCCAGATTCCAGTTTGGTAAGTGGGAACAGTGTTAACTGACAAAATTGGAGGGTGTTGTCCTCGACATTCTGGACATTCAAGTGTCCCTTTAGGTGCCCAATCCCATAAATCTATGTCGTTATTGATTTTATATACTGTGGCAGTTCGTGCACGGCATAGGGTCCCTTCCACCTGGGCTCCAAGTTGTGCTGCCGATGTCGTCTGACATAGACGGCGTCTCCTACTTGGAACGGATGGGCCTCCCCTGGGGTGCCAGGCTGGTAGGCTGCAGCGAGTTGAGTCCACACCTCCTTCTGAACCAGCTGGAGTCCCTTCAGCCTAGCACACAGATTACCATTATTAAAACTGCGGGGATCAAATCCCTCTCTGAGAGACAATATAGGGGGAGGTGCCCCGTACAGGATCTCGAAGGGGGAGAGACCGAAACAAGAGGGGGTGTTCCTTACTCGGAACAAGGCCAGGGGAAGGAGCACCGTCCAGTCAGTACCGCCAGTCTCCAAGGACAATTTAGTTAGGGTCTCTTTTAGAGTTCTATTCATTCTTTCCACCTGTCCTGAACTCTGGGGTCTGTAGGCACAGTGTAACTTCCAATCGGTCCCCAAAAACCTAGCTACTTTCTGACTCACTAGGGCAGTAAAAGCTGGCCCATTATCTGATCCTAACATCTTTGGCGCTCCGAAGCGCGGGAAAATATCTTCTAAGATCTTTTTGGCTACTGTTGCTGCACTTTCATTTTTGGTGGGGAAAGCTTCCACCCACCCTGAGAAGGTATCTATAAAAACCAGTAAATATTTATAGCCGTATCTCCCAGGTCGTACCTCGGTGAAATCTAGTTCCCAATAAGTTCCTGGTCGGTCTCCTCGTAGCCGTTTACCCCGACCGGTTTTGTTCTGGCCAGCATTTACCTCTCGGCAAGGTCTGCAGTTCTGGACTATGTTCTCAGCCAGTTTAAAAAGTCCTGGCACTTCAGGTTCTGTCTTGTTTAAGAGGGAGACTAACTTCTTAGCTCCCAAATGAGTCCACTGATGCATTTGTTTTAACATCTCTTCAGCCTCTTTCTCTGTTGTGGCTCTCCATTTAAGTTGCCGGGGGCGATCTCGAGAACAGGTAACCAGTAACTCTAGTATTTCGCCCTTGGCTGCTTCTCGCGCAACCTTGTCAGCCATATTATTTCCCTTAGTCACCAGGGACTGATCTTTCCGGTGTCCGGGGCAATGAATTATACTGACTTTTTCAGGCAACATGAGAGCGGCTAGTAACGCCAGGATCTCATCTTTATTTTTAATTTCTTTTCCAGCCGAGGTAAGGAGCCCTCTTTGCTGATATATGGCCCCATGGACATGCGCAGTTGCGAAGGCATATCTACTGTCGGTGTAGATATTTACCTTTTTTCCCTGAGCTAGCTCCAACGCCTTTGTGAGAGCAATTAGCTCGGCTTTCTGGGCTGACGTTCCTTGAGGAAGGGCAGTTGCCCAGATTACATTAGTCCCATCTACCACAGCTGCCCCTGCCCGCCGCTTACCTTCTTCAAGAAAACTGCTCCCGTCCGTATACCATGTTACCTCGGCATCCTGGAGCAGCTGGTCGGAGAGGTCCTGACGCGTCCCATGCACCTCCGCCAGCACTTCCTGGCAGTCGTGTATCACCTTGGATTGGCTGGGGTCAGGCAACAGCGTGGCAGGGTTGAGTCCTGTGGCTGGCATAAATCTGACTCGTTCAGAGTTCAGGAGCAGCGTCTGGTAGTGGGTCATTCTGGCGTTGGTCAGCCATCTTTCGGGGGGTTGGCGGATCACGCTTTCTAAAGCGTGAGGTGCAGTGACAATCAAGTTTTGTCCCAGAGTTAGTTTGTCCGCGTCTTTCACCAAGACTGCTACGGCCGCCACTATGCGCAGACAATTGGGCCACCCAGCGGCCACTGGGTCCAGTTTCTTTGACAAATATGCTACGGGGCGATTCCACGGCCCCAGTTTTTGAGTGAGGACCCCCTTTGCAATGCCATTGTTCTCTGCCACGTAGAGATGAAACGGTTTGTTTACATCTGGAAGTCCCAGGGCAGGAGCTGACAACAAGGCTCGCTTAATGTTGTCAAAAGCTTTCTGCTCGCTCTCTCTCCAGACGAAGGGTGTACTGCCCTTTGTCAAGGGGTACAAGGGGGCAGCCATCTCCGCGAACCCCGGAATCCAGAGCCTGCAGAATCCTGCAGTTCCCAAGACCTCTCTGACTTGCCGAGAGCTCTTGGGGGCCGGTATTCTGGCTACCGCTTCTTTCCTAGCCTCCGAAAGCCATCGCTTCCCGTCTTTAATCTGATACCCCAGGTAACTGACCTGCTGCAGACAGATCTGGGCCTTTTTGGCAGAAGCGCGGTAACCGAGGGATCCAAGCTCAGTCAATAAATTCTCGGTTCCTCTCATGCACTCTTCCCTGGTTTCAGCGGCTAGGAGCAAGTCATCTACGTATTGAAGTAGGGTTACCTGGGGATTAGAGGCGCGGAAATGTGCGAGGTCCTGGTGGAGGGCTTCATCAAAGATCGTCGGCGAATTCTTGAATCCCTGTGGCAGCCTGGTCCACGTTAACTGTCCAGAAAGTCCTGAGAGGGGGTCTCTCCATTCAAAAGCAAAGATAGGTTGACTGGCGGGGCTGAGTTTCAGGCAGAAGAAGGCATCTTTTAAATCCAAAACAGTATACCACTTTCGACTAGGAGGAAGTGCGCTCAACAGGTTGTAGGGGTTGGGCACTGTAGGATGTAAATCCGTCACCCTTTTGTTGACTTCTCTTAAATCCTGCACAGGCCGATAGTCGCCTGTTCCGGGCTTACGCACTGGAAGTAGGGGGGTGTTCCAGGCTGACTGGCATCTCATTAGTATTCCTAGTTCAAGGAGTCGTTGGATGTGGGGGCGGATTCCATCCCTGGCCTCTCTGCTCATCGGGTATTGGCGGACAGATATGGGGGTAGAGGAGGCCTTGATTTCCACCACCACTGGGGGCTGGCGGACCGCCATCCCCATACCCGAGACCTCTGCCCATGCCAGGGGAATCTTAGCCATCCACTCTTGTATGTCAGAGGTGCCTATGGAGGGGCTCTCAAACAGCCTATACTCATCTTCCAGTCTCAGGGTTAGAACCTGTAATGGCTCCCCCTTCCCATCCGTCACAGTAGCACCTTCAGGGTGGAAATGGATTTGAGCTCCCACTTTAGTGAGCAGGTCCCGTCCTAGTAGGGGGTAAGGGCATTCAGGAATCACGAGGAACGAGTGGGATACCTGGCCCACGCCGAGGTCCACTGTTCTTCGGGTAGTCCATGGGTATTGCCGATATCCTGTGGCACCCTGTACCCAAGCCTTTTTTATAGACAATGCCCCTTCGGCTTGTTGCAGGACCGAATGTTGGGCCCCCGTATCTACCAGGAACTGTACAGGCTTCCCCTCCACCTTTAGAGTTACCCTAGGCTCGGGGAGGGGGTCCGAGCCCCGTCTCCCCTAATCTTCTTCTTCAAGGGTCAGGATCTTGTCTGGGGCGGAGGGCTTTCCCCTCTTCTTTTTGGGGCACTCCTTGAGCCAGTGTCCTATCTCTTTGCAATAGGCGCACTGATCTTTGCCTAGTGGTGGCTTAGTTCCTGCCTTATTTTTATTGTGATCTCTCTTTCCAGCCCCATCGTCTCTCTTTGTTTCCCTTATTACTGTAGTCAAGATTTTTGCTAAACCCTTTACCTGTCTTTTCTCTCTCTCTATTTCTCGTTCATTCTGCTCTCGCATCCTCCTTTCTTCTCTCTCTTCCTCTGTCTCTCTCTTATTGAACACTTTATCTGCTTCCTTGACCAGGTCTTGAAGAGAAAAGCCCTGTAGCCCATCCAATCTCTGCAATTTTCTTTTAATATCTAATGCTGACTGGTCAATGAAAGCCATAGCTATAGTGGCCCTATGTTCCTCAGACGTGGGATTATAGGGGGTGAATCTCCTAAATGCCTCCATTAACCTATCTAGGAACACTGTAGGTGACTCAGTAGGCCCCTGTGTCACTTCTCTTACCTTAGCCAAATTGGTGGGGCGTCTTGCAGCCCCTCGGAGACCCGCTACTAGAGCCTGGCGGTAAACCCTCAGGTGCTCCCTACCTGCTGGAGAATTGTAGTCCCAGTTAGGTCTCGTCAGTGGGAAACCAGCATCTATCTCATTAGGAAGCGCTGTGGGGCGTCCGTCATCTCCCGGCACGTTTTTGCGGGCCTCCAATAGTACCCGTTGTCTTTCCTCTGTGGTGAGCAAGGTCTGCAACAATTGCTGACAATCATCCCAAGTGGGTTGATGTGAGAAAACAAGAGATTCTATTAAAGAGGTTAGTGCCTGGGGGTTATCTGAAAAAGAAGGATTGTTATTTTTCCAGTTATAGAGGTCAGAGGCAGAAAATGGCCAGTATTGGAGTGGCCGGACCCCATGATCATCAGGGGGCCCGTTCTCTCGAAGGGGGAGAGCGGTAGAGTCTGGGGTGGCGGCCCGGCGGCTACGCGTTCCCGCCGCCGGGCCCATGTCCTCCCCTTGGTTCGGCTGTTCAGGCGGGGCAGTTGGTCGTGCCATCTGGGGTGCAGAAGGCGGGCCCGGCGCTGGGACCAGTGCCGGCGGATATGGTGGGGGAGAATCTAGGAGTAAGAGATCAGTTTGAGTGTCTGGGTATGTCTTTTTGGCTAGAGTCCCTGTTTCTTCTTCCTTTGCCGCGGGTCTTAAGAGAAGGATTCCTGCAGCGGGTCCCGACAGTGTTCCTGTGGAGAGAACAAAAGGCCGAACCCACGCCGGGGGTGAAAGGACCAGGTCTTCCCAGACAATAACATAAGGCACCTGGTCAGGGTGCCCAGTGGGCCCAGGAGTGGAAACCACAGCTTTAATTAGATTAATTTGTTCTGAAGAAAATGATCCCTCCGGTGGCCATCCGGTGTTAAAACTGGGCCACTCTTCTGAACATAAAATCTGCCATTTCCCTTTCTTCACTAATACCGAGAGGTTTTGGGCCCTAGCCCTGACCTCTGCCCAATGATCCAGTGTCAATGATAAAGGGGTCGTCACGGTCTGTCCCATGGTCGGTCTGTCACAGAAAAGACAAGTACAAAGAGAGACAAACAGAATCCACCGAGGTGGCAGAAGGATTAGACAAAAGTGGCTGCTGCAAGTTTTGCCCCCGGCAAGCCTTTTAGACAGACGAGCTCCTTAGCTCTACGGACAGGCTATACCGGGGACTCTACTTGATTCAGATGGAGGGGAGTCGTCACGACCCCTCTCCCAGTTTGGCGTCCCGGGCGTCCCCAAGATCGCCACAGATCTGTTATGGTGAAGGGGGAGTCTTGGCGGCCCCACCTTCCAGACTGACGTCCCGGGCGTCCCCAGGATCGTCACAGATCTGGTCCTGGTTCAGATTCAGAGCAGATACAGACGCGCGTGAACAGAACCTAGCTTCAGCGGCTGGAGAAAATCAGAGGAAAAAAAGATTACTGAGGATAGCCACCAAAAATCCTACCGGGAGAGGTGGCGGCCAGAAAGGTGGACTTGTGGCGTGCTTAAAAACCATTTGTGTGCCTATACTGTTGCACGGAAGTTTTCTTGCTGGGGGCGGGCGCCCTAGTGGCTTCTGGCCCGTTCCGTGACCCCCTTATCCTGTCACGGGAGTCTTCAAGTGGCAGGCGCCCTAGCGGCTTTTAAATGCCTGACCCGTGCCCACGGGGATAATATTAGGCCGTATCCTCAATTAAGGAAGGGTAAGGGAAGTTTCACCCAATCGGGCGGTGGTTACTAGGGCTCGCTTGTCGTGGGGCCTTCAAAGTCCACCAGGGAGTAGCCCTGGCCGGGACTAATCAATTGCCCCACAACTGCTCGCCCGTTCACCGAAACTTCCGAAAATGAGGAGTCAGGAGCAGTTCAGAAAAGATGAATCGGAATCAGCGTAAGACAGACCTGACATAAAACAGAAGGCAGACCCAACACAGACTCACAGTACACGAAACAGAAAACAGACTCACAGAATGACGCTCGAGCGTACCTCCGAATCCAGTAGTCCAGGAGATCTGGGAGAAGCGAGGGATCCCGGACGAGCCCCCAAAATGTTAGGCCCCGAACGGCCTAATCACGGGAGGCGTCGCTTCTCAGATCACCAAGACTCGAATTCGATGCAATCAGCAAGAGGATTTATTAAACCGGCGCGCCGGGGTTCGATCTTCCTCGAAAAGAACGAACCCCGATGCTAGTTACAAAGCAGTTTTTATACACCAAAAGCTATAAGCAGGTATAGGTGGGGTGAAGACGATCTCAGCAAACTGATTGGTGGGCATAACTTGACCTTTACAGAGATAGGTCTGAAAGCTATCAGGCTGTAACGGCTAACCGACCACCTCATACCTTGCGGCGGTTTAGCCAATTTTCTAGAAAGGATTAACAGAAAAACAATTACCCAGGGGGTCCCTTCTAAGGCCAGGAAACTAGACTATAGATTATCAGATAGAGGGCAGGTTCCTTTTCCATGAGTCATGACTAGCCCTTGAGAAACAGAACAAAGGGTAGTTTTAAAATTTAACTTTTTAACTTTTTCTCTTCACAAGGTCAAAGAATAACTGTTTTTTTACATCAGGGAATAGGAAGATATCTTAACAACATACAGATAAAGGCAAATCACACCAAAAAAAGTGATAAATTTTGAACTTGATAAATATAAAGCTTTCTTTTAAAAAGACAGAATTTTGGAAAAGGTATTAAACTGACAATAGCAGTGAAATGAATGAAATTAACATTAAACCATCCATGAAACAAGTATTTGCATTAAAAATTACTGGGTAGAAAAAGCAAGTCATGGAGAATTATTCCATATTATTCCAATTATATATAATTTAAGAACATACAAAACTACTTGCATGTTAGTTTGATTGGCTGATTGCAACAAAGGTCCCAGATTCTTCCCATCTCTATCTTCACACCCTTTTGTAATGTGACTGTGCAGCTGCTCTTTCCAAGGCAGAGATTCTACTTTTCCCTACTCCTCGGATTTTTGACTTGGTGACATGATTGCCTTTGGCCAGTGGACATTAGCAAATGTGACGCAACGGGAGACTCGAAAATCTTTCTTACTTTGACACTTGTTCTTCTACCGCTCTTGGAACTCGCTAACGCCACGTGAACAAGTCAGGGTCAGCCTGGTCTTTGGTAAGAGACATGTGATCCAGGATCCCAGCTGAAGTGAACCTGTTATCAGATAGGTGGATGAGGCCATCCTGGACAACCAAGCCCTAGCTGAGCCATCAGAGGACTCCAAGTGAGATGACCCAGAACAGAAAGGCAGAGCCTTTTCAAGGAACTGCCTAGCCAACTCAGAGAATCACAAGAAAATGTACACATTTATTATTTTAAGCCACTACATTTTGGGATTTGCTGTTGTTCTGTAGTAAAACTGACACATTGTTATTCCAACTTGTGGTAACATTATAAATAAAAGAGAACAATAAACTCAAATGATCTTTATCTCTGAAGAGAGTGTGGATATGACGAACTGGAAAATTGATGAAGGAACTTCAAAATTAATGATAATGTTCTATTTCTTAAACTAAATAGTGTGTACTTTGTTTCCTTTTCTCATCCTTTACAGCTACTTTATACATATTTTCTTTTAACTAGTTAACATAATAGTCAATAATCATGAAAGGTTCATATGCCTTGGCTCTTTGGAAGTCTCTTTACTTTATAAAATCATTATGTGGAATAATACTATAGAACCAGTTTTGAAACACATCTGGAGGTTACCTAATAAACCAGACAAAATTCTGGTGACTAGCAGACTAAATCACCTATTCCCCTAAATTAACATATTTTATAACCTTATGTCCCTTTATGCAAATCACGCTCCTGGTTGTCTTCCTTAGCTCAGTCTTCAGATTAAATACTATTACCACAGCATTCATTATTTGTTCATGAGGACATTTCTTCCTATTAGACTGAAACATTCTTCTATCTACTTGCTTTGACTAGTATTTCTAGGAACCCATTTGGATTTTGAATTTTGCCTGGTATCCTTTGGATTCCAAATACCAAACCCAAGTTTTTGAAAGAACAATATTTCATGCAAAGTATTCATGAAAAAATAATCTTTACATGTTGATGACAAAATATCTACTACTTTGGCAACGTCTTTGAATAAATGTCCAATTTTCCAGGAAAAACCAACTTGTGGATTACGCAATAACAAAGTATCACTGTCATAACCAGACAGACCTTCGCATTCTCTCCCATGGAAGGGACACTCTAAATTTCAGAAATGAACAGAGATAGACCCTCATGTTATAATGACTATTCCATAATTCTTATCCAGCAGAAGCAAGGATCAGCTTTAAGAGTAAAACTCCGGACACCAATGATATATAAGAACCACACAGTAACACATGTAAATAAGTCATCTTATCATGATAAGAAATAAGATATTCATGCTTGTACCTTTGCAGTCTCTGAACTATTCAAGAACCTGGGATGATGAGACCCAAAAATTACAACAAAATTCTTCTGTTTATCTCGAAATGTGCAAAGACACAATGTATTTGACATAAAGTGATCTCATTATTAAAGAAAAGAACAAGGGGGGATCCTCAGGAGCAATTTCTGATTTTATTACTCTGGCTGGCTATTTACCTCTAAAGTGGCTCAAGATCTCTATTTCACAATGTTGTCACTATCACCAAAAATTCACTACCTTACATTATTCCTATACCTGTAATTTAATTGGTGATCTTTTTATAAGTTTACATAATAACTGCCAGCTTCAATATTCTAGTAAATTATTTCCAATTTTATAAAATGGGAGATTCAGTGATGTGGGAAGTTTTCATTCGGAACTAATCTACTGAATGACCTCTTTTCTGTCCTTGTATCCTCATGTGACCTTTAGGACTGCAGCTTCCTTAATTCCTACCAGAATTTGAGCCACTTAAGATATACTACATGCTTTAGACACTCCCTCCCTATTTTTAAGGAACAAGAGAGGGACAGATAAAAGGATGGAGGAAGAAGAATGATAGATAGATAGGTAGACAGACATTAATAGAGTTAAATAGATGATAGATATACAAAGATATTGATAACATGAAAGTAGAGATACTAATTGGAGAAGGTAATGACACCCCACTCCAGCACTCTTGCCTGGAAAATCCCATGGATGGAAGAGCCTGGTAGGCTGCAGTCCATGGGGTCGCTAAGAGTTGGACATGACTGAGCGACTTCACTTTCACTTTTCACTTTCATGCATTGGAGAAGGAAATGGCAACCCACTCCAGTGTTCTTGCCTGGAGAATCCCAGGGATGGGGGAGCCTGATGGGCTGCCATCTATGGGGTCACACAGAGTCGGACACGACTGAAGAGACTTAGCAGCAGCAGTAGCGGCAGCAGCAGCAGCAGAGATACTAATAATATAAGGCCATTTCAAAGAAATCATTTTAAATAAGCATATAAAATTAAAAAAAATTATTTTTCTTATTCATCCATTCATTTATTCAAACTCTTATTATTTACCAATTGTTATGAAAGAATCTGAGGATATATAAATAAGTTTGTGTCGCCACAGAGACTATCATAGGAATGACAGAGCTGGAAGTAATTAAAATACCATGGGTTTTAAAATACCATACTGTAGTAGCAGTATGTCCAGGAATGAAGGTATCACAAAAAAGGGAAAAATCAATTGTGCATGGGATGGAGAAAAAGAAAAAGCAGTGGAGATTTCACAGAGAGATAATGTGAGCTAAACCTGGAAGGCAGGATGGAATTTGGAGGGGTAAATTCTAGTGAGTCTTCATTCTTTGACTCAACAATTATTTATTAAAACACCTTCAAGGTGTTAAACACTGTGGTAGGTACCTGAGGTATAAAAGAAACAAAACAATAGTTCCTAAAATCAAGGAACTTGTAATGTGTCTTGAAAAACAGGTCCATAAATAAGGAATGAAGCTGTAAAATTCAGGACAATATATTTTACACACATGATTAAACAAAGAACTACAAAAAAACAACAATTCTGTCTCTGAGATGGGGCTGGGAAAAAACTTTCCAGAGGAGGTGACATGTGAAACTGCAAAATTTCTCATAAAAGTTTTTTGTCCATATCATTTTAATGTACATAATTTAGGGATAAAACTTATATTTATAGTGTTCACACATTCACCACCTCAGTGTCTCTAAAATGTAACTAGAGTCCTCTGTGTATTTTCAGAAATAAAAGCATCTTCACCGTCATTCTTTTTTAATACCATGTCATTCCTCTTGCTTTACAGAATTTTTTTAAAGCAGTTTGTGTAGAGCTGTGATATTTTTTAAAGTCTTTAGATTTGCTAAAATCCACTGCTGTTGAATAACAAATGTGTTCTTTCTTTAGTAATAGGGAACTGTGGAACATTTTAAAGCAATTTTCTAAAGAATGGGTAGTATAGTACTTCTTATGATATAAATATTGATAATAAAACTATGGAAGGGTTTAATATAGCAAATAATTTAATACATATAAGCTTTGTTCTGTTTATTTATTTATTTATTTGCCAGCAATTCTTTCTTTTTTTTTTTTTTTTTTTTACTTTATTTTACTTTACAGTACTGTATTGGATTTGGCATACAATGACATGAATCCGCCACAGGTGTACATGAATTCCCAAACATGAACTCCCCTCCCACCTCCCACCCTACACCATCCCTCCAGATCATCCCCATGCACCAGCCCCAAGCATCCTGCATCCTGCATCAAACATAGACTGGCGATTCGTTTCTTACATGATAGTATACATATTTCAATGCTATTCTCCCAAATCATCCCACCCTCTCCCTCTCCCTCTCCCTCAGAGTCCAAAAGTCCACTCTACACATTTGTGTCTCTTTTGCTGTCTTTAAGATTTGTTTTAAATACTGGTGATTGGCATGCTTGATATAAGAATCTAGATATTAATTTTTTCCTTGGAAGTTCTACAAATGAGTCCAAATACATTTTAACTCAACAAGCATTGACTGATCATTCATTGTAATCAAGGTATTACAAAACATCAAATCATTAACAAATATGATTGCTTCTTAAGATGTGTATACCTCAATATTTAAAATAAAACACATATGTGAATGGGTTAATACAGTAATTTAAAAATCATTACAAAGAAGAAAAGAAGAGCTTATGTCCAAAGTGAAGAATGTGAAAGTATCATAAAGGAATAGATTTCAGTGCCAGGTCCAATAGATAGATAATGGTGGTGATATTTACCAGGTGGAAAAAAAAAAAAATCACATAAGCAAAGACCTTGAGTTAAAAAAGAACAGAATGTAATCAGGAAACACCAAAGAGTTCAGTTTGATCAGATTATACTTCTGAGTCAGCAAAATTTATATTTCCCATAACCAACTGGTAGATGTCTGAAGTTATAAGATTATATGACTGTATGCAGGTTCAGTATGAAAAAGTGCCAAGAGTAATTAGCCATGCTGCTATGAGTGAGGAAGAGAAGAATGGCAGCTCAGGGCCCATGTGCTTGCTAATTAGGAAACAAGATTTCTATCAGAGGCATAGTGAGAGGTTAGGATAGACAGTTTAAGTAACTCAAGCTCGGAATCCAAAGGGCGTTAAATTGCCAGCCAAGGGGTTTGTGTTTTATTCTTTCAAACTTTAATTAGAGAAATAATGTAAAGCTTGTTGTAAAGGATTTTTAAAGCCCAAAAGTATGTATAGAAAAGTGAAAACCTCCTCCTCAATACTAAATTGGTATATATTCTTCCAATTTTATACATACACACACAAATGGGTGTAAAATATATACTGTATAAAAACGGTCTCATATAAAAATAGAATCCCGTTATACATATAATTCTACAACTGGTCTTTTTATGTATACATCATTTCATTAAAGTGTATAAAGATGTATTTTATCTTTTTTAACTGTGATATAACATTTTATTATATGAGATATTACTGACCTATCCTTTAGCTAGTTGCAAGGCATTGAAATGTTTCAATGGAAAAAGGAAATGATTATAAAGTTTTAAAAATCTGAAAAAAGTTGAGATGATAAATATTTAAAAGAGAAATAGAGAAAGCATTTAGATTATTGCAAAATTTTAAGTAAGCTCTAATAATGACAACTTGAAGTGAGACCAACTATAAGAATGTTTCAGATAATGTAATTAAAGGAGTTGATAATTATCCTGGTTTATCAAGTGAGAGCAAGAAAGAGCAAAGAGAAGAAAGGCCTAATGGGGATGATTAGGGAGATCAGGAAGCTGTCTGCAGAGAAAAAGAACAGAAAGAAGGGAAATATTTATTAGAGAATGGTCTCCTCTTTCATCCCTGTTTCCTAGCCTCCCATCTTGTCAGTTGCCAAGTTACATCAACCTGATCACAGTAGTATTTCCCCAGTGTGCCCTATTTTATCTATCCCTGACATCACTATCCCCATTAATGCCTCTGTTCTCTGCTTCTCAGCACTCATCTCCCTCTAAATCACCCAACAGTGCTGTCGGATTAATTTTACTATAAGTCAAAAGTCAAGATGATTCAGCTGGCTAACGCTTACTAACATACTAGACATCTACTATATGCTGGGCACTCTGTCTGCCTTTAATGAAAGGTTGTTTGTCATGGAATCTTCACAGAAAGCCACTTTTGGATTTTGTGACTTTGATGAGACTATTTAACCTCAGAGTTAAAGAGTCAGTTTCCTCATCTGTAAAATGGGGATAATAGTATCTGCTTCATGCATCTGCTGCATGAAAGGTATTAACAAACATTACTCATTTAGTATGATGATGCTACATAGTAAACATTGGGAAGGTCAGCTTTCATCAGCAGGAGTTCTCAAGCATACCTCAAACTGCCTCTATATACTGCCCAGCTTCACAACTTTCTTGTCCATTATAGGTTTCTTTATATAACCCAGGTTTTCACATCTCACTGCCTTAACCCATGCTGTTCTCTTTAACTAGAATGCCTCCCTTGACAGCTCTATTTCCAAATGTGTATATTTTTCTCACCCTTAAAGGTCCCAGTCACATGAAAACATTGTGATTTTTTTTTCCCATCTCTCACCTGGCTCTATTGCCACAGCACTGTATATGTAGTTACCTTATAGCATTTTTCTTTCTCTTGAATTTTTAATATATATTTTTATTTATATGCCTTATTCACATGGCTTATACTTATACGTCTTCACTTATATGCTCTGAGCTTTTATACAAGTTGGGAGCAGGATCAATTATTCATTCTTTATAAAACCTAAAATGATGATTTTACATGATAGATACAATAAAAACATTTGTTGAAGTCTATGCTAGATAATTTTTTTTTTTTTTGGTCCCTCTAAACATCATCCCACTATCTGCACTGGCAAGCTGATCCATGGATCCCATCAATAAACAATGAAGAGGAACAGGAAAAGGATGAGAGAGGGATTAGGTTCTGGCCCATTCATTTTAGAGTCATCTTGAGCTGGCTGAACTGTTCCACTCACTCAAGCTGGCCAAATCTACAGAAACTTCCTTTTTCAAAACCCAGTAGTTGCTCTATTCAGTTGTCCATTTGGGCCTAAACACTAGCCCTGAGCTACCATGCAGCTCCTACATTTGTAGAGTTCCTCAGAACACTTGCCTTTGAATTATTCTATTTTATGCCCTTTTTTTCCCCTATTTTTCTTGCTGGGTCTATCTGCTGAAAACGTGGGAAATTTTTAGATAAAGGAAATAAGATTTGGGAAAGAAATGCCTTACGTTCTGTACCATCAATCAAGTAACAGAGAAAGTCTTTAGCCTGTAGAAGATAATAGTGTGGTTGAAGGTTGGAGGGAATTGAAAAACTATCTGAACAACTGCTGAAGAAAATGCTTTAGGAAGTTAGTTAATGGTGAATAAAAAGATAGCAGAACATGGAGGGCCTAATTGCACAGAATTCAATTGGCAAACTTGCCTGAATTTCTCCAGCAGTGCTTCACAGAATGAGATCAAGAGAGTTGTTAAAACAAGACAAAACAAAACACAAGTGATAGGGTTTGATTAAATTGGGAATGATGGGAAATTAAGGAATCATGGAATAAAAATGTAATAAGAAAGGCCATAGCCAAGACCAAGGTAGAAGACTGAAGGGAGATAAGTAAAGCCAAGAAAAGGTTAATGGGTGCTGTTTCATTTGGAGGAAACATCAATTAGACTAATTGTGCAACATAACTGATGGCAAAAGACGCAGTGTGTTTTTTTAAATTTTACAGCCAGATACAACTCTGTTTACTTGCAATATAACCTACGAGCCAATAGTCAGGCTGCTTGTAATTTAAATTACCTTTTAAGATAATAGGATTTGGACAATGTACTTATTATTCAGAAATTCCTCTTTGGGCTCTCTCTGAAAAACTGATTTCACAAACATATATTCACTTTCTGAAATTTAAATATTTAAAACTTCCTTTTCATTTTGCTTCAGTTCTTACTTTGCATCCAAGAATTTGCACTTCTGACAAATAGGGAACAACAATAAGAATTTAGACCTTGATGTAAAACAAGCACAAGGGGAAAGAGGAAAAAAGGAGAAGAAATGCAAAATAATCACATTAAGGAAAACAATCAAGTTCTTGATTGCAATAGGAAAACAGGAGAAACTGCTGTGCTAACTCAGAAACTCTACACAAAGGTTGCCAGGGGAACAATACTTGTACATTTCCTGGTTCTCAAAAATGCACCCATGTAATGTTTGTGTCTGTCTCTCTTCTTTCCTTTTTTAAATTCTCAACTGAAAATCTTGTCCAAGCTTGTGAATTCTTTGTTATTCACCTCGTAAATTCTTTCTTTAGAACTCGCATCACAGAATCCACTAAGTTGGCAACATAAAAAGACATTGATTTTTTTTTTTCTTCAAAAATTATGAGTGTCGCTTGCAATAAAAATCTCTGCTCTCCCTGGAGCCTCTAAAAATAGCAAAGTGCAAATTGGTTTTGCCTCCAACTATTTTTCATTTTTGTTTAATCTTCTTACTTTTAGATTATAAGTTCCTCCAGGGCAGGCACTAGATCTACAAATTTATGTAATTCCCCATAGAAATTAACAGATATAATCCTAGAGTAGGAAGTAGCTAACTCTTTTCAGCTAGTATTAGATATAAGATTAAACAGTAGTTTTGGAAATTGTGAATTGGTTTTCCAATTTATTAAAATTAACTCAGGTGTTAGGTATTTAACATCAGTAAATAATTCCATCTAAGGAAAAGGCAGGGGAGGAAAAGTGTTTTTCTTCCATAAGGGGTAGTATGAGATGCTCCTATCATGGTTCAAAACTTCTGGAGGCAGACTGAAAGGGAATGGCCATTTCTACTGCCTATTCTCGGGGAAGGCAATGGCACCCCACCCCAGTACTCTTGCCTGGAAAATCCAATGGACGGAGGAGCCTGGTGGGCTGCAGTCCATGGGGTCTCTAACAGTCAGACAGACTGAGCGACTTCACTTTCACTTTTCTCTTTCATGCGTTGGAGAAGGAAATGGTAACCCACTCCAGTATTCTTGCCTGGAGAATCCCAGGGATGAGGGAGCCTGGTGGGCTGCCGTCTATGGGGTCACACAGAGTCGGACACGACTGAAGTGACTTAGCAGCAGCAGCAGCTGCTATTCTAGTCATTGTCTCGCAGTGGTGAATGCTGCCCTTTACTTGTGTGCTAACAAATAGATCAGTCATGAATAACTTTAAGACTATAGTTAGAGATTCACTAAGACTAATATCAAATCATTAACTAAGACTTGGTTCAAGGCATTTACTATTTATGACAGGAAAATGAATTTTTATAACACAAATATAATATTTTAATATAAAATTATAAGACAAATATAAATTAATTGACATGCCAAATATAGATGCATGTATTTTTTAAATATTAATTAAAACATTTATATAAATTCACCATAATTAGTGGGCATATAAAGATCTATTTACTTTCAAGAAGCTTAAAATGCAATTTTTTTTCCTCATGGAAGAAAAATATTTACTCTATCTATATTATCCCAGTCTCAAATGGTTTATACGTGGAATTCCAATTTTAGATACGGGTAAAACAAGACAACAGGCCCAAAATGGGGTTACTCATGCTAGGCCCAAACTGAGACTTGACACTTGTGGTTCTCCCAGAAATGGAACCTTAAACCAGTCGGTGAGGAACCATCTGATCAGCACCAGTGGGGTCATCTGCCTAACAGACCCCTGCCAACTCCTGAAAGAAAGTAATTTTACATTAACCAACTGTTTCTTGGCCTAGTGTATTTTCCTCATTTCTTCTCCCTTCTGTCTATTTTATAGTCTTTCATTTCAAACACCTCGAGAACTCCCTTCTATCTGGTAGACTGGACGCTAGACTGATTTTTCGCTCAAATAAACTCTTGAAATGTTTAGTTGTGCCTCAGTTTATCTTGTAACAGTTCTGTAACTGTAAGAATCCGGAACTGAATTCCCGTGGGTCCCATGAGCAACAAGCAATCAGATATGGTACCTGCTGCGCCCGGAACTAGGGCTGAGTGGCGGAGCCTCAGCGGATTTTATCTTAGGAGCTTTCAGCGTTCATTGGAGAATTTCTTTTCCAGGCCGCATCTGGAAACAGCCAGAGTTGGAGCGGGCCCTACTTAGGAACCAGACCGGATCTAAGGTTGGACCGGTCCGACTTAGAAAGCCGACCGGGTCAAGGGTCGGACCAACACAGGTTAGAAACTAGATTGGTTCTGGCCCTGACTGGTTCCGACTTCAGCTGGTGTAGGCCTAGCGTAAGATACAGCTTTGGTTTGAGACGGAACAAGCATGTTAACTTTACTGAAGATAATCTTGAATTACAGCGGCCACAAGGAGAACTTTTAACCCGAGTTAGTTTAGGTGCTTAGTAGGCGCCTCAAAGAAAAAGGGGTCTCAGCTAAACACTATAAGGCATAGAGGAAAAACGATTTTCCCCTCCTCTTCAATTTCTCATGACCAGAGTGAGACCCGCCTGCACACCCCGCTGGCTCCAGCGTCTGCAGCATCCTGAGGAAACTGACAGAACCCTGCAAAAGGTAAGAATTCATATCAAAGTCAGCTCTTCCAGGTTTCTATCTATAGTGCCTGGTTCAAAGAGGAAGGGAAAACTTCATGTCTTTTCCTTTCAGATTACCAGACAAACACAATGTGTAAGANTTTGTATTTTTCACTCCTGGGTATAACTCGGCAGGCAGGTGCTTTCTGCCACACCAGGTTATGTTTTTGCTTAATACTTCATTGAATTCAACAGAATACTTAGATTTCAAACTGCAATAATGCCTTTTTTTTTTTTTTTTTTTAACTATCTCTGCTTAGAACAATAATGCCATTACTGTTTGTGGAGGAGGGAGACACTTGGCAATCCTCTTGTCATCAAAGGTAGCTTATCCAAAGATGTCAATCTATAAAACTTTATTTTTGACAGGTGGATAGCAGTCTTATAGCTCTGGTGAAATGCTTAGCAAACTGGAAAATGAATTTGAGAGGAAAGCCATCTCTCTTGGCACTAATAACAGATACAGAGTATAGTCCTGAATACATAAGATTTTATAATTTTCAGATTTGTAAAGATTCAAGAGAAAATAAACTAAAGACCATTAAGCTATTCAGTGCTATGCAACTGAGTTATTTTACTTCAGGAAGCACTAGGTGTTATGACACAATTCTTTACGTTTATACCTCTTGGCACCTGGGTTTGACAGCTGTATTTAGCAATAAATGTACAGAATAACTCTCTTCCTACTATTGTTTTGTTATTGTAAATTACTCCCAAATTGTCAAAATGTAAAATTCCCCAGACTTTCTAGGCCCTTGATCAATAATTAGTGAGTCATTACACAAATACTGCTGGGATGACCAGCCTTTGTCCGAGAAGTGGAAGATAGATTTTTCTATCTTTCCTGGCACCTAATTCGGCTGTAAAATAAGTGTGTCATAATTTATTTAAAGTTCAGGGAAAAGAGAAAGCCCAAGAGTTCCTGAAGTGTAGTGTACTTACCTCATGGAAAAATTATAACTGGTGGATAACTGCTGCTGCTGATTTTAAAAAGTGGTACTAAACATGATAGCATAATGGATGAGCATAGATGCTGGAGAAGCCACACAATTCTCAAAACAAAATACAAACGTTCCCATCTCTAGGCTTCGCGGTTTTACTAGGAGAATTCAAGAAAGAGTCATAACAAAAACATTTTTTACAAATATTAATATAGTTGAAAAATAATGCTTGATATTCACATAAGTATGGCAAAATGAAAATGCACATTTATTCCACTCTGTCCTAAAACCCTGCTAATAGAAAGAGTACAAGTAAAAATAAAGGGTACTGCCCTCATAATCAAATAGAATGGGAGAAGAGAAAATAGAAAAAAGTTGATAATAAAAATTTAGATGATGGAAATAGGAACTCACTTAGCAGAGTGATGGAAACTGAAACTACGTACTTACATTTATCATTTACTGAATATAATATTTATTGCCAGGTGGTCCAGTGATAAAGAATCTATCAATGCAGGAGACACGAGAGATGCAGGTTCTGTCCTTGGGTTAAGAATATTCCCTAGAATAGGAAATGGCAACCCACTCCAGTATTCTTGCCTGGGAAATCCTATGAACAGAGAAGAGCCTAGCAGGCTACAGTCCATGGGGTCGCAAAGAGCTGGACATGACTGAGCAGCTGAGCACACACATATTTATTGAGCACCTACTATAAGCAATGAATTAAAAAGGCAAAATTATGCCCTTATGGGACTTAAATAGAGGAAGCTACTGAGAAGAAAGTTGATTTGTATTGCAAAACCATAGAGAAGCTGAAAACAAATTTAGGGCATAGAGTGACCCTGTGGCACTGAAAGTGTAAGTGAGGGAAGGTGCTAGAAATAAGGGGAGAGGGAAAAAGTCAATTTAAGGGACAATTCAATTATTAGATTCCTTCTCCTACTCAGCATAACTAGTGTCTTGTATCAACCTTCCAAGTGTAAGAAATATATCTCCTGTTTCCCTTCCATCTTCCAAACTTTGAGCAAAATGACTCATGCAATCAGTGCCAACAGAGAACCATATCAAGTGGGGCATTCTGGGAAATATAATTTCAGTTTTAATTGATACAGTGCAAAATCACAACGAGAAAGATTTGAGATTCAGAAAATAGGGGACCCAGAAAGGAGTGAAGAAATACTAGCTTGAGGATAATAAAGGAACATCCAAGGAGAAAACAACTGAGTAGAACGCCTAGAAATAAATCAACCCAGATTGGAGCAAGAGGCACAGGGCTTCAAGAAATATGGATTTTAAAAAATATGAATTCAAGTGAACTGATTAACTCAGGTATTTGATTATAATCAGAGGTGTTTTAAGTTCTTGTTGGAGCACAATTAAAACTATAGGAAAAAGAGAATAAATGTACAAGAAACAAAGTGTAATCAAAATATTCTGCACTGCTCAGTTGCTAACATTATTTATATCACTACAATCCTCTCTTCATTGAGCGATTATTCAAAAAAAATTAAGAAGAAATATACAGAGAGATAAGGAAAAGTACTATTAGAAAATGAAAGCAATTGTATTCATGGTAGGCAATCAGAATACAGCATGTAAGCTCTTTTAATTAATAGACTTTATTTTAAGAACAGGGGTTCAATCCCTGGGTTGGTAAGATCCTCTGGAGAAGGGAATGGATACCCCCTCCAGTATTCTTGCCTAGAGAATTCCACGCACAGAGGAGCCCGGTGGGCTACAGTCCACAGGGTCACAAAGAGTTGGACACACTGAGCAACTAATACTTTCACTTTACATTGACAAAAAAAATGAGCTTATAGTATAGAATTCTCAAGAATCCTTCACACACACATACAGTTTCCTCTATTATTCATATATTACTTTAGTATATGTGTTAGAATTAATGGCCCAGTATTGATCATTACTAACTGAAATCTATTTTTAAAGTTTACACTTTGTGTTAGACAGTCCTGTGGGTGAAGGAAGAGGGTAAAATGTGTAATGTCAAGTATCTGCCCTTACAATATCATAAGAATGGTTTTCCTATGCTAAAATCCCCCCTATATTTCACTTATGTATCTCTTCCCCTAACACCCAAACCTCTGAAAATCACTTCTATGTATATTGTCTTTATATTTTTGTCTTTTTTAGAATGTCAGATAGTTGGAATCATACAATAGCGAGCCTGTTCAGATTGGCTTCTTTCACCTAGCAATATGCATTTAAGTTTTCTCCATGTTGTTTTTTTGCTTAATAGCTCACTCATTTATTTTTTATCATCAATTAATATTTCATTGTACGCATATACCATAGATTTTTCATTCATTTACCTACGAAATGACATTTTGGTTGCTTCTCATGTGAGGTAATTGTAAGTAAAGCTGCTATAAACATTTATGTACAAATTCTTACATAGACATAAGCTTTCAACTCAAGGATAAATACCTAGGAGAATGATTCGCTGTGTAATATGTTAAAACTATGTTTAGATTTGAAATAAACTGCCAAACTGTTTTCCAGAGTGGCTGGACAATTTGCATTCCTATCAGCAATGCATGAGACCTCCTGTTACTCTGCATCCTTACCAGCACTGGCTATTGTGATATTTTGAATTTTAACCATTTTGATACATGAGTAGTCATATCCAATTGCTGCTTTAATTTGCAGATCGCTTATGACATGATGCTGAATGTCTTCATATGCTTAGTTGCTATCTGTATGTCTTCTTCAGCGAGATATCTCTTCACATCTTTTCCCCATTCTTAAATTGGATTGTTTGTTTTCTTATTGTTGAGTTTTAGGAGTTTTTTTATTATTATTTTAGAGGTAAGTCCTTTATCAGGTATGTGTTGTGCAAATTTTTTTCTCAATCAGTTACTCATAGTTTATTTTTCTGAATGGTGCCTTTTATAGAACAGAAGTTTTTAATTTGAATACAGTCTAACATACATACTTTTTTTTTTCTTCAAGGATTATACTTACAGTGTTGTATCTAAAAACTCAAGTAAACCTAGATTTTCTCCTTTTGTTTTCTAGAAGCTTCATAGTTTTTGGTTTCCATTTAGGTTCCTGATCCTTTTGGATTTAATTTTTGTTAAAGTTTAAAGCCTGTCTAGATTCTTTTTTTTTTTTTCTTTAATGTGGATATCCAATTATTCTGGCTCGTTTGTTGAAAAAAGTTGTTCTTTGTTCACCTAGTTGCTTCATTCCTATGTCAGAGATCAGTTAACTATATTTGTGTGGGTCTATTTCTAGTCTCTCTTTTCTCTTCTTCTGATCTATTTGTTCATTGTTCTCCAGTGACATGCTGTTTTGATTGTTGTTTATCACTAAGTTGTGTCCAGCTATTTGCAACCCTGATGGACTCCTCCCGGCTCCTCTGTCCATGGTATTTTTCAGGCAAGAATACTGGAACAGGTTGCCATTTCCTTCTCCAGGGGATCTTCCCAACCCAGGGATCAAGCCCACATTATCTGCACTGCAGGCAGATTCTTTACTGCTGAGCCACCAGGGAAGGCCACTGTCCTGCTTACTATAGCTCTAAAGTAAGTCTTTAAATTCAGTGATATCATTCCTCCAATTTTGTTCTTAAGTATTGTGTTGACTATCCAGAATCTTTTATCTTTTCAAATAAAATTATAATCAATGTGTTATATTCGAAATAACACATTGGCATTTTGATTGGGATTGCATTGAA
Organism: Oreotragus oreotragus; assembly: GCA_006410675.1. Lineage (NCBI taxonomy): Eukaryota > Metazoa > Chordata > Mammalia > Artiodactyla > Bovidae > Oreotragus > Oreotragus oreotragus. The sequence goes on along the minus strand of SJYX01009531.1, from coordinate 258,895 downwards.
TCTGTAAATCAAGTTGAGAATAGATATCTCAACAATATTGTATCCTCTTACTCATGAACATGGAACATTTCTCCATTTATTTTGATCTTCTTTGATTTCTTTCATCAACGATTTATATTTTTTTCTCAAATATAGTTCCTATCAATTTTTTGTTAGACTTATGTCTAACTACTTCATTTTATAATGCTACTATGAATGCTATTATATTTTAAATTCCAAATTCCAATTTTTGTTGTTAGCATATTGGATAGCAGTTGACTTTTGTATATTTGTATTCTACAAACTTTCTGTAATAGATTATTAGTTTCAAAGACTTTGTTTTTTGGTCAGCTATGAGATTTGTATGTATATAATTATGTTATCACCAAACAAATGCAATTTTATTTCTGCCTTCACAGTCTGTATTGTGACCCACACAGTCAAAGGCTTTGGCATAGTCAATGAAACAGAAGTAGATGTTTTTCTGGAAGTCTCTTACTTTTTCTGTGATCTAATAGATATTGGCGATTTGATCTCTGGTTCCTCTGCCTTTTCTAAACCTAGCTTGAACATCTGGAAGTTCATGATTCACATATTGCTGAAGCCTGGCTTGGAGAATTTTGAGCATTACTTCATTAGCTTCTGAGATGAGTGCAATTGTGCAGTAGTTTGAACGTTCTTTGGCATTGCCTTTCTTTGGGATTGGAATGAAAACTGACCTTTTCCAGTCCTGTGGCCACTGCTGATTTTTCCAAATTTGCTGGCATATTGAGTGCAGCATCATCTTTTAGAATTTGAAATAGCTCAACTGGAATTCCATCACTTCCACTAGCTTTGTTCATAGTGCTGCTTTCTAAGGCCAATCTGACTTCACATTCCAGGATGTCTGGCTATAGGCGAGTGATTACACCATCATAATTATCTGGGTCATGAAGATCTTTTTTGTATAGTTCTTCTGTGTACTCTTGCCACCTCTTCTTAATATCTTCTGCTTCTGTTAGGTCCATACCATTTCTGTCCTTTATCGAGCCCATCTTTGCATGAAATGTTCCCTTGGTATCTCTAATTTTCTTGAAGAGATCTCTAACCTTTCCCATTCTATTGTTTCCTCTATTTCTTTGCATTGATCACTGAGGAAGACTTTATCTTTCCTTGCTATTCTTTGGCACTGTGCATTCAAATGGGTGTATCTTTCCTTTTATCTTTTGCCTAAATGGGTATATCATTCCTTTTCTCCTTTGCCTTTCACTTCTTTTCTTTTCACAGCTATTTGCAAGGCCTCCTCAGACAGCCATTTTGCTTTTTTACATTTCTTTTTCTTGGGGATGATCTTGCTCCCTGTCTCCTGTACAATTTCACGAACCTCCGTCCATAGTTCATCAGGCACTCTATCTATCATCTGTCTCTTATACACATCTAGATGTGTATAAGAGACAGGTCCACAGGGTCACAAAGAGTTGGACACACTGAGCAACTAATACTTTCACTTTACATTGACAAAAAAAATGAGCTTATAGTATAGAATTCTCAAGAATCCTTCACACACACATACAGTTTCCTCTATTATTCATATATTACTTTAGTATATGTGTTAGAATTAATGGCCCAGTATTGATCATTACTAACTGAAATCTATTTTTAAAGTTTACACTTTGTGTTAGACAGTCCTGTGGGTGAAGGAAGAGGGTAAAATGTGTAATGTCAAGTATCTGCCCTTACAATATCATAAGAATGGTTTTCCTATGCTAAAATCCCCCCTATATTTCACTTATGTATCTCTTCCCCTAACACCCAAACCTCTGAAAATCACTTCTATGTATATTGTCTTTATATTTTTGTCTTTTTTAGAATGTCAGATAGTTGGAATCATACAATAGCGAGCCTGTTCAGATTGGCTTCTTTCACCTAGCAATATGCATTTAAGTTTTCTCCATGTTGTTTTTTTGCTTAATAGCTCACTCATTTATTTTTTATCATCAATTAATATTTCATTGTACGCATATACCATAGATTTTTCATTCATTTACCTACGAAATGACATTTTGGTTGCTTCTCATGTGAGGTAATTGTAAGTAAAGCTGCTATAAACATTTATGTACAAATTCTTACATAGACATAAGCTTTCAACTCAAGGATAAATACCTAGGAGAATGATTCGCTGTGTAATATGTTAAAACTATGTTTAGATTTGAAATAAACTGCCAAACTGTTTTCCAGAGTGGCTGGACAATTTGCATTCCTATCAGCAATGCATGAGACCTCCTGTTACTCTGCATCCTTACCAGCACTGGCTATTGTGATATTTTGAATTTTAACCATTTTGATACATGAGTAGTCATATCCAATTGCTGCTTTAATTTGCAGATCGCTTATGACATGATGCTGAATGTCTTCATATGCTTAGTTGCTATCTGTATGTCTTCTTCAGCGAGATATCTCTTCACATCTTTTCCCCATTCTTAAATTGGATTGTTTGTTTTCTTATTGTTGAGTTTTAGGAGTTTTTTTATTATTATTTTAGAGGTAAGTCCTTTATCAGGTATGTGTTGTGCAAATTTTTTTCTCAATCAGTTACTCATAGTTTATTTTTCTGAATGGTGCCTTTTATAGAACAGAAGTTTTTAATTTGAATACAGTCTAACATACATACTTTTTTTTTTCTTCAAGGATTATACTTACAGTGTTGTATCTAAAAACTCAAGTAAACCTAGATTTTCTCCTTTTGTTTTCTAGAAGCTTCATAGTTTTTGGTTTCCATTTAGGTTCCTGATCCTTTTGGATTTAATTTTTGTTAAAGTTTAAAGCCTGTCTAGATTCTTTTTTTTTTTTTCTTTAATGTGGATATCCAATTATTCTGGCTCGTTTGTTGAAAAAAGTTGTTCTTTGTTCACCTAGTTGCTTCATTCCTATGTCAGAGATCAGTTAACTATATTTGTGTGGGTCTATTTCTAGTCTCTCTTTTCTCTTCTTCTGATCTATTTGTTCATTGTTCTCCAGTGACATGCTGTTTTGATTGTTGTTTATCACTAAGTTGTGTCCAGCTATTTGCAACCCTGATGGACTCCTCCCGGCTCCTCTGTCCATGGTATTTTTCAGGCAAGAATACTGGAACAGGTTGCCATTTCCTTCTCCAGGGGATCTTCCCAACCCAGGGATCAAGCCCACATTATCTGCACTGCAGGCAGATTCTTTACTGCTGAGCCACCAGGGAAGGCCACTGTCCTGCTTACTATAGCTCTAAAGTAAGTCTTTAAATTCAGTGATATCATTCCTCCAATTTTGTTCTTAAGTATTGTGTTGACTATCCAGAATCTTTTATCTTTTCAAATAAAATTATAATCAATGTGTTATATTCGAAATAACACATTGGCATTTTGATTGGGATTGCATTGAATCTGTAAATCAAGTTGAGAATAGATATCTCAACAATATTGTATCCTCTTACTCATGAACATGGAACATTTCTCCATTTATTTTGATCTTCTTTGATTTCTTTCATCAACGATTTATATTTTTTTCTCAAATATAGTTCCTATCAATTTTTTGTTAGACTTATGTCTAACTACTTCATTTTATAATGCTACTATGAATGCTATTATATTTTAAATTCCAAATTCCAATTTTTGTTGTTAGCATATTGGATAGCAGTTGACTTTTGTATATTTGTATTCTACAAACTTTCTGTAATAGATTATTAGTTTCAAAGACTTTGTTTTTTGGTCAGCTATGAGATTTGTATGTATATAATTATGTTATCACCAAACAAATGCAATTTTATTTCTGCCTTCACAGTCTGTATTGTGACCCACACAGTCAAAGGCTTTGGCATAGTCAATGAAACAGAAGTAGATGTTTTTCTGGAAGTCTCTTACTTTTTCTGTGATCTAATAGATATTGGCGATTTGATCTCTGGTTCCTCTGCCTTTTCTAAACCTAGCTTGAACATCTGGAAGTTCATGATTCACATATTGCTGAAGCCTGGCTTGGAGAATTTTGAGCATTACTTCATTAGCTTCTGAGATGAGTGCAATTGTGCAGTAGTTTGAACGTTCTTTGGCATTGCCTTTCTTTGGGATTGGAATGAAAACTGACCTTTTCCAGTCCTGTGGCCACTGCTGATTTTTCCAAATTTGCTGGCATATTGAGTGCAGCATCATCTTTTAGAATTTGAAATAGCTCAACTGGAATTCCATCACTTCCACTAGCTTTGTTCATAGTGCTGCTTTCTAAGGCCAATCTGACTTCACATTCCAGGATGTCTGGCTATAGGCGAGTGATTACACCATCATAATTATCTGGGTCATGAAGATCTTTTTTGTATAGTTCTTCTGTGTACTCTTGCCACCTCTTCTTAATATCTTCTGCTTCTGTTAGGTCCATACCATTTCTGTCCTTTATCGAGCCCATCTTTGCATGAAATGTTCCCTTGGTATCTCTAATTTTCTTGAAGAGATCTCTAACCTTTCCCATTCTATTGTTTCCTCTATTTCTTTGCATTGATCACTGAGGAAGACTTTATCTTTCCTTGCTATTCTTTGGCACTGTGCATTCAAATGGGTGTATCTTTCCTTTTATCTTTTGCCTAAATGGGTATATCATTCCTTTTCTCCTTTGCCTTTCACTTCTTTTCTTTTCACAGCTATTTGCAAGGCCTCCTCAGACAGCCATTTTGCTTTTTTACATTTCTTTTTCTTGGGGATGATCTTGCTCCCTGTCTCCTGTACAATTTCACGAACCTCCGTCCATAGTTCATCAGGCACTCTATCTATCATCTGTCTCTTATACACATCTAGATGTGTATAAGAGACAGGTCCACAGGGTCACAAAGAGTTGGACACACTGAGCAACTAATACTTTCACTTTACATTGACAAAAAAAATGAGCTTATAGTATAGAATTCTCAAGAATCCTTCACACACACATACAGTTTCCTCTATTATTCATATATTACTTTAGTATATGTGTTAGAATTAATGGCCCAGTATTGATCATTACTAACTGAAATCTATTTTTAAAGTTTACACTTTGTGTTAGACAGTCCTGTGGGTGAAGGAAGAGGGTAAAATGTGTAATGTCAAGTATCTGCCCTTACAATATCATAAGAATGGTTTTCCTATGCTAAAATCCCCCCTATATTTCACTTATGTATCTCTTCCCCTAACACCCAAACCTCTGAAAATCACTTCTATGTATATTGTCTTTATATTTTTGTCTTTTTTAGAATGTCAGATAGTTGGAATCATACAATAGCGAGCCTGTTCAGATTGGCTTCTTTCACCTAGCAATATGCATTTAAGTTTTCTCCATGTTGTTTTTTTGCTTAATAGCTCACTCATTTATTTTTTATCATCAATTAATATTTCATTGTACGCATATACCATAGATTTTTCATTCATTTACCTACGAAATGACATTTTGGTTGCTTCTCATGTGAGGTAATTGTAAGTAAAGCTGCTATAAACATTTATGTACAAATTCTTACATAGACATAAGCTTTCAACTCAAGGATAAATACCTAGGAGAATGATTNGAGCCTGTTCAGATTGGCTTCTTTCACCTAGCAATATGCATTTAAGTTTTCTCCATGTTGTTTTTTTGCTTAATAGCTCACTCATTTATTTTTTATCATCAATTAATATTTCATTGTACGCATATACCATAGATTTTTCATTCATTTACCTACGAAATGACATTTTGGTTGCTTCTCATGTGAGGTAATTGTAAGTAAAGCTGCTATAAACATTTATGTACAAATTCTTACATAGACATAAGCTTTCAACTCAAGGATAAATACCTAGGAGAATGATTCGCTGTGTAATATGTTAAAACTATGTTTAGATTTGAAATAAACTGCCAAACTGTTTTCCAGAGTGGCTGGACAATTTGCATTCCTATCAGCAATGCATGAGACCTCCTGTTACTCTGCATCCTTACCAGCACTGGCTATTGTGATATTTTGAATTTTAACCATTTTGATACATGAGTAGTCATATCCAATTGCTGCTTTAATTTGCAGATCGCTTATGACATGATGCTGAATGTCTTCATATGCTTAGTTGCTATCTGTATGTCTTCTTCAGCGAGATATCTCTTCACATCTTTTCCCCATTCTTAAATTGGATTGTTTGTTTTCTTATTGTTGAGTTTTAGGAGTTTTTTTATTATTATTTTAGAGGTAAGTCCTTTATCAGGTATGTGTTGTGCAAATTTTTTTCTCAATCAGTTACTCATAGTTTATTTTTCTGAATGGTGCCTTTTATAGAACAGAAGTTTTTAATTTGAATACAGTCTAACATACATACTTTTTTTTTTCTTCAAGGATTATACTTACAGTGTTGTATCTAAAAACTCAAGTAAACCTAGATTTTCTCCTTTTGTTTTCTAGAAGCTTCATAGTTTTTGGTTTCCATTTAGGTTCCTGATCCTTTTGGATTTAATTTTTGTTAAAGTTTAAAGCCTGTCTAGATTCTTTTTTTTTTTTTCTTTAATGTGGATATCCAATTATTCTGGCTCGTTTGTTGAAAAAAGTTGTTCTTTGTTCACCTAGTTGCTTCATTCCTATGTCAGAGATCAGTTAACTATATTTGTGTGGGTCTATTTCTAGTCTCTCTTTTCTCTTCTTCTGATCTATTTGTTCATTGTTCTCCAGTGACATGCTGTTTTGATTGTTGTTTATCACTAAGTTGTGTCCAGCTATTTGCAACCCTGATGGACTCCTCCCGGCTCCTCTGTCCATGGTATTTTTCAGGCAAGAATACTGGAACAGGTTGCCATTTCCTTCTCCAGGGGATCTTCCCAACCCAGGGATCAAGCCCACATTATCTGCACTGCAGGCAGATTCTTTACTGCTGAGCCACCAGGGAAGGCCACTGTCCTGCTTACTATAGCTCTAAAGTAAGTCTTTAAATTCAGTGATATCATTCCTCCAATTTTGTTCTTAAGTATTGTGTTGACTATCCAGAATCTTTTATCTTTTCAAATAAAATTATAATCAATGTGTTATATTCGAAATAACACATTGGCATTTTGATTGGGATTGCATTGAATCTGTAAATCAAGTTGAGAATAGATATCTCGACAATATTGTATCCTCTTACTCATGAACATGGAACATCTCTCCATTTATTTTGATCTTCTTTGATTTCTTTCATCAACGATTTATATTTTTTTCTCAAANCATTTTATATGCCTTCTTTCTCTTATTGTTCACAGTAATCTCATAATGTAGGTATTTTTATCAGTATTGTTCCAATTTTACTGTTAAAAAAAGAAAAAAAATTGTATAGAAGTAAGTCAAGTAACTTAATCAAAGTCACACAGCTAGGTAGTACCAAAACCAGATTTTTATCCATCCTACCATAAAATCTGTTTTTATGAGCACAGGTTATTCTCATCTACCTAAGCCAGACTAGTAAATTAATTACAAAATAGACTTGTCCAAAGTTACATACATGATTTTTGTTAGCTATTACTAAGCCAGTGGTTTCTAGGCATCATTTTATTTATCCTTTGTTCAAGGTAAATTTATATACATTTACAGAAGTCCAGTATATAAAACAGATAAAAACAAAATTCTCTGGTTAGAGTAGATGAAAACCCACCTATATTGATTTTCAGAGGTTCTGCCAAATCTTTTTGAAAAACTTACAACAGTTTTTGGACAATTGAGTGTTGGTGATAGATTGGATTGCTGTGTCCCTTTCTTTTATAGAAATGTATATACATGCCCTTTGCCAAGATATTTAGGCATAGTAGACAGAATATGTTTTCCCTCCTTGTCTGTCACACTCCGTATCTGTCGCTGTTGAACTTGGCCATGTGACTTGCCTTTGCCAATGGAATAGTAGCAAATGTGACATAAGAAAGACTTTAAATGCTGCTGTGTACTCTGGCTTGGATCCTTGTGTTTCTGCCATTGCAATAAGAAGAGCATGCTCTGAATAACTATTTGTTCTACAATGGAATATGTGGAATAAATCCAACCTGACCTGCAGATGAACTCACTGAGCCTGATTAAGCCCAACCAGGAACAGTCAAAATTCACTTGACCCACAGACATAGAAACAACAACAAAAAAAATTGTTTGCCATGGTAAGCCACTGAGATTTAGGGATTGTTTGTTATATAGCATTATTACAGTGAAAGCTGCCTAACACAATAAGTGTATTGTAATTCAGAAAATAGTATTAACAAAAGCATAGACCGTCTAAAATATAGCAAGTTCTTCAGCAGTTAAAATTTCCATGAGAGTCAGTACCATGTAGTGAAAGAAGAATAGCCTGCAGTGTCCGGCAGACTTGGTTAAAGGCTGAAATTACTGAGTATCTGGACCTCAATTTCCACATCTAACAAAGGGACACATGGGTTTGGTGTGTGTGTGTGTGTGTGTGTATGTATAAATAGTTTAGAACATGTAGACATTTAACAAATGGTGGTTTATTGTTGTATCATCATTATTAAGCAAATAATGGAGACCCAAGAACCTCTTCTCAAAAGAGCATTTTGAGAACAGAGATATATTACTCTATTTTATTCCCATTTTTGTTCCAAGCAAAAAAGAGTGACAGGGTCACTGTATCTATGACATACTCAAAATTCAATGTTAGGAAAAACCCCAAACTGTGCCCCAATAACTTGAGAACTTTGTCCTGTTTCTTATTTTCCTGAGAGTAATGCCAGCAGAGCAAAGGGCCTTGTTTATTTAACTGTGATCCCACAGTGCCTACTTGACAATAAACATTTAACTTTCCATTTCTTTATTATTAAGGATTCTGAAGATGCATGAAGTTTCTTGTCAAAAATTTACTTATCTATTATGCACCACTAAATTTGTGTGGTGTCCTACATTTGAACTCATCTTCTACAACACAGAGAATCTGTTGAAAAATGTCTCTTTTTTTTTCCATGGCCTTCATGATACAATGACTCACTCCCTTGTGGGTGGTAGGTAACTCTGCCCTTGGTCACTGAGTGAATGATTTGGAAAGCTTCGGTGGCTGAATGTATTTGAGTTAAATGATGCAGTAGGAAAGATGGAGGTCATGGAAAGAGCATGGCACTGCAGATTGTCAAATGATGCGTGGCAGCCTTCTGGAATGTGGTGCAGATGGAAAGGCTATGAATATGTTTCAGGTACTGCAGAAATTAGAACAAGCAGAAATCCACACAGGTTCCCCCTGGACATTGGGATCTGGTGTCAGTGTTCTTAGAAATACAGATGGTGTTACAATACACCTAATAGCCTTAACTCTGACCATCTGGACCCTAAAGAGACTGCTTGCTTGGATTCGCTAATCAGTGACCATGTTTTACTGCATGGGAAGCAATTAGACATAATGTTTCTGGACTTTTTTTTTTTTAGCTGATAACCTTGGCATTCCTATTTTCTTTCTGTGAATTGATCCCTCCACCCCTGTCATTTCTAACCCTCTCTGCTCTGAGCTGATTGGGACACCTGATTCCAAGTAATTCTACTCTGTCCCTCATTCATCATATGGGAACAAATTTGCAGATGGGGACTCTGAGCAGCTCCCATCCTCCAAGATAAGATGATATGCTCATAAATAATTTGGTTCTGTCAACAAGAAGCAGAAGAAACATCAGACATGAGCTTTTACTATTGTCTTTGTTGCATGACTTAAGAGGAAGGCACTACCTCTCTGAGCTGCGGCAAAGCCAGTGCAAAGCAATCACTCAAGATACAATCCCGTTGGAGTGGCAGAGTAATTCTTCGTGATATTGATTTGTGTTTTGCTCTCCTGCCCATTTTAAGAGAGTACCCAGGCTGCCGTGTTCATGTTTATCTCAGGAGAACTTCATGTTACCAGGTTTGATAGCTGAAGCTGCTGGGCTTTACTCCTACAACTGAGTTTCTGGAAAAACTAGTGAGCAATTTAAAAAGCAGTGGGAAATTAAAAAAAAAATACTGGTTGAATTCTGTTCCCCTAAAAGATATGTTGAAGCCCTACCTCTCAATACTTATGAATGTAATCTAATTTAGAACCTTTGCAGTAATCAAGTTAAGGTGAGGTCATACTGGATTAGGATGGGCATTAAATCTAATGATTAATATCCTTAGGAAAAGGCTATGTAAGTAAAGATGCAGACACACACAGGGAGAACACCGTATGAAAAGGAGGCAAAAATTGTAGTGATACAGCTGCAAGTCTGGGACACCAAGGATTGCCAGCAACCACCAGGAGAAGCTAGGAGAGAATTGCAGGACAAATTTTCTGTTTGAGCCTCCAGAAGAAACCAAGCTTGCTGACACCTGGATCACAAGACTCCTAGCCTCTGAATTTGTGAAAGAAAGCATTTTTTTGTTGTTTCAAGCATCCTAAATCATCTGCAGTTTCTAAAATGTATCATTTTCATTGTACTCAGTCACCAAAAACTAGTTAAGATTAAGTAGGAACGTCTCAAGTATCTTACTGACATAACACGGTATATTTCAACATGAAGACCTCCATCAGGTTCTTACTATGAAAAATAATGATCAAAAAATGCATTTTATAATTGTTGTACTTGAAAAGAGTTCATAACTGATTGTTCCTATCTCTACATTTTCTTTCTTTTTTTTACCAGCACAGTTAGTGGGGTGGAAAGGATGTGGCCCTAGAGAAACACCCTTCCTAAGCATCATCCTGCAAGTTCACTTTTTTCTTGGCCTACCTGTACTTTCAGAATGATATGCAGTTAGATTTTCTATGATGATCTGCATTTTATTTTCTCAGATGGAATCCATCACCTGAGACTAATACAGTCATTCCACTGAGGTAGATAGTACTCTTAACAAGATTAGGAGAATTATGGCTAATCTAATCCTTAGCTAGTAAGGTTGGCAGAAAATTGGGAAGAAAGATCATTTGCATGTGGTAAGGGATAATGAGGATCAGAAAAGACATGGGGTTCCAAACTTACTGCATAAATGCCAAAACATTACAGGTAGGTAACCCATGGCCAAGAAGAGTCCTATAGAGAAGATGTAGATTGAGGGAGATAAAATTATTATTAAATCCCAGGATTCTACGTAATCTCATTTCTGCATCCTGTGATATTCCTATTATGTAAAGTATCTATGAGTTGGATGGCAGCAACTCATTAAGAAGAACCAACCTGGCTTAATAAATAAGACTTTGGAAGATATGTCATTCAGTTACATAAAAGAGTTTTTCATTTCACCTAAAGTTACCTTCTTGAACTTTGCAGGTGCAAATGATAGTAGATTGTACATTGAGCACTCATTATTGACACAGATGGCTTATTTTTAGCAAAGCAGTTCCCGGAATACTTACAGCACCTACACACAGAAAGAAATCTACATCTTAAAAAATACAGCAAGGCTGTCAATTTGAACATGCAGTTGCATAATAAACTCTATCAAGAAGTTATTTCAGAAAATAGGGCTATACCCCAAGAACTTTTCCTTGATGCTTTCATGTAGACCATTTTGACAAATCAATTCTCCCCAGAGATGTTTTTATTAATATAAAAGGCATAGAATACTTTAAGCATTTACCTGGTATATTTGTCCAATAATTTATGAGGAATTTAATATTTATAATATTATTTCCCAGGGAAAAAGAAGACTGAAATTCTTAGAAATATTTAGGATGTAATACTTTATATCATGACCTCAAGAAATATATAGTCTAATCAGGAAAAAATAAATTTAGATGGAGAAGGAATTGACTACCCCCTCCAGTATTCCTGCCTGGGAAATCCCATGGAAGAGGAGTCTGGCAGGCTACAATCCACGAGGTCACAAAAAATTCAGACACGACTAAACACCACCACCACAAAGGAGAATCAGTTAAATTTGTTTAAAGTCATATTGGTTTTTCTTATTTGAAGTTTTCTTAGATCTTTTTTCTTTACCATGTTCAAACTATGTGCAAATAAATGGTAAATGAAAACCTAAGAAGCAATGTCTTTATGTATTTCTTAGCATTCTTTTCAGTAACCCATATGCTGCACCAACCTGATCTTCATAAACAGTGACACCTAGCATATACGAGGTCCTCTAGAGTGTAGTTGTACAACTTAAACAAAAATACCTTTCAAAAATACATATGGAATTGGTCTCTTCCCTTTATATCTGCCTTGGAATAGTCTACAAAGACTAAATTCTAAAGATGTTTTTCCCATCCTTCTCTGAAAGGAAAATCCAGCTCATAAAAGAGAACCCAGCTCAATTTGTCATGCTTCTGTTTTCACAAAACACACTTTGAGTTTTGTTGTAGAGATTTCTTAGAGCACCTCTTGACAGTTAAAAAAAAAAAGACATTTTCAGAAATTCTGGTCCTTACACATTCAGACAGAGGTTAGATTCTCCTGGTCCTAATCCTCAATCTTTGGTATCTTAAGGCTCAGTTAATGTCCATCTCTTTCAAGATTGCTAGGTGAAGTGAAGTCAAGATTTTGCAGTTAGGAAAAATAGTTCTCACTTAATTTTCACTCAATCTGTTATTAAAATAAAATCTAAGCTGCTGTAACAAAACCACCTCAAAATACAATAGTTAAAATACATAGCTGTTTATTTTTCCATGTTATAACAGTTCAAGAGGGTAGGCAGGTTCTATTCCATAATGTTATTTGGGGACCCAGGCTGGTACAGCAGTTCTTTTGTCTCCAACAAGTAGCCTCCAAGCTTGCCTTATTCATGATTCTTTCTCCCATGAAGATCAATGTGAATCTAGTTCTGTCTATCCAGTGCAAAAGGGGAAAAAGAAATTGTCCAAGATTACCAATATATTTTTTTAATGAGGTGTAATTTGTATACATCACTTACATTAACTTTTCACCAAGGAAAATTGATTAATGGATCTGCACAGCTGTTTAGCAGGCTATTAAATAGTCTTTCAGGACAGCCATGAGGGAAGAGATTATTAGGAAACAGCTAAGAGTTTGCACATTCAGAAGTTCATAGCAGCAATATTTATAATAGCAAAGAAATGGAAGCAACTTAAGTGTCTATCAACAGGTGAATGTATAAAAAAGAAATTCTCCATAATTTAAATCAACATCTTCTTCCAACAAGTGTGAATAACTTAGCCAGAAATCTATTTCAGGGTCTAGATCACCCATATAAGGTCTAAATGTCTTACTTCTGATGCTTGAATATGTACCGCTTTATGATAGAATTAAATATTCTATGAGATGCAATTTTCCATGACCATCCTGTTATCTTCAGACAAGATATTAATTGCCTTACCTCTTTGTTGGTGCTAAGTACTATAAAGAAATACACCATAACATAAAATGCTAAAAATACATGGTAGTTCACTGAAGATACTGATTTCTGTTCATTCTCTAAACTTGTTAATTTAAGTTTTGAGGGCCACCCATTGATGTATGTGCTTGATTTCCATAAAGTATGAACAAAGCTAGTGGAGGTGATGGGAATTCCAGTAGATCTATTTCAAATCCTAAAAGATGATACTGTGAAAGTACTATCTTATGCCAGCAAATTTGGCAAACTTAGCAGTGGCCACAGGACTGGAAAAGGTCAGTTTTCATTCCAGTCTCAAAGAAAGGCAATGCCAAAGAATGCTCAAACTACCACACAATTGCACTCATCTCACATGCTGGAAAAGTAATGCTCAAAATCCTCCAAGCCAGGCTTCAACAGTACGTGAACTGAGAACTTCCAGATGTTCAAGCTGAGTTTAGAAAAGGCAGAGGAAGCAGAGATCAAATTGCCAACATCTATTGGGTCATAGAAAAACCAAGTGAGTTCCAGAAAAACATCTACTTCTGCTTTATTGACTATGCCAAAGCTTTTGAGTGTGTGGATTACAACAAACTGGAAAATTCTGAAAGAGATGGAAATATCAGACAACCTGACCTGCCTCCTGAGAAATCTCTATGCAGGTCAAAAAGCAGCAGTTAGAACAGGTCATGGAATAACAGACTGGTTCCAAATAGGAAAAGGAGTACGTCAAGGCTGTATATTGTCACCCTGCTTATTTAACTTAAATGCAGAATACATCATAAGAAATGCACGACTGGATAAAGCACAAGCTGGAATCAAGATTGGTGGGAGAAATATCAATAACCTCAGATATGCAGATGGCACCACCCTTATGGCAGAATGCAAACAAGAACTAAAGAGCCTCTTGATGACAGTGAAAGAGGAGAGTGAAAAAGTTGGCTTAAAACTCAACATTCAGAACACTAAGTTTATGGCATCTGGTCCCATCACTTCATGACAAATAGATGGGGAAACAATGGAAACAATGACAGACTTTATCTTTTGTGCTCCAAAATCACTGCAGATGGTGACTGCAGTGATTAAAAGATATTTGCTCCTTGAAAGAAAAGTATCACCATCCCAGACAGCTTATTAAAAAGCAGAGACACTACTTTACAACAAAGGTCCATCTAATTAAAGCTTTGGTTTTTTTCAGTACTCATGTATGGGTCGGAGAAGGCAATGGCAACCCACTCCAGTACTCTTGCCTGGAAAATCCCATGGATGGAGGAGCCTAGTAGGCTGCAGTTCATGGGGTCTCGAAGAATCAGACAGGACTGAGTGACTTCACTTTCACTTTTCACTTTCATGCATTGGAGAAGGAAATGGCAACCCACTCCAGTGTTCTTGTCTGGAGTATCCCAGGGACGGCAAAGCCTGTTGGGCTGCCGTCTATGGTGTTGCACAGAGATGGACACGACTGGAGTGACTTAGCAGCAGCAGCATATATGGGTATGAATGTTGGACTATAAAGAAAGCTGAGTGCTAAAGAACTGATGCTTTTCAACTCTGGTTTTGGAGAAGACTTTTGACAGTCCCTTGGACACCAAGGAAATCCAACCAGTCCATCCTAAAGGAAATCAGTCCTGAACATTCACTGGGAGGACTGATGCTGAAGCTGAAACTCCAATACTTTGGCCACCTGGTGGGAAGAAGTGACTCCTTGGAAAACACCCTGATGCTGGGAAATATGAAAGGCAGAAGGAGCAGGGGATGGCAGAGGATGAGATGGTTTGATGGCATCACCAACTGAACAGACATGAATTGAGCAGGCTCCAGGAGTTGGTGATGGACAGGGAAGCCTGGTGTGCTGCAGTCCATGGGGGTCACAAAGAGTCAGACATGGCTGAGTGACTGAACTGAACTGAATGGCCTTCTCAGATCTGATCTTAGTCATAATTATGGAAATAAATGCTATTAAACATGACAGACTGTATGCTTTTCTCTGGGTATTGCCTGATAGTTTCAGGAAAGCGAAGACCACAGCTTCTGGTGGTGAGATAGTAGCTTCACTTAAAACATTGGACTAAACTTCATGTGGGCAGAACAGATGATGTCTGATTCTTTTTCGTACCCCAGAATGTGGCATAGCACCCGATACATCAGAAGTACTCAAAAAGTGTTTTTTTATAATCATGCTAGACTCAGGGTGGGGGCTTCCCTGGTGGCTCAGTAGTGAATTCACCCGCCAATGCAGGAGATGTAGGTTTGATCCTAGGGTTGGAGAGATCCGCTGGAGGAAGAAATAGCAACCCACTCCAATATTATTGCCTGGAGAATCCCATGGACAGAGGAGCCTGGTGGACTACAGTCCATGGGATAACAAAGAGTTGGACAGGACTGAGCAATTAAACAATAACAAGACTCAGGGTAGTTGTGGTAGACAGACTAATGTAGACAGACTAATGCCCATCCACCCAGCGAAGACATCAATGTCCTAATCCCTGGAGGCCATACATGTGTTAGATTGCATGCTAATGTATGACCTAAAATAGAAAACATTATCCTAGATTATCTGGAAAGTTCCAGTATAATTTCAAAATAGAGATGAAGGAGACAAGAGAGTCAGAATCCGAGAGATAACATGCTGAGAAAGATAATGCCTCTGCTGACTGTGAAGAAAGAAGACAGCCTGGAGCCAAGGCAGCAGGAAAATCTCTAGAAAGAAGCTAGAGAAGGTAAGAGAACAGATTCTTGCCTAGAAACTCGGGCAAGAAGGACACCTCTGCTAAAATCTTCATTTTAGCCCAGTGCAACCATGTTAGATTTATGACCTCCAAACTATAAGATGATAAATTTGTGTTTTTTGTTTTTTGTTTTTTTTTTCAGGCATAAAGTTTGTGGTAACTTGTTACAGCGGCAGTGTGGCGCTAACACATAACAGAATGTTACAGGGCTATCCTTTGAAGCTATATTGTGTGTGTGGACTGTGAAGAAGGCTGAGCGCCGAAGAATTGATGCTTTTGAACTGTGGTGTTGGAGAAGACTCTTGAGAGTCCCTTGGACTGCAAGGAGATCCAACCAGTCCATTCTGAAGGAAATCAGCCCTGGGATTTCTTTGGAAGGAATGATGCTAAAGCTGAAACTCCAGTACTTTGGCCACCTCCTGCGAAGAGTTGACTCATTGGAAAAGACTCTGATGCTGGGAGGGATTGGGGGNCTGAACTGAACTGAGATGACACCAGAATAATAAAAATACCAAACTGTTAAGAACTAGATAGGCTTTCCTCTGGCAAATAAGATTGGGGGGTAGGGAAGGATGAAGTGGTTGCTCTTATATTATTTGAAATTTTTAGCTAGAAAGTACATGTATTACTTTAATAAAGATAAAAATGAGTTAATTTTTAATGACAAGATGTCATGCCTGCTCTAAGGAGTCTTACAATCAAGTACAAAAAACTGATAACTAAATTGTGAGGAAGCGAGGGAAGAAAGGAGGCAAAAAATGAGGAAGGGAAAAAGAAAAGGAAGGAAGCAGGTAACAAAGTCTCTACTGAGTGTCTACCTTGTGCGGTGCATTTTGCTGGCTGATTTACATACACTATCCCATTTCAAGTTTCTGCCTTTTGGTGATTTTCCCCATTTTACTTTGAACAATGGAGTCTTGAAAAGGGAGGCAGTTTATTCAAGATCAGATAGTTCCTATGTACCAGAGCTAGGAATCAAATCCAGGTCTGTCAAAGTTTAAAATCATGTACTCTCTCTTATAGAAGGCAATCATTAAGCCCGAAAGTTATTTGGATATCAGTAAGATTTCTAAGATAGAAGCTGCCTTCCTACTTCCTAGTTATCATACAGTTCTCAGACACAGCAAGACAAGGCAGGCTCCAGCCCCTTCGTGAGGCCTTCTCCAGAGAGCAGATTGCTGAGGGCCCACTTTTGTTGTCTGTGTCCTATCCAGTATAGCCAAAACTTTTAACAGCTGGAGAGATGAGTGATTCATCTGAACCTATCCCAGGAGTCCTAAAACTGTTCTCTTTATTGCACTGAGACATTAAAATAACCAAGAAGAGAGATGGCTTCCTGCAAATCCCTACCACAACTGACCTCCAATCTTTTCATTCCACTTCTCTCTCACTCACCTATGAAATTTAGGGCTAGACTAATTTGGTCATATTACTCCTATTATAGAAGGCAATCATTAAGCCCGAAAGTTATTTGGATATCAGTAAGATTTCTAAGATAGAAGCTGCCTTCCTACTTCCTAGTTATCATACAGTTCTCAGACACAGCAAGACAAGGCAGGCTCCAGCCCCTTCGTGAGGCCTTCTCCAGAGAGCAGATTGCTGAGGGCCCACTTTTGTTGTCTGTGTCCTATCCAGTATAGCCAAAACTTTTAACAGCTGGAGAGATGAGTGATTCATCTGAACCTATCCCAGGAGTCCTAAAACTGTTCTCTTTATTGCACTGAGACATTAAAATAACCAAGAAGAGAGATGGCTTCCTGCAAATCCCTACCACAACTGACCTCCAATCTTTTCATTCCACTTCTCTCTCACTCACCTATGAAATTTAGGGCTAGACTAATTTGGTCATATTACTCCTCAGAAGCAGGCCCTCGCTCAGAAATCTGTGTTAGTATTTTTGGCCACCAACTTATTCCTTTCCTTGGAATAATTTTGTTAAATTTCCACCACCTCCTTAAGCTCTCAATTCCCCTTCCTTTTCTTCCTTCCTTCCCCTCCTCTTTTTCTCTCCTCCCAGCCTCCCAGCTCCTCAGGCGTGCTGCGATTCATGCGGTCGCAAAGAGTCGGACACAACTGAGCGACTGAACTGAACTGAACTGAAAGTCACTTCAGTCGTGTCCGACTCTTTGCGACCCCATGGACTGTAGCCCAGCAGACTCCTGTGTCCATGGAATTTTCCAGGCAAGAATACTGGAGTGGGTTGCCATTTCTTCCTCAAGGACATCTTCCTGACCCAGTGACTGAACCAGCATCTCTTTCGTCTCCTGAATTGGCAGGCAGGTTCTTTACCACTAGCGCCACCTGGGCCCAGATTTAAATGTGGGGTCAGCCATCATCTCCTTGTGTGACTTGGAAGCCACCCAACTCTCCAAGTTTCAGTTTTCTCAAGTGTCAAATAGGATAATTGCCCTTAACCACACAGGCCTTTTATAAGAATTAAATAAAGCACTTAAACAGTGTCTGGCACAACCTGTTTTTTAAAACATTTGCTATTTTTATCATTGTGTTGTAATTATCATAATGCTATTTTAGTAAGGCCAGCTATTTCACCCCCACCCACCCACCTCTTCTCCAGCTTCATCCGTGAAGAATTTGAAAAGGCTTACAGAAAATACATATGAGGGATTAATAGAAGGCAAAAATTAAGATCTTATGAAATACAAATTATAATGTAAGCATCAGGAACTAAAAACCAAAACTCTTGTACTGAATTATCCTCCCTAGTTGTTGTGGTTAGGTTCATGTCTCATAGAGGAACCTGTACATAAATAACTAGAATGGACAAAAAGTGACATGAATCACTTAAGGCTTGAACAGTGTACTTTCTGTCTCTTATACACATCTAGATGTGTATAAGAGACAGAGACAGGACTGAGTGACTTCACTTTCACTTNCATAGAGGAACCTGTACATAAATAACTAGAATGGACAAAAAGTGACATGAATCACTTAAGGCTTGAACAGTGTACTTTGACAGCTGTCACCTAGGTAGATCAGAGCACTGTTTCAGGAAAGCAGGGGTAATTAGAGTGGGCCTGAGAAAATCATCAGGATTTAAATAAGTGGACAATGGAAAAAAAAAAAAAAAAGAAACAGACATAAAGAGTAGATCCTTTCCATAGAACTCATCAACAGCATACCTCGACACAGTGCTCAGCAAGCTTACTCTTTTCTAAACAAAACCACCCACGTCACACTCTATCCCACCTCTCACATATCTTCCCAAATGTATGCTTCGTCATTCAGACTTACTCTCATCTAAATCCCTTTTCACTCTCCCCAGCTGTATATAAATATTTCCTCAGCTACAAGGCTTCCTGTTGCTCCCTGTTCCTCCTCAGGCATGCTTGCCTTGAAAGGCTGAATACTTGCCTGCTCAAGAAATCAATCAGTGTTGTGGTATCTCTTTGTTCAGAAAAGTACACTGCTTCACACCTTGTAGTAAGTTCCTCCAACCATAATTCTCTAACCCTTCAATCATAATTCGTATAAAAGAAGTGCCAGCATCATCCTGGACTTAGCAGTAGTGATCAAATATACCCCTCTCAAAATTACTGAGAACCTTCTCTTAGAATGTGAAAGAGCAGACTTCTGAATACAGAAATCTTGATAAAACAGACATAAAGAGTAGATCCTTTCCATAGAACTCATCAACAGCATACCTCGACACAGTGCTCAGCAAGCTTACTCTTTTCTAAACAAAACCACCCACGTCACACTCTATCCCACCTCTCACATATCTTCCCAAATGTATGCTTCGTCATTCAGACTTACTCTCATCTAAATCCCTTTTCACTCTCCCCAGCTGTATATAAATATTTCCTCAGCTACAAGGCTTCCTGTTGCTCCCTGTTCCTCCTCAGGCATGCTTGCCTTGAAAGGCTGAATACTTGCCTGCTCAAGAAATCAATCAGTGTTGTGGTATTTCTTTGTTCAGAAAAGTACACTGCTTCACACCTTGTAGTAAGTTCCTCCAACCATAATTCTCTAACCCTTCAATCATAATTCGTATAAAAGAAGTGCCAGCATCATCCTGGACTTAGCAGTAGTGATCAAATATACCCCTCTCAAAATTACTGAGAACCTTCTCTTAGAATGTGAAAGAGCAGACTTCTGAATACAGAAATCTTGATACTTTAAAGTTATAAAAATTACCTATAATAAACTTTGACAGCATGATACCTAGGTTATAGAAAATGTACCTACCTTCCAAAGTATCAGGCCTTCTTGATATTTGAGTTAAAGTCTAGTTTCTGGATAATTTCAGAGTGACTATTCTGAGGTCCAGTAACACATATAATAAGAACATGTGAAACATTTAAATTTAGCCCCAAAGTGACCTGGAAACAATAAGTTTTAATGTTTGTTTTACTCTTGGCAAGAAAAAGGAAAAACACACACACACAAGAGAGTAATTTCAACTAGTCCTGCTTGAAGTGTTAGAATCAATTTATGCATTCAACAAATATTTCTTGAACTTTTATTTCAAGAGAATTTGAATCATAAAAGTTAGAAAAATAGAAAATTATTCATTCTTATACAAATGAGCTCTGAATTTAGTAGTGAGGTAGAACCACGAAAAATTTAAAGCAGACAGGTGCAAGGTGACAGCTAGAAACAAACTGTAACAAATAGGGAAAAGTATGAACCCTGGAATACACTGCTCTTGACACAACAGGGAAACACACTTTTTTTTTTTTTTTCAGAAGTAATCATTGACTATTTTTGTGGAAAGGGATTCTTTGCCCCCTCATATTTTCTCCTCTACCCATGCATGTGTATGTGCTCATGGGCAATAAAAAATAATATCATGCCCAAGCTTCCATCTTTCTTTACCCATGTCTTGGAAGCTTTTAAAGAAAAGAGCTATTTATCTTATCAATCAAATTCCAGAATATTCACTGGAACCTGCATTCTAATACAATAGCTCCTGAGTTATAAAAGGCATGTTCAGTTCAGTTCAGTTCAGTTCATTCGCTCAGTCGTGTCCGACTCTTTGCAACCCCATGAATCACAGCATGCCAGGCCTCCCTGTCCATCACCAACTCCTGGAGTTCACTCAGACTCACATCCATTGAGTCAGTGATGGCATCCAGCCATCTCATCCTCTGTTGTCCCCTTCTCCTCCTGCCCCCAATCCCTTCCAGTATCAGAGTCTTTTCCAATGAGTCAGCTCTTCACATGAGGTGGTCAAAGTACGAATGAGACCATACTCATCCCTTATTCTTTCTTCCGTTTTGTTTCTCTCACTTCCTGCTCCTATGAGGTCAACATGGGAACATGACCACTCTCATCCAGACAACTACTCTGATGGTTCAGATATTCTAGAGTCTAGAAGTGGAGTCAGAAGCCCCTTTTATTCTAAACTCAAGCTATGTGCTATGTCACAAGTCACCAGAGATGATGGATCGTGGAACAATAGAGGGTAATTTCCCAGAAATCAAAATAATCATATTTCCCCATTTGGCTATAATTCCTTGTTCTCTCACTTTCTAATACAGAACTTCAAGGAGGAGGATGAGTAGGTGTTTGGATTCAGGGACGAAAACCACCCCAAACTCCATTGTCAAAAACAGCTTGAGCTGAGTCTTAAATGAAAAGTAGGATTTTCTAAGCAAGGGGTAGGAGGTGGGGGTGGGAGGTAGCTGGAACAGGCAGCATATGGAGAGCATTTGAGAGCTGAGCAAACAGCATCAGCCAAACTGTGATACAACTTCAAGGCCATGGAGAAGAGCAAAAGAGCAAGGCTGGATAGGCCTGGGTCGAGGTCAAGAAGATCTGATTTTTATGCTCATATGTTTGGATTTTATTCTGTAGGCTATCAGAAGCAATTGAAGGAATTTAAATTCAAGAAAAAGATAATAAACCAGTCTCTTAAAAAGTATCTTTGATGGCTGTAAGAATAATCAGTAGGAGAAAAATGAGAGCAGCTAGGAAGTAACTGTGATAATCTAGGTAAGAGAGCAGTGATGCTATGGACTGAACGTATTCTCCCAAAATTCATATGTTGGAATTCAAATGTCCAGTATGATGATTTTGGAGATGGGATATTTGGGAGGTAATAAAGTCTTAAGGTTAGAGCTTGCATGAACGAAATTAGCCCCTGTAAGAGAAGACAGGAGAGAAGTGTTCTGTCTGTGTCATGGGAGGAAAAAGCCAGAAAGTAACTGTCTGCAAGCCAGGAAGAGAGTTCTCAGTAGTAACTTGCTCTTGGACTTTCCAGCCTCCAGAACTCTGAGAAATAAATTTCTGTTATTCAGGCCAACTGTTCATTGGTATTTGTTGTAGCAGCCTGAGCAAATTAAGAAGAGTGGCAAGGGAGGAAAGAATGGAGTTATCTAAGTATCTGATGTGTATCGAGAGTCAATTGATCTGGGCATTTCAAACCCATTCACTTTTTATTCCTCAAAATAATGCTGTAAAGAGAGAATCACTATCTCCTTTTGACATAAGGAGAGTCAGGATTAGAACCCATGTCTGCTTCATTTCAACTCGCTGTCTTTTCACACAGACCTATCTTTCATGCTGGAGGGAATGAAGAAAATAATATGGACAAAAGAAATCAGGAGGTCAAAATAATGGAAAGATGGATGATGCAGTAGAGAGAGAATAAAGGAGGAGCCTTTGACTTGTGATTGAGACAATGAAACGAATGCTGGTTCTCATGGAAAAACCAAGGGGAGATGCCCAGTGTAGTTGGAAGTTGATATGGAGACCAACCAGGGAGGCCTGTGCTAGAAGATACACATCACACAGAGGAAGGAAAACCGGAGAGAATGAGAGAAATATGAATACGGATGAAGCATTTGTCAAGATCCACTCAGGAGACAGAATACACACCAGTTGGTTGGTTGTTCGTTCATTTGTGGTTACTGTTTTTTTAACAGAAAGAAATGAATGTAAAGATTTTTTAGTTAGTGTTGAAGAACTGAAGCTATCAAAGTGGAACAACATGGTAATATAGAAGGAGCAAAAGCACAAAGTACCTACCAGCCCTCGGACAGGGAGAATAGGAGAAGTGGACATTATTAAAATCTAAAAGCTTAAAGAAGGGGTCTTGAGGAAGTACTTCTCAGACCTGGGAGGAGGGGTATGTTTGGTGTCCCTAAGACTACGCTTATTCTACATGGTTCACTAGGACTCACAGGACTCAAGAAACCTGTTAGACTCAGTTATGGTTTATTAAAGCAAAGTCGTAGGGATCAAAGTTGATAAAAGGAAAAGGTGCAAGAGGAGAAATCCCTGATAAAAAACAGGTACACATTTCCAGGTATTCTCTCTGTGTAGAGACACATAGATACAATAATTCAGCCATGATTGTCAATATCTGTGAGATACTAACAACCAGAAAAATACCCCACCTTGGGGTTATTGGATTACTGGTTATTGGAAGACTTTAGCAGGTTTAATAATGCACCTGTATAAGTTATGTCCAAGGCCTAATCGTTGGTACTTGTGAACTTGGCCTTATTTGGAAATAGGGTCCTTGTAGATATAATTAAGACTTCAAGGATAATACCATATTAGATTTAAGACA
This sequence comes from Oreotragus oreotragus, assembly GCA_006410675.1. Taxonomy (NCBI): domain Eukaryota; kingdom Metazoa; phylum Chordata; class Mammalia; order Artiodactyla; family Bovidae; genus Oreotragus; species Oreotragus oreotragus. The sequence goes on along the minus strand of SJYX01009531.1, from coordinate 235,440 downwards.
GGTCCTAAAACCAATTCCTGCTGTCATTATAAGAAAAGGAACAAGGACACAGGAAAGAATGCCACGTGAAGACAGAAGAAGGATTCTTCCCTGGTGCCTTCAGAGGGACCATGGTCCTGATTTCAGCATCTTGATTTCAGACTTCTGACCTCCATAACTGTAAGAGAACCAGTTTTTATTGTTTTAAGCCATCAAGTTTGTGGTAATATTTTTTTTCAACAGCCCAAGGAAGCTCTCACAGATTTTGGCACCAAGAAATGGGGCATTTGCTGCTGTAGCAAATACCTAAAAATGTAGACATGGCTTTGAGATATGGTAATGGGTAAAGATTGGAAAAATGTTGAGATGCATGATTTTAAAAGTCTACAATTCTTTAAAGAGAAAGTTGGTGGAAATATGTATATTATAAATGATTCTGATGAGAGCTCAGAAAGTGAGGAACATACAGAGTTTCTATCATGTTAAAGAATACATGTATGGTCATGAACATAATGTTACTGGAAATATGAGCTTTGGAACTGTTTCTGGTGAGATCCCAGGAGGAAATGAAGAGCTTGGTATTGGAAACTGGAGGAAAGGTGATCCTTGTAACAATGTGGCAAAAAATGTAGCTTAACTGTGTTTTGCTGTTGAGTGAAATACAGAACTGATAAGCAATGAACTTGAGTATTTAGCTGAGTAAATTGCCAACAAAGTGTTGAAGACACAGCCTGATTTCTCCTTGCTGCTTAAAGTAAAATGCAACAGGAAAAGGATAAATTGAGAAAGGAACTTTAAAGCAAACAAAAAAAGTACCTGATGATTTGGAAAATCCTCAGCCTGTCCAGATTATGAAAGATGCTAAGGTGTGCTCTGCAGACAGGACCAAGGGTATGGCTGGACATAGTTCTGCCAAGGAGATTAGGAGTGGGGCTCACATATGCAGTCAAGCAACTGAGCAGAAGTCAGGCATAGAGGCAGAATCATACAGAAAAGATCTGCGAAAGAACCTCCTGTCTCATGGTGTAGATCCCCTGACTATCATGGGACAGCCATGGTTTTTGAGAATGCTGTATCACCAAAACCACTTTCAGCCTGGAATGAAGGGGACAGAGATGAGATGAAATGAAGAAAGGCTATCAGATTTCTGGAATTTCACAGGGGAAACAGACTGGTGATCTTCCTGGGATGCAAATGTGATATCCTTCAAGAAAACAGAAAAATGACTTAAAGGGCAGAGCCAGTGTCCTGAAGGGACTGCCAAAGGTCAAGGATACTGAGTCAGCCCTTTTCTGCTCAAGGGAAACTGCTTGCTTACTGCTGGTATCTTGAACTCAAAGAAGAGCTCTAGGCCTCTGAGAAGAGGGCAACTACCAATTGGTGCTAGAATCCCAATGAGGGGCATATATAGGATTATTGTATTCCTTTCTATTGCTGTGTAACAGAGTACCACAAAATGAGCACTTAAACCAGCACCCATGTATTATTGTGTGGTTCTCTAGGATTAAAATATCTGCTCAGAAATCTGTGAGGCCAGAGCTGTATCTCATCTGAGGCTCCAAGTTGCCTTTCAGGTTTATTGATTGCTGTTAGAATTCTGTTTCTTGAAGTCCCAGGATGGTGGTTCCTGTTGCCTTACTGTCAACTGTGAGACAGTCTCAGCTCCTTGGGACTGCTTTTATTCTTTAACCACGTGACCCCCTTCATCTTCAAGACCATCAACCGAGAAATACCATTGCGTTAGCTCCTTCTTCAGCTTCTAATCTTTCATGCCGAGTCACACTTTGAAAGGTTCACCTGATTAAGCCAGATCCAACAATAGTCTCTCTGTTTTAAGGGAGAACAGTTTGGGACCATAATTATTTTTGCAAAATCCTTTCACAGTGGTACCTAGATTAATGTTTGCTTGAATAACTGGGAGAAAGTGTGTGTACATCATGGGATGGAAATTTAGAGGCCAGCTTAGAATTCTGCCAACCAAACAGGAAGTATTAAAATAACTGCCAACTGCTGTTTCTGTGAGGAACCAAAATTGCTAAGTGAAGAAGCTGTATGGCTAAGAGACCCTGGGAGGAACAATTGCACTCATCTCACACACTAACAAAGTAATGCTCAAAATTCTCCAAGCCACAGTACATGAACTGAGATCTTCCAAATGTTCAACTTGGAGTTAGAAAAGGTAGAGGAATGAGAGATCGAATTGCCAACATCCATTGGATCATAGAAAAAGCAAGAGAGTTCCAGAAAAATATCTACTTCTGGTTCATTGACTATGCCAAAGCCTTTGATGTGTGGATCACAACAAACTGTGGAAAATTCTGAAAGAGATAGGAATACCAGACCACCTGACCTGCTCCTGAGAAACATGTGTGCAGGTCAAGAAGCAACAGTTAGAACTGGACATGGAACAACAGACTGGTTCCAAACTGGGAAAGGAATATGTCAAGGCTGTATATTGTCACCCTGCAGAGAGTGTCACTTATGTGCAGAGGACATCATGCGAAATGCCAGACTGGATGAAGCACAAGGTCAAATCAAGATTGCTGGGAGAACTATCAATAACCTCAGATATGCAGATGACATCACTCTTATGGCAGAAAGTGAAGAGGGTCTAAAGAGCCTCTTGATGAAAGTGAAAGAGGAGAGTGAAAAAACTGGCTTAAAACTCAACATTCAGAAAACTAAGATCATGGCTTCCAGTCCCATCACTTCATGGCTAATAGATGGGGAAACAATGAAAACAGTGACAGACTATTTTCTTGAGCTCCAGAATCACTGCAGATGGTGACTACAAGCCCTGAAATTAAAAGATACTTGCTCCTTGGAACAAAAGTTATGACCAACGTCATCAGCTTATTAAAAAGCAGAGACATTACTGATGCAAGTCTGTCTAGTCAAAGACATGGTTTTTCCAGTAGTCATGTATGGATGTCAGAGATGGACCATAAAGAAAGCTGAGCCCGAAGAATTGATTCTTTTGAACTATCGTATTGAAGAAGACTCTTGAGAGTCCCTTGGACTGCAAGGAAATCCAACCAGTCCATCCTAAAAGAAATCAATCCTGAATATTCATTGGAAGGACTGATACTGAAACTGAAACTCCAATACTTTGGCCACCTGATGTGAAGAACTGACTCACTGGAAAAGACCCTGATACTGGGAAAGATTGAAGGGGGGAAGAGACATAGATGACAGAGGATGAGGTGGTTGGATGGCATAACTGACTCGATGGACATGAGTCTGAGCAAATTCTGGGAGTTGGTGAGGGACAGGGAAAGCCTGGTGTGTTGCAGTCCATAGGGTCACAAAGAGTCAGACATGACTGAGTGACTGAACTGAACTGATACTGTTACCCAGACATCAGGGAACTCCTGTTGATCTAGAGGTGTTTTAACTATTTTTTTCTATTGTTGTAATGATCCAAAGTAGGCTTAATTATCATGTTACAATAGAAATAATGTGGACTGTTTCCCTTAGATTTTCAGATGACTTCATGGTAGAAGGATAATGTGTTTGTTTATGTTTCTGTGTAAGAGATTCAGATGAGATGGATGGCCTCTGAATGATCTGTGCAAAACTACAAAGGAGTGTAAGAAGTAGTGACAGAGATTAAGAGACACTAGAAGCAGACAGAAATGTCCATTCCCAAATTTATTAGGAGGTAATGAAGCTCGCCTTTTGGGAGGATGACAAATTGCCTTTAATTTTATTTTAGATAACAGTTTAAGGCAATAGTTTTTGAATTTCAGACAGATTGTTATTTTCAGAGGTTAATATATTTCCAGAAAGCACTGAAAGCAGAGAGGGACATTTTGAAAAGGAAATTGAGAGACATAAGATAATATGGAGGGAAGAGTACCATCATTTAATACTTTTACTTATTCAATTTTTTAAATTATATGGTTAATCAGGAATAAAAGCACAAGACAAAAAAACTCTACTTTTAATTCTAGAAATTAAATTTTTAAATGTACATATGATAGTGTCACAGCTTCCTGGAGTTTAATGAATTCCTACTCTCTAGAACTTCTGGACACATGCAAGTAGAAACTCAGAAATTTATGTCCACATAATCCTCTTCCTAATTGAAGAAGAGGTGGTTTTTTAGGATAGTAATGTGGTTTCTGATGATGTAATCTGTCTTGCAAGGAACAAATTCTGTAGGGATGAAAAGCTACCATTAGATGACTGACTAGAAAGAAAAAATTTAGAAGAAAGGTCAACAGTAAAGTCGGAGACAGATTGATCAATAATGTGATTCTTTAGGTTTCTTATGAAGATTGTCAGAAATTAAGAAATTAAAGGTTCTTATACTGCTTCTCTAATCTGGCCTTCATCCTTACATTGTAGCCTGCTCCTTTTTCCAACAAGAATTAATTGATGCTAGCCATAGTAGCTTCTCTGCTCTTTCTAAACCCAGTAAGCTCCTGCCTCAGGGCCTTTGCGTCTGCTTTTATAGACGCCTGGAGCATTCCCTGAGTTCAAAGCTCTATGTAAAGGGAGCTTATGTCACTTACAGCACTTATCTGGTAATTCTATGTAAAATAGTCATCCCACATCTATGCCCATCTCATCTGTCTTCATTGCTTTGCCTGCTTTTTTCTGCATATTCAGTCCCCTAGCTATAGCATAGCTATTCATCTGTTTTTCTCTTCATTCTGAAGTGAAGGATCTAAGTGGGTAGGAACCTTTCTGTTTATTGTTGTATCCCTAGAACCTAAAGCAATGCTTGACTTTGAGAAACCTTTCACTGAATATTTGTGGGAAATTGTTCACCTAATCATATTATTATTTTGGTCTGGTTCAATCTTTATTTTCCCAGGATCAAATGTAATGCCTTGATGATTGTAACAAGAATAGCTCATACTTACTAAGGTCTTGCAGTGGAGGAAGCACTGATGAAGCACTTTACAGATGCCTTGGTCCCTAGAAGCCTGAGAAGCAAGGACTAGCATCCCCATTGTGTATGTGTGCTCAGTCCTGTCCAGTTCTTTGCAACCCTATTAACTAAAGCCTGCCAGGCTCCTCTGTCCATGGGATTTTTCCGGTAAAAATACTGGAGTGGGTTGCCATTCCTTTCACCAGGGGATCTTCCCAACCCAGGGACTGAACCCAGGTCTTCTGCATTGGCAGGCAGATTCTTTACCACTGAGCTACCTGGAAAGCCCTCCCCATTATATTTATAAGGAAACAAAGCCAGAGGGAAATGGATTCACTTGCCCAAGATCACTGCAACTTGCACAAAACTAAATCAGGATCTCAGCCCAGTTCTGGCTGACTCTCATCACTTATTTGAGGTACTCTTTCAGCTGAATTGAATTCTATAAAAAAACATAAATTCAACAACTTCCATATTTCTTTGACGCTGTATCCTATCCTACAGTGATATGCTCCCTTTTACTTCTTCCCTCAGGGCCTTTGGTAGTCGAGGTAGCACATTTGTGTGATTTAAAAGGAGCACACTCTAGGTGGACCAATTCAAAAAAGCTGTCTTCACGGGTCAGCCCAGACCTAGGAGCAGAAAATGCTTTTGTGCAAAGAGAAGGGTTCCTGTTTTCTTCAGGCTGGCCCAGTATCTCTCTAAGAAACATGACTTGGTTAGTGGCACTTTAGATTTCAGCACCCACTTGCCTCTAGACTGATGCTCATTTACCCAGCACAAATGCACAACTTCCCTCGTCTTCTGCATTTTTTCCCCTTGCTTACTCTGCAGCACCTACGTTTACCTTTCTGTTTTTCCCTTGAATGCTCCAAGCATGGTCCATTCTAGATCCTATGCATTCGCTGTTCCCTTTGTCTAAGAAGTCTCTATCCCCAGATATTCTGATAACTCATTTGGGCTCTATGAAAATAACACTTTTCAAAGAAGTCTGTGACTATTTTATATTAAAATAACAGACTATTATTATTTTTTGCATGATGCCACTAGATCTTTTTCTTCATACCAATGTTGACTTGATACTAGGTATTAGGAATACATCTAATTTTTGGCAGGGGAGAAGATGGCATTCCCATATTGTTTTGTGTGAGGAGCCAGTTCTACTAGCTCATTTTTCTTTGTGAACTGAAGTTTTCACCTTATCTATACAGTTGTCTTTGAGGTAATTTTACCTTCAGTTACTGCAAATGTATCATTTGTGTTGTAAGTTGGCCTCATTCTTTACTCATTTCCCTTGGACAGTTGAAATAAAGCAAATGATGTCTCTGTCATAAGTGCAATGTATTTGAATCTAAGATATGCGTATATTATAGAATCAGTTCAGTTCAGTTCAGTCACTCAGTCGTGTCCAACTCTTTGCAACCCCATGGGCTGCAACACACCAGGCTTCCCTGTCCATCACAAACTCCCAGAGCTTGTTCAAACTCATGTCCATCAAGTCGGTGATGCCATCCAACCATCTCAGCCCCTGTCGTCACCTTCTCCTCCCGCCTTCAATCTTTCAAGTTCAGTTCAGTCACTCAGTCGTGTCCAACTCTTTGCAACCCCATGGGCTGCAACACACCAGGCTTCCCTGTCCATCACAAACTCCCAGAGCTTGTTCAAACTCATGTCCATCAAGTCGGTGATGCCATCCAACCATCTCAGCCCCTGTCGTCACCTTCTCCTCCCGCCTTCAATCTTTCCCAACATCAGGGTCTTTTTCAATGAGTCAGCTCCTCCATCAGGTGGCCAAAGTACTGGAGTTTCAGCTTTAGCATCAGTACTTCCAATGAATATTCAGGAATGATTTCTTTTAGGATTGACTGGTTTGATCTCCTTGCAGTCTAAGGGACCCTAAACAGTCTTTTCCAACACCACTGTTCAAAAGCATCAGTTCTTCAGTGCTCAGCCTTCTTTATAGTCCAACTCTCACATCCATACACAACTACTGGAAAAACCATAGCTTTGGCTCTACAGACCTTTGTTGGCAAAGTTATGTCTCTGCTTTTTAATATGCTATCTATGTTGGTCATAGATTTTCTAACAAGGAGCATGTGTCTTTTAATTTCATGGCTGCAGTCACTATCTGCAGTGTTTTTGGAGCCCAAGAAAATAAAGTCTGACACTGTTTCCATTGTTTTTCCATCTATTTGCCATGAAGTGATGGGACCAAATGCCATGACCCTTGTTTTTTGAATGTTGAGCTTTAAGCCAACTTTTTCACTCTCCTCTTTCACTTTCATCAAGAGGCTCTTTAGTCCCTCTTCACTTTCTATGGTGTCATCTGCATATCTGAGGTTATTGTTATTTCTCCCGGTAATCTTGATTTGACCTTGTGCTTCATCCAGNCTTGTTTTTTGAATGTTGAGCTTTAAGCCAACTTTTTCATTCTCCTCTTTCACTTTCATCAAGAGGCTCTTTAGTCCCTCTTCACTTTCTATGGTGTCATCTGCATATCTGAGGTTATTGATATTTCTCCCGGTAATCTTGATTTGACCTTGTGCTTCATCCAGCCTAGGGTTTCTCATGATGTACTCTGCATACAAGTTAAATAAGCAGGGTGACAATATACAGCCTTGACATACTCTTTTCCCAATTTGAAACCAGTCTGTTGTTCCATGTCCAGTTCTAACTGTTGCTTCTTGACCTGCATGAAGATTTCTCAGGAAGCAGGTAAGGTGTCTCTTGAGGAATTTTCCACAGTTTGTCATGATCCACACAGTCAAAGACTTTGGCGTAGTCAGTGAAGCAGAAGTAGATGTTTTCTGAAACTCTCTTGCTTTTTCTATGGTACAGTGGATGTTGCCAATTTGATCTCTAGTTCCTCTGCCTTTTCTAAATCCAGCTTGAACATCTGGAAGATCTCGGTTTGCCTACTGTTGGAGCCTGGCTTGGAGAATTTTGAGAATTACTTTGCTAGTGTATGAGATGAATGCAATTGTATGATAGTTTGAACATTCTTTGGCATTGCCTTTCTTTGAGATTGGAATGAAAACTGACCTTTTCCAGTCCTGTGGCCACTGCTGAGTTTTACAAATTTGCTGGCATATTGAGTGCAGCACTTTCACAGCATCATCTTTTAGGATTTGAAATAGCATTTTCGAATATACTTAGTTAATTTTAATGTCAACTCGTAAACACAAAATTTTAAATAAACTCGTCAGGGACTTTTGGATAACCCATTTTAATCTCTGCACACCTTTAAGAATATGAATTTTCAAAGTTTTAATAAGAATAAATGAGAAAACCAATGACTAGAACATAGTAAGTGAACAATAAATGTGAGCCCTGACTTTGTTGCCAAGACCCCCACACATAAACACACACACATACACATACATACACTGAAACCATGATATATACTTCCATTTGATTATCACAGACAATTTTTCAGGAAAGGCTGGCTTTTTTGCCTCAATGATTATAAGTCTGTGGTTAAAGTTAATGAATAAAAGCAGATATGGTATAAATTAAGCTCATAATTTTATTTCTTAGTATTTACCCTAAAGTTACCAGTTTTATAATTCTTAATCACTCAATTGCCAACATCTTTGATCCATTGCTTATAGGTTTTCCTATATTTTTGTGAGAACATATAAATAGGTCTTTCAGAATTTCATAAAACCCATTCTTTACTTCTCACACAACAGTGGAAGGAATTTAAATTTAGTTCAAAATGATTTAAGCAAAAGATAAAAAACTTCTGACAGTTTATTTGCTGCCTAGCACATATCTGTGTCCAGTGTACTTGAAAAGATAAAATCTCACATTTTCATAGTTTTTTCACTATAACAAGTATGACCAGAATAATTTTTTCCTTTTAAATATAATGTAACATTTTCAGTGGTTTAAAATTATGAGAAAAATATGCAGATTGAAGATTTGTGAAAATTTCTAGAAAAATATCAATAATTCTTTAAGAGCTCAAAAATATTTTGCAGCTGGTGATGGGGATTTAAATGATATTATCTCTCTTATGTTTCCTGCGATCAAAATCTCTGATTAGCCAATTTTGAATAAATGCCAGTTAGTCAATACTTTGATGATCTTTTAATTATTTATAACTAAAATGAGTTTATGACCTCTGGCGCCTTCAATATAGACTTTGTAATTTTCTGTAGTATATGCGATGATGCTAGTGCATTACAGACTACAAACATGAATTTTGAAGAGGTAACTTGGGGAGGGGGAAGATGAATGGGAAAAAAAAGCATGGCTTATAGTAGAATATAATTATAGAATTTTCATTTACTCCATAGTTTGAAATTTATTCCTCTAACTTCAGCTATCTTTGCACATAAATATCAGTACTTCACTCTACTTTATTACCATGAATAGTAAAGCCAAAACTTGCAAATTATGTCTTGGTAGACAAGAGTTAAAGCCTATTACAGCAAGTATTTACTGGAACTGAGACAAATAATGGGATGAAAACAGAGGCTCTTGGTCTCCACTGCAGATACAAATCAAACCAGGTATTTGTTTTTGTTTCTTGACACAAAAATAAAGTAAAGCTGCTTTCATTTCAGACATCCAATAAGTGAAAACTTTATTTTAATGTTTTAGAATTATAAATGTATTATATAGTATATATTGAATAGATAGCATATGCAGTAGTTCCCCCACCTCCCCCACCCGCTAATTGGTGGGGGATACATTCCAAGAGACCCGGTGGATGCCTGAAACTGTGGATAGTACTAAAGTCTGATTTGCATTCATGTTTCCGCTCGCAAATTTAATGTGTTTTTTTTTTTTTTTCCATCTTAGCACTTCTCATGCACTGTGGCTGTAACTTCTGCAGTTTGAGGTGCAGCCACACCATTTCTTTTTCTTTTACACAGTTTCACATACAGAAGATGTGTTCCTAACATAGACTTTTGCAACTCAGCATAGGATATTTTTCTTTCTCTGTTAATAGAGAACTTTCATCTCTCCACTTCAAGGGAGCATTTTCTGACTTCTCTTTGGCACATCCAAACTGCCAGCATCACTACTCTTGCACTTTGGTGCCATTATTATGAAAACCTTAAGATGAGCACCGAGATACTGTGACAGTTGATGTGATGAGTGACTAAAGGTGGAATAAGCTGGACAAAGGGATGATTCATGTCCCAGAAATGGGAGTATTCTTGCCTGAGCATCCCGTGGGCAGATGGGATCCCATGGTTGGCTGTATAGTTCATAGGGTCACAAAGAGTTGGACATGACTCAAGCAACTGAGCATGCATGCACGCATGTATATTATATAATTATATATATATATAAAACTTCTGTAATATAAAACATCCCAAAACAGAGTGGCTTAAATATGATAGATTTTTATTTTTATCTCACATAGTAGTTGCAGAGTTGGCAGGGTAGTTTAGTTCCCCGAGGTTTTCAGGAACACAGTCCCTCTGTCTTGTGGCTTCTTTATCATCATGGACATTGTCTTTAAATGCAGAGTGGAAGCTGACAGCCTTCAAATTCCTATTCTGCCCTATGGGAGGAAAAAGAGAAGGTCCAGGGGAAAATACCATATCTTTAAGCACATTAATGGAAAGTTGTACATATTAGTTATGCATTCACACACTAAATGGCAATCACAAGCCCCACCTAGCTGCAAAGCTGACTGAAAAATGTAACACAGTAGTCATGTGACAGTTCATGCCACATCAGCCATCTCCGTTTCCCCCTTTTCTCTTTTGGTAATACCTGAAAGATTCTGTAATCACAATAACCAGGTATTTTATCATATATATATATATTTCAGCTACTGAGGAATAGAAGTGTCTTTATGGCTCAACTCTCGTAGATTTTACTTTCCTAGATACTTTTATACTGAAACAGCAAATACTTCTTATGAATGTACACAGCTACACTTACCTTTTCAGTGAATAGTAACTGAGTGCTAAGTTACATGAGCACCGAGATACTGTGACAGTTGATGTGTTGAGTGACTAAAGGTGGAATAAGCTGGACAAAGGGATGATTCATGTCCCAGAAATGGGAGTATTCTTGCCTGAGCATCCCATGGGCAGATGGGATCCCATGGTTGGCTGTATAGTTCATAGGGTCACAAAGAGTTGGACATGACTCAATACAATATTCAGTATCTGGCATCAGATACTGAACTAGACCCAAGGAATAAAGGACTGAATGTTAAGACATAATCCCAGCTTTCATGAAATTAATACCAATGGGTGGCATGAGATAATCAAGAAACAGAAAAATCTAGAATAACTAAAACCAACACCTAAATGGTTGAGGAGCCCAGCTCTAGGCCAAAATCCTAAATGTGGTCTTCTAAGCCCAACTATAGGCAATTTGAAAGACTTTAGCCAGCAGGCTTCATGGGGGACAGTTGCCCTCCCACATCAAGACGTGGTACAAAGGCACTGCACCGCGGTCTCTAGAGGGTGTTGCAGTCAAAGAGACAGCCTCTCCGTGTATCTGTGTTCTAGCCCAGGAGCCTCTGTTCCAGAGCCTGCTCTGTGAGGGACCATCAGCCACAGCCTTCTCAGGTGTCTGTTGCAATCGCCTTATCTGGTGCAGGTGAAAGGAGGAAGCAGGAGGCTTAAGGATACTGTTTTCCACTCTGACACACTAAGTTGGACATAACTTAGCAACTAAAACAGCTGTGAAAGCAATATTATAGAGAGTGGCCAAGAAATGGCTCTCTGAGGAGGTGACTTTTCGCTAAGATATGAATAACAGGAAGAAAATGAAACTGAGAAGATACAGAAGAAAAAATTCCAGGCTGAAGAAAGTAGAAAAGGCCTTTACCAGAACAATCTGGTGTGCTCTGAGCACTGCAGGCAGGGGGTGGGGCTGGAGCCTGCCTGGGAGTACACAACAGGGGGTGGGGGGCGAGCTGGAGAGTTGAGAGGTTACCGATTACAGGGCTTTGAAGGTCGTTGTTGAGAATTTGGTTTTATTTTAAGTGTAATGGGAAATCATCAGTTTACAAAGGGAATCTATGACATGATATCTATTTTTTACAAAATTACGCTGTTTTCTGTGAGTACATGGATTGAATACAGACAGATTGGAAGTAGGGACATCAGTGAAATTAGTTAGGAAGAGGGAAAAAGAAGGTGCACATTTCAGTCGGAAGAAAGCCATGCACAAAGGCAAAACGCTGATAAAATGCATGGGGACCTGAAGAAGATCCAAGCCCTGAAGAATGACTAAATTATTGGGTGCAAGTTGGTGGGCAGCTAGTCAGAGAGACTGAGCAATTTGTGTGCGTGCGTCCAAGCCTTCCCCAGGCCTTGATAAGAAGTCTGGACCGAGAACAATGATGGCACATCAATATTTAAAAGAAAACTAAAGGTTTTTCGTTTACCGCTTAGACCTCAAATCAAATCTACCTCTTAGAAAGGGATAGATGAAATAAGAATGTACATGATGCTTGGGGCTGGTGCACTGGGATGACCAAGAGGGATAGTATGGGGAGGGAGGTAGGAGTGGGGTTCAGGGTTGGGAACATGTGTACACCTGTGGCGGATCCATGTTGATGTATGGCAAAACCAATACAATATTGTAAAGTAATTAGCCTCCAATTAAAATGAATAAATTTAAATTAATAAATAAATAAAGAATGTACAGGCAAAAGATAGGTCATACTAATTCTGCAGCCATCCTCCAGGCAACTTCTTATGAATAGGACATTACTGTCCCTTGCCCAGATTACCTGAAGTACTCACGACCATAGACTAGCAAGTTTGTTCCACTGAGGGAACCTCTTAATCTTGACTTAACTGGCAGGATATCCAGTTCAGTTCAGTCGCTCAGTCATGTCTGACTTTTTGTGACCCCATGGATGGCAGCACACCAGGCCTCCCTGTCCATCACCAACTCCCGGAGTTTACTCAAACTCACGTCCATTGAGTGATGCCATCCAGCCATCTCATCCTCTGTCATCTACTTCTCTTCCCACCTTCAATCTTTCCCAGCATCAGAGTCTTTTCAGATGAGTCACTTCTTTGCATCAGGTGGCCAAAGTATTGGAGTTTCAGTTTCAGCATCAGTCTTTCCGATGAATATTCAGGACTGATTTCCTTTAAGATGGACTGGTTGGATCTCCTTGCTGTCTAAGGGATTCTTGAGTCCTCTCCAGCGCCACAGTTCAAAAGCATCAATTCTTCAGCCTTCAGCTTTCTTTATAGTCAAACTCTTACATCCATACATGGATACTGGAAAAACCATATCCTTGACTAGAAGGGCCTTTGCTGGCAAAGTAATGTCTCTGCTTTTCAATATGCTGTCTAAGTTGGTC
>SJYX01009531.1:155471-218903 GCA_006410675.1 Oreotragus oreotragus | reverse complement strand
CTAGTAAAGTAATGCTCAAAATTCTCCAAGCCAGGCTTCAGCAATACGTGAACCGTGAACTCCCAGATGTTCAAGCTGGTTTTAGAAAAGGCAGAGGAACCAGAGACCAAATTGCCAACATCTGCTGGATCATGGAAAAAGCAAGAGAGTTCCAGAAAAACATCTATTTCTGCTTTATTGACTATGCCAAAGCCTTTGACTGTGTGGATCACAATAAACTGTGGAAAATTCTGAAAGAGATGGGAATACCAGACCACCTAACCAGCCTCTTGAGGAACCTATATGCAGGTCAGGAAGCAACAGTTAGAACTGGACATGGAACAACAGACTGGTTCCAAATAGGAAAAGGACGTTAAGGCTGTATATTGTCACCATGCTTATTTAACTTATATGCAGAGTGCATCATGAGAAACGCTGGAATGGAAGAAGCACAAGCTGGAATCAAGATTGCCAGGAGAAATATCAATAACCTCAAATACGCAGATGACGCCACCCTTATGGCAGAAAGTGAAGAGGAACTAAAAAGCCTCTTAATTAAAGTGAAAGTGGAGAGTGAAAAAGTTGGCTTAAATCTCAACATTAAGAAAATGAAGATCATGGCATCCGGTCCCATCACTTCATGGCAAATAGATGGGGAAACAGTGGAAACAGTGTCAGACTTTATTTTTTGGGGCTCCAAAATCACTGCCAATGATGACTGCAGCCATGAAATTAAAAGACGCTTACTCCTTGGAAGGAAAGTTATGACCAATCTAGATAGCATATTGGAAAGCAGAGACATTACTTTGCCAACAAAGGTCCATCTAGTCAAGGCTATGGTTTTTCTAGTGGTCATGTATGGATGTGAGAGTTGGACTGTGAAGAAAGCTGAGCACCAAAGAACTGATGCTTTTAAACTGTAGTGTTGGAGAAGACTCTTGAGAGCCTCTTGGACTGCAAGGAGATCCAACCAGTCCGTTCTGAAGGAGATCAGCCCTGGGATTTCTTTGGAGAGAATGATGCTGAAGCTGAAATTCCAGTACTTTGGCCACCTCATGAGAAGAGTTGACTCATTGGAAAAGGCTCTGATGTTGGGAGGGATTGGGGGCAGGAGGAGAAGAGGACGACAGAGGATGAGATGGCTGGATGGCAGCACTGACTCGATGGACGTGAGTCTGAGTGAACTCCGGGAGTTGGTGATGGACAGGGAGGCCTGGCGTGCTGCAATTCATGGGGTTACAAAGAGTCAGACAAGACTGAGGGACTGAACTGAACTGATACCATGTACCTGACTGGCCTTAAACTGAATCTGGCTTTCCTTAGTCAAACTTTGCCTCCTTCTGCCTGTGGAATTTCAGAATTGATTTTCCAATTACATTTCCTTTGCCTGCTGAGACAGAAGTGTTGTATAGTCCAGGAAGCAAGGAAAGAGTCTGGCTGCTGACCTTCCTTTCAAAGGGCTATAGATTCTGCAGATGAATATCCTTGTTTTTGTCAAAAGACCTTCTTCAAAAACCACTGTGAAATAACAATGCTATCCCTTGTTGCCCATATCTACTCAGCACTTGGATACTCTGGTGACTTTGTACTCTTCAACCGATAATCAATCTCTATACAGCCCTAGATCCCTATAAGCATGCCCATCATTCCCTCTCCCAATGACCTAGCATTTTATTTATTTTTTACTTTTTTTTCCATGGAAAAGCACTTTATTTTAAATATAGCAGCATGTACATGTCAATCCAAAACTCCCACTATATCTCCCACCTTTACCTTCTGGTAACCATAAATTCATTCTCTAAGTCTATGAGCCTGTTTCTGTTTTGTAAGTAAGTTCATTGGTATCATTTTTGTTTGATTTTGCATATACATTATATCATATGATATCCGTCTTTGTTTGATTTACTGCACTTACCATCCATCTATGGCTAGCCCCTCTATGTTGTCACAGATGGCATTATCTCATTCCTTTTAGTGGAGTACTATTACATTGTATATATGTACCGCATCTTCTCTTAGCATTTTAAACAGCCATACTTCTCAATCCATTTTATTCACCTGGTAGCTTTGGGGAATATAGTTCTAAAGTAGGGCCAATCTCCTTCTCTTTAACCAAGAAACCATTGCGTATCCTGGACATTTTATGACTCTCAGTTGACACCGACTTATTGCTGACTAGTTTATGTTTACATACTCTAAAAAAAAAAATCAACATTTCCATCTAACCATAGAAAAATATCAAACAAGTCCCAGTTAAGAGATATTTTTCAAACTATCAAAATCAGTACTCCTCAATACTGTCAAGAAGAAGGCAATGGCATCCCACCCCAGTACTCTTGCCTGGAAAATCCCATGGATGGTGGAGCCTGGTGGGCTCCAGTCCATGGGGTCGCTAAGAGTTGGACACAACTGAGCAAATTCACTTTCACTTTTCACTTTCATGCATTGGAGAAGGAAATGGCAACCCATTCCAGTGTTCTTGTCTGGAGAATCCCAGGGACGGCGGAGCCTGGTGGGCTGCCATCTATGGGGCCGCACAGAGTCGGACATGACTGAAGCAACTTAGCAGCAGCAGCAGCAGCAATACTGTCAAAATCATTAAAAATAAGGGGGAAAAAATCTCAAAAACTGTTTACAACCAAGAAAATCCTAAAGAGGACAAGATGTGTTGTGGTACCCCAGATGGAATTCTAAAACAAAAAAAGGACTTTAGGGGAAAACTGAGGAAATGTGAATAAAGAATGGGCTTTGGTTAAATAATAATTATCCATATTGGTCCATTGTGACAAATGAACTGAACTTATATAAAATGTTTATTAGAGGAAAACTAGATGTAGAGTACATGAAAATTCTCTGTACTAGCTTTATAATAATTCTATCATCTGAAACGGTTTTGAAATTAAAATTTACTTTAAAATAAGCAATGTTAATAGTACAATGGCTATATGTTTTGCTTTATTCTAGAAAGTATGCTCCTTGCCATAACTTTTCAAACTTCTTTTATTTCTTTGGTTAAATTCAATTCCCTTGTTTCTTCTAAAGATACATAAAAATCTCCCCCTTTTTCCTAAGCACATTGATGAGGTTATTTAAGGTCAGGTTGTCTATAAATATTAGGACTGGCTTCATTTCAGGCTGAGAGGAGAAGCTTCATTTGGAGTTGAAAGGAGAACACTTAAAATCATTTTTAATTATTTATTTCTGCAGTTTCTGATTCTTTCTTTTGTATATTGATTTACATGAGCATAAGTGAACTTCTTGAATGCTTTATAAAGGTTTTATTATGCTTCCTTTCTCTGTCTTCAAAATGCATCTTCTCAGTCGACCCATTTTCCATCATCTAAGCACCTGTAGAGAGAAGATAATATTCTCACCTTTGGCATTGATGATAATGGAGCATATGGCAGACTTAGGAAAAAAGGAAGCTCTACCACTTAGTAGCTTTCAACCTTGAACAAGCTCTGCTACTGAACTCTCTCCAATGCTATAGCAGAAACGACACTAGTAATGAACTCATATGTATGATAAGTGAGATAGTGTATTTAAAATGTTTAGAACCCAGCACATGAATTCTCAATAAATGGTAACTATTGTTTTTAGGGCTGTGGTTTCCTATGAGCCCATATGTGACAGAGAAGTAAAGTCACCTATCGTGAAGCAGTAAAACATAAAAGTCCAGTTCCTCCTAAGACTGGCAAAACAAAATGAGAAAACACAGTAAAGGCTCTCTATACATAAATATGGGAATTATGAGCAAAGTCAAGGAAGCAGATGGAAGGCTAGAGCAGCCTGGCTTTTCCTACAGCTTTATAACATCCCTGCAATGCACGATGACTATTACCAGGTTAGTACTAGTCACTAGTGAAGTCGCTCGGTCGTGTCCGACTCTTTGTGATCCCATGGACTGTAGCCTACCAAGCTCCTCTGTCCATGGGATTTTTCAGGCAATAGCACTGGAGTGGATTGCCATTTCCTCCTCCAGGGGATCTTCCTGACCCAGGGATCGAACCTTGGTCTCCCGCATTGTAGACAGATGCTTTACTGTCTGAGCCACCAGGAAGTCCAGGTTAGCTTACCTCTTATAAATAGGTCACCAAAGTGGTGGTTTTAATTTAAGAGAATTTTTTTTATGTTGAGAACTACTCTGACCTCTGGGGGAGACAAAAAGAAGAAGAAAAGTAAATGCCATTACTTTTTTGTTGTTCTTTAGTCACTAAGTCATGTCCAACTCTTTTGCGACCTCATGGATTATAGCCCTCCAGGCGCCTCTATCCATGGGATCTCCCAGGCAACAATACTGGAGTGGGGTGCCACTTCATTCTCCAGGGTATCTTCCCAACCCAGAGATCAAATGCACATCTCCTGCATTGACATACACACACACACACACACACACACACAAACTTCTTGAATGCTTTATAAAGGTTTTATTATGCTTCCTTTCTCTGTCTTCAAAATGCATCTTCTCAGTCGACCCATTTTCCATCATCTAAGCACCTGTAGAGAGAAGATAATATTCTCACCTTTGGCATTGATGATAATGGAGCATATGGCAGACTTAGGAAAAAAGGAAGCTCTACCACTTAGTAGCTTTCAACCTTGAACAAGCTCTGCTACTGAAGTCTCTCCAATGCTATAGCAGAAACGACACTAGTAATGAACTCATATGTATGATAAGTGAGATAGTGTATTTAAAATGTTTAGAACCCAGCACATGAATTCTCAATAAATGGTAACTATTGTTTTTAGGGCTGTGGTTTCCTATGAGCCCATATGTGACAGAGAAGTAAAGTCACCTATCGTGAAGCAGTAAAACATAAAAGTCCAGTTCCTCCTAAGACTGGCAAAACAAAATGAGAAAACACAGTAAAGGCTCTATATACATAAATATGGGAATTATGAGCAAAGTCAAGGAAGCAGATGGAAGGCTAGAGCAGCCTGGCTTTTCCTACAGCTTTATAACATCCCTGCAATGCACGATGACTATTACCAGGTTAGTACTAGTCACTAGTGAAGTCGCTCGGTCGTGTCCGACTCTTTGTGATCCCATGGACTGTAGCCTACCAAGCTCCTCTGTCCATGGGATTTTTCAGGCAATAGCACTGGAGTGGATTGCCATTTCCTCCTCCAGGGGATCTTCCTGACCCAGGGATCGAACCTTGGTCTCCCGCATTGTAGACAGATGCTTTACTGTCTGAGCCACCAGGAAGTCCAGGTTAGCTTACCTCTTATAAATAGGTCACCAAAGTGGTGGTTTTAATTTAAGAGAATTTTTTTATTGTTGAGAACTACTCTGACCTCTGGGGGAGACAAAAAGAAGAAGAAAAGTAAATGCCATTACTTTTTTGTTGTTCTTTAGTCACTAAGTCATGTCCAACTCTTTTGCGACCTCATGGATTATAGCCCTCCAGGCGCCTCTATCCATGGGATCTCCCAGGCAACAATACTGGAGTGGGGTGCCACTTCATTCTCCAGGGTATCTTCCCAACCCAGAGATCAAATGCACATCTCCTGCATTGACATACACACACACACACACACACACACACACACACACACGCATTCTTTTTCATACTCTTTTTCCATTATGGCTTATCACTGGATATTGTGTATAGTTCCCTGTGCTATACACTAGGACCTACTAGTATTTATATACTCTATTAATATATGTAACAGCTTACATCTGCTAATCCCACTCTATTCTTCCCCCATCCTCCCTGATCTCTCCCCTTTATCATAACTGGAGTTATCTCTGGAGACCACTCACAAAAATAAGTAAATAAGTATTTGTTGAATAAATTTATCCTTACAAGGCAACCAGTAACGGTCTTTTTATTAACACTGTGTGTATGACAGGCATTCTATACGTCTCATCTTTTTTATTATTTGCTACAATCCAATAAGATAAATTTGCATCACCTTCCTTTTAGAAAGATAAAACAGAGATCCTATAGCATGTCCAAAGTAACTCAGCTAGGAAAAATGATTGGATGCCAGGTCTCTCTAAGTCCAGATGGATACTGAAATAAATATTCCTTGTGCAGACACTAGAGGCACAGTAGTGCATAAGATACAGCCCCTTCCCTCAAGGAGCTGAGAGCCCAGTGAGGAATACAGATGGAATAGGTGAAGTGCAGGTGCTGTGGGATCACACAGGCAGAGGTTCTAACCCAGAGACAGATGTTCAGCATTCATGGCTCACATCAAAGCACATTTTCCCACTTGGTTCAGATATGTGTGGTCCTTAACAGCAAAGACTGTATCTTATCCTTGAGCTATGCTGCAGAAGAGACAGTGGTTTAGCATACCTACTTTAGAGCACAGCAGGCTGGAGCTGAGCAGGTTTGCTGGCACTTAGGATAGTGTCTGTCACATAAATATGTTTGGCTCCTCCCTTTTCACGGGGCTTCCCTGGTGGCCCAGATGGCGAGGAATCCTCCTGCAATACCGGAGATCTGGGAGGACTCCCTGGGTTGGGAAGAGCCCCTGGAGGAGGGAATGGCTATCCACTCCAATATTCTGGTCTGGAGAATTCCATGGACAGAGGAACCTGGCAGGCTACAGTCGATGGGGTCGCAAAGAGTTGGACATGACTGAATGACTTTCACTTCTCTTCACAGTCATCACTATGCCTAACTACAGTAGGCCCTCAATCATTGGTGTTGTCATTGGAGTGCCTGTGGAAACTCTGACTTTGTTTTAGACTGCCCTGTAAATAAACTAAACTCAGACTCAATGGGGAAAAAAGCCAATTTGGCATAAAAAGAATAAATAAGTAAACTAATAAATAAATAAGTACTCTCTTCTGCCAGAGCAGCAAGTATGAAAATTTAGGCAAGTGCCAGAAGCATGTGCATGGCAGAGTTTTATCAAGAAGTCAGCCAGTCTTCTTTCACTTTCTGTATCTGTACTTCTGTCCCTTCTGCTCCTTCACAACCATCTTACCTTCTCCTCAGTTTTTGGAATTATCCAGAAAATTCCCTGTCCATTGGGTAAGGATAGTGTGGGGTGGTAATTGTTGATTTCCACTGAGTCAAATCATAGCCTTGAATACAAGCAAAAAGTTCCAGACGTGCTGGCCCAAGATTTAGGTTTCAAGCTGGTTTTAGAAAAGGCAGAGGAACCAGAGATCAAATTACCAACATCTGCTGCATCATCGAAAAAGCAAGGTAGCTCCAGAAAAACATCTATTTCTGCTTTATTGACTATGCCAAAGGCTTTGACTGTGTGGATCACAATAAACTGTGGAAAATTCTGAAACAGATGGAAATACCAGACCACCTGACTGACTCTTGAGAAACCTATAAGTAAGTCAGAAAGCAACAGTTAGAACAACATGGAACAACAGACTAGTTCCAAATAGGAAAAGGAGTACATCAAGGCTGTATATTGTCGCCCTGCTTATTTAACTTATATGCAGAGTACATCATGAGAAACACTGGGCTGGAAAAAACACAAACTGAAATCAAGATTGCCAGGAGAAATATCAATAACAGATATGCAGATGACACCATCCTTATGGCAGAAAGTGAAGAGGAACTGAAAAGTCTCTGGATGAAAGTGAAAAAGGAGAGTGAAAAACTTGGCTTAAAGCTTAACATTCAGAAAACGAATATCATGGCATGTGGTCCCATCACTTCGTGGGAAATAGATGGGGAAACAGTGGAAACAGTATCAGACTTTATTTCTTTGGGCTCCAAAATCACTGCAGATGGTGACTGCAGCCATGAAATTAAATGACGCTTACTCCTTGGAAGGAAAGTTATGACCAACCTAGATAGCATATTCAAAAGCAGAGATATTACTTTGCCAACAAAGGTCCGTCTAGTCAAGGCTATGGTTTTTCCAGTGGTCATGTATGGATGTGAGAGTTGGACTGTGAAGAAAGCTTAGCACCAAAGAATTGATGCATTTGAACTGTGTTGTTGGAGAAGACTCTTGAGAGTCCCTTGGACTGCAAGGAGATCCAACCAGTCCATCCTAAAGGAGATCAGCCCTGGGTGTTCATTGGAAGGACTGATGCTGAAGCTGAAACTCCAATACTTTGGCCAACTCATGCAAAGAGTTGACTCATTGGAAAAGACTCTGATGCTGGGAGGGATTGGAGGCAGGAGAAGAAAGGGACGACAGAGGATGAGATGGTTGGATGGCATCACCAACTCGATGGACATAAGTTTAAGTGAACTCTGGGAGTTGGTGATGGACAGGGAGGCCTGGCGTGCTGCAATTCATGGGGTTGCAAAGAGTCAGACACAACTGAGCAACTGAACTGAACTGAACTGAATTGTCTCTTAACTTCTCAGAGGAACAGATCCTTTTATTCTGACTAATTTTATTCTCCTAATATTCACTACAATAAAAAGGATCAAGAGAAGTAAAACAGAACATGGGATATATAATTGAGATAAGGTCTATCTGGATTTCATACTTTCGTTAGAATAGCAAGTGTCAGAAAACTCAAAAAAATTGCTTGCAAGATTAACCCTGAAGCTTGTTGTTTTAATATCTTCCCAGTGAAGAAATGAGAAAGCATTTTAACACTGCCACTATGATAACAATCTAAAAATTTCAAATAAACCTAAAGATAATAATCATAGTAGAAATGAGGGAATTCCCTGATGTTCTAGTGGTTAGGACTGGGTTCATTTTCTGGTCGGGGAACTAAGATCTTATAAGTTATGTGGTGCTGCCAAAAAAATTTATTTTTAAGGAAAAAAATGTGCTTTCCTTTCTAGACTGACCCAAACTCTAATTTCATGTCTGAGACTCGTAAAACCAATGGTAATGGATTCATTTAGCACGATTATATGGTGCAGTTCAATTCTTCAAATGGAGTTTTGTTCTATTGTAATTTTGTTCCAGAGCACTATATCATTAAAGTGAAATATTAATGATATTTTTATTACAGTTGTCAAGAAAATTATGGACAGGATTCCAAAAACATAAAAGCTTATAATTGTTTTAGAAACTTACATTTTTTTTAAATGTGCTATTCAGACGAGATCGGGCTAATAAGATGGATGAAACTGGAACCGATTATACGAGTGAAGTAAGCCAGAAAGAAAAACACCAATACAGTATACTAACACATATATATGGAATTTAGAAAGATGGTAATGAGGACCCTGTATGCAAGACAGCAAATGAGACACAGATGTGTAGAGCAGACTTTTGGACTCTGAGGGAGAGGGAGAGGAAGAAGGTGGGATGATTTGGGAGAATAACATTGAAATATGTATACTATCATGTAAGAAACGAATCGCCAGTCTATGTTCATTGCAGGATGCAGGATGCTTGGGGCTGGTGCATGAGGATGATCCGGAGGGATGATGTGGGGTGGGAGGTGGGAGGGGGGTTCATGTTTGGGAGTTCATGTACACCCGTGGTGGATTCGTGTCAATGTATGCCAAAACCAATACAGTACTATAAAGTAAAATAAAGTAAAAATAAATAAATGTGCTATTCAAAGACATTCAGCTTCTTAAGAAAATAATTATAATGACTCATTTATCATGGGTATTTATTATTCCAAATTTACATAAATGCTAGGCTGAACCAAAGAGCAGCAGTGAAGTAATTTATATGAAAGATTAATCAGAATAGAGTATTTCCCTTTAGAACAATTCTAAAGGAACTCAGTGTGTTGGTATTCATTTTAATTAGAATTTTTATTTCTTTTAAAAAAGTAATACCTTTTTCACAACTGTATCTGCCTTGAGAAAAAGATACTTTCAAATTGCAGTTCTTTGGGGAATATTAAAACAGTGTTTTTGACTTTCAAAATGACTATGTGCAACCTAAACCACGAAAATGTGTCTTGTTTTAAATTCCCATGGACAAAATTAGTTTGAGTCCTGAACCACTGTTTCCTGTGGAAAATACTAGCCCACTACTGGGAATAAGTTTTCCCCTAAAAACTTGCTGATATTATAGAGCAATTTTGACATTACTGCTAGTAGCAAAGAGTTTTGGTTGTTCTTTATTAATTTTTATGTCAGTATAAAGTTCAATAAACTCATCAATTTAGATTTTGAATAAAATTTTTTTAAGAACACATTTCTATAAAAATAGATTAGGAAATAAAAAATAGATTAAGGAAAGTTTGTAACAGATATTTCTTTTCTATCTTTATATATCTCTCTGGAAAAAAAATAACAGATTAATGTAGTCTGTAGATTTAATAGGTAGCCATTAATCAATGAAAAAGCATCTCTCCAGGAGAAAGAGTTGATGTAGAACCTCAAAGAAAAACATATACTTATTGATAAAGTCAAACTTTGTTAATTTAGATATCCTTGACTTATCCAGATTTCTTTCATCTGCTGGTACAAAGTTCATAATATACTTGGAATTGGTAAGGGAAAAAATTGAGTATCTTGGATGTCATAAAATTATTTTATTTAATTCCACATATTGCATTCAAAGGAGGATTATCTTAGGGCTTTAATTATAGTGTTCTGTATTTTCAAACTCATTTTAACTCATCTTGATTTTCATGTTATCCAGGCTATGGAGAATCCAGAGGATAATGAGTGTTGTCCAGGGTGGTAAAAAAGAGAGATTATAAAAATAAATCCTAAACTAAAAAAAATAATGCAATGGATGATCCAATTATTGTAAACATTGTGTGTTCATGAAAATGTCAACTTTGGGTTGAATTGTGTAATGTGATACCAGAAAATTGTCAAAAAAAAAAACCAAACACATTTACTAAGTCCATTGATTAACATGACATGATATCCTGAGATGGCTAAGTTGCCCTAATATTTGAAGGTAACACTTCAAACTCTAGACAAAAGATATTTTATAAAAAAAAATAGCCTGGAAGCATTGAAGAAGGTTATAAAACAAGCAGATTCTAGAGGAAATTTGAACTTGGAAGAATGGATCACAGGACGTGAGCTGCCTATTCTTATGATATTTATTTTTTAAATTCCAGTGGGAAGCATGCAGTCTTTCTGGTCTGAAGTTTTAGACTACAGAGTTTGAGGCAAAAAAAAAAAAAAAAAAAAATCTTGGGAAATGAGGAGATAATCCCAGGAAAGAGGGCTCTAGATGAGTGGAGTTTCAAATTTTGTAATTATCTGACTGAAAAATGAGCTGTGCATGCACAAGATAGCTTCAAAGCCATCCAAAACTTTCTTTAAAAATGAACTGAGGGAGGAGAGGGTGAGATGTTTGGAAAGAGTAACATAGAAACTTACATTCAGTCAGTTCAGTTCAATTCAGTCGCTCAGTCATGTCCGAATCTTTGTGACCCCATGAATCACAGCACGCCAGGCCTCCATGTCCATCACCAACTCCCAGAGTTCACTCAGACTCACGTCCATTGAGTCAATGATGCCATTCAGCCATCTCATCCTCTGTCGTCCCCTTCTCCTCCTGCCCCCAATCCCTCCTAGCATCAGAGACTTTTCCAATGAATCAACTCTTCGCATGAGGTGGCCAAAGTTTTGGAGTTTCAGCTTCAGCATCACTCCTTCCAAACAAATCCCAGGGCTGATCTCCTTCAGAATGGACTGGTGGGATCTCCTTGCAGTCCCAGGGACTCTCAAGAGTCTTCTCCAACACAACAGTTTAAAAGCATCAATTCTTCGGCACTCAGCTTCCTTTGGAGTCCAACTCTCACATCCATACATGACCAATGGAAAAACCATAGCCTTGACTAGATAGACCTTTGTTGGCAGAGTTATGTCTCTGCTTTTGAATATGCTATCTAGGTTGGTCATAACTTTTCTTCCAAGGAGTAAGCGTCTTTTAATTTCATGGCTGCAGTCACCATCGCAGCGATTTTGGAGCCCAAAAAGATAAAGTCTGACACTGTTTCCACTGTTTTCCCATCTATTTCCCATGAAATGATGGGACCACATGCCATGATATTAGTTTTCTGAATGTTAAGCTTTAAGCCAACTTTTTCACTCTCCTCTTTCACTTTCCTCAAGAGACTTTTCATTTCCTCTTCACTTTCTGCCATAAGGGTGGTGTCATCTGCATATCTGAGGTTATTGATATTTCTCCCGGCAATCTTGATTCCAGCTTGTGTTTCTTCTAGTCCAGCATTTCTCATGATGTACTCTGCATATAAGTTAAATAAGCAGGGTGACAATATACAGCCTTGACGTACTCCTTTTCCTATTTGGAACCAGTCTGTTGTTCCATGTGCAGTTCTAACTGTTGCTTCCTGACCTGCATACAGATTTCTCAAGAGGCAGGTTAGGTGGTCTGGTATTCCCATCTCTTTCAGAATTTTCCACAGTTTATTGTGATCCACACAGTCAAAGGCTTTGGCATAGTCAATAAAGCAGAAATAGATGTTTTTCTGGAACTCTCTTGCTTTTTCCATGATCCAGCGGATGTTGGCAATTTGATCTCTGGTTCCTCTGCCTGTTCTAAAACCAGCTTGAACATCAGGGAGTTCACGGTTCACATATTGCTGAAGCCTGGCTTGGAGAATTTTGAGCATTACTTTACTAGCGTGTGAGATGAGTGCAATTGTGCGGTAGTTTGAGCATTCTTTGGCATTGCCTTTCTTTGGAATTGGAATGAAAACTGACCTTTTCCAGTCCTGTGGCCACTGCTGAGTTTTCCAAATTTGCTGGCATATTGAGTGCAGCACTTTCACAGCATCATCTTCCAGGATTTGAAACAGCTCAACGGGAATTCCATCACCTCCACTAGCTTTGTTCTTAGTGATGCTTTCTAAGGCCCACTTGACTTCACATTCCAAGATGTCTGGCTCTAGATTAGTGATCACATCCTCATGATTATCTGGGTCGTGAAGATCTTTTCTGTACAGTTCTTCTGTGTATTCTTGCCACCTCTTCTTAATATCTTCTGCTTCTGTTAGGTCCATACCATTTCTATCCTTTATCGAGCCCATCTTTGCATGAAATGTTCCCTTGGTATCTCCAATTCTCTTGAAGAGATCTCTAGTCTTTCCCATTCTGTTGTTTTCCTCTATCTCTTTGCATTGATTGCTGAAGAAGGCTTTCTTATCTCTTCTTGCTATTCTTTGGAACTCTGCATTCAGATGCTTATATCTTTTCTTTTCTCCTTTGCTTTTCGCCTCTCTTCTTTTCAGTGCTATTTGTAAGGCTTCTCCAGACAGCCATTTTGCTTTTTTGCATTTCTTTTCCATGGGGATGGTCTTGATCCCTGTCTCCTGTACAATGTCACGAACCTCATTCCATAGTTCATCAGGAACTCTGTCTATCAGATCTAGGCCCTTAAATCTATTTCTCACTTCCACTGTATAATCATAAGGGATTTGATTTAGGTCATACCTGAATGGTCTAGCGGTTTTCCCTACTTTCTTCAATTTAAGTCTGAATTTGGAAATAAGGAGTTCATGATCTGAGCCACAGTCAGCTCCTGGTCTTGTTTTTGTTGACTGTATAGAGCTTCTCCATCTTTGGCTGCAAAGAATATAATCAATCTGATTTCGGTGTTGACCATCTGGTGATGTCCATGTGTAGAGTCTTCTCTTGTGTTGCTGGAAGAGGGTGTTTGCTATGACCAGTGCATTTTCTTGGCAAAACTCTATTAGTCTTTGCCCTGCTTCATTCCGCATTCCAAGGCCAAATTTGCCTGTTACTCCAGGTGTTTCTTGACTTCCTACTTTAGCATTCCAGTCCCCTATAATGAAAAGGACATCTTTTTTGGGTGTTAGTTCTACAAGGTCTTGTAGGTCTTCATAAAACCGTTCAACTTCAGCTTCTTCAGCATTACTGGTTGGGGCATAGACTTGGATAACTGTGATATTGAATGGTTTGCCTTGGAAACGAACAGAGATCATTCTGTCGTTTTTGAGATTGCATCCAAGTACTGCATTTCGGACTCTTTTGTTGACCATGATGGCTACTCCATTTCTTCTGAGGGATTCCTGCCCGCAGTAGTAGATATAATGGTCATCTGAGTTAAATTCACCCATTCCAGTCCATTTTAGTTCGCTGATTCCTAGAATGTCGACGTTCACCCTTGCCATCTCTTGTTTGACCACTTCCAATTTGCCTTGATTCATGGACCTGACATTCCAGGTTCCTATGCAATATTGCTCTTTACAGCATCAGACCTTGCTTCTATCACCAGTCACATGCACAACTGGGTATTGTTTTTGCTTTGGCTCCATCCCTTCATTCTTTCTGAAGGTATTTCTCCACTGAACTCCAGTAGCATATTGGGCACCTACTGACCTGGGGAGTTCCTTTTCAAGTATCCTATCATTTTGCCTTTTCATACTGTTCATGGGGTTCTAAAGGCAAGAATAGTGAAGTGGTTTGCCATTCCCTTCTCCAGTGGACCACATTCTGTCAGACCTCTCCACCATGACCTGCCCAACTTGGGTGGCCTCAAGTGCATGGCTTGGTTTCATTGAGTTAGACAAGGCTGGGGTCCTAGTGTAATTAGACTGACTAGTTTTCTGTGAGTATGGTTTCAATGTGTCTGCCCTCTGATGCCCTCTTGCAACACCTACCGTCTTACTTGGATTTCTCTTACCTTGGACATGGGGTATCTCTTCACGGCTGCTCCAACAAAGCGCAGCCACTGCTCCTTACATTGGATGAGGGGTATCTCCTCACCGCTGCCCCTCCTGACCTTGAACATGGAATACCACCTCTAAGCTTCCTGCACCCACGCAGCCACTGCTCCTTGGACGTGGGGTTGCTCCTCCCGGCCGCCGCCCCTGATCTTGGACATGAAGTAGCTCCTCTCAGCCATTCTTGTGCCGTCGCCGCCTGGCACTCTTGGCCGCTGCCCCTGACCTCGGAGGTGGGGTACCTCCTCTTCGATGGTGCCCCTCAGGCATGGGGTCCTCCCGGCTTCTGCCCCTGACCTCAGACATCGGGTAGCTCCTCTCCACTGCACTAAGTGTGCTGTTCGCAGCTGCCCACGCTCAGTGCACCATTCACAGCCACCCACGCTCAGTGAACCATTCACAGCCACCCATGCTCAGTGCGCCATTCACAGCCACCCACGCTCAGTGTGCCGGTGGCAGCTGCCCTTGCTCAGTGCGCTGGTAGCAGCCACCAGAGAGCCAATGGAAATTTGTATGTATGGCTCAGGAAACTCAAACAGAGGCTCTGTATCAACTTAGAGGGGTGGGATGGGAAGGGAGACGGGAGGGAGGTTCAAAAGGGAGGGGATATATGTATACCTATGGCTGATTCATGTTGAGGTTTGACAGAAAACAACAAAATTCTGTAAAGCAGTTATCCTTCAATAAAATTTTTTTAATGAACTGAAATTTTAGCTGTAATATACAAAATCAAGTTTTCATACTAATAAACGCCCACAAAGATGAAATCCTTAAAACTCTGTGGAAGAATAAGTTAAAAAATTAGAAGTCTCCATAATATGGCAGTCACGTTGTCTAAGTTTGTATGTGCATCAGTTGCTCAGTTGTGTCTGACTCTTTGTGACCCTGTGAACTAGTAGCCCACCAGGCTCCCCTGTCCATGAGATTTCCCAGGCAAGAATACTGGAATGGGTTGCCATTTCCTTCTCCAGGGGATTTTTTTCCCAACCAAGGAATTCAGCCCACGTCTTCTGTGTCTCCTGCCTCAAAGATAGATTTTTTTACCTGCTAAGACATCAGGGAAGCCCCTAAATTATTTGAAATCAGATGATCTGGAAAAATATTATCCATTTTCAAAGGGAAAGACAATACCAACCCTGAGGTGACTCAAGTTTTAGAATTTTTAAAAATTATTATTGGAGTATAGTTGATTTACAAAGTTGTGTTAGTTTCATTAGTTCCAGGCATACAGAAAAGTGAATATACATTTTTATCCACTCTTTGTTAGATTATTTTCTTATGTGGAATGTTATAGAATGTTGAGTAGAGTTCCCTGCAGGATTTTAGAATCATAAGGTAAGGTATATTAAACAGCTCCTATAACTGTGCTCACTGAGATAAAAGAAAATATGCTTGTAATGATGAAATCTCTGAGGAGAAATAGAAATCATGTTAAAAATGCAAATTCTGGAACTGAAGGGCTATATCTTAAATAAAATATTAACTGAAGGGAATATATAGAATAAAGATGGCAGAGAAGAGTTAGTGACTATGAAGACAGATCAAAAGAAAATATTCACCTGAAGAATACAACAGGAAACATTAAAAAAGGAAAAGTTTGTTCAGTCGCTCAATGGTGTCCAACTTTTGCAATCCCATAGACTGCAACATGCCAGGCTTACCTGTCCTTCACCATCTCCCAGAGCTTGTTCAAGCTCATGTCTATTGAGTCAGTGATGCCATCCGAGCATCTCATCCTCTGTCATCTTTTTCTCCTACCTTCGATCTTGCCCAGCATCAGGGGCTTTTCCAATAAGTCAGTTCTTTGCATCAGGTGGCCAAAGTATTGGAGCTTCAGCTTCAACTTCAGTCCTTCCAATGAATTTTCAGGATTGATTTCCTTTAGGATTGACTGGTTTAATCTCCTTGCAGTCCAAGGGACTCTTGAGTCTTCTCCAACACCACAGCAATTCTTTGACATTCAGCCTTCTTTATGGTCCAGTTCTCACATCCATAAATGACTACTGGAAAAGCCATAGTTTTGACTAGATGGACCTTTGTCAGTAAAGTAATGTCTCTGCTTTTTAATATGCTGTCTAGGTTGTTCATAGCTTTTCTTCCAAAAAGCAAGCATTTTTTAATTTCATGCCTGCAGTCACCATTCACAGTGATTTTGAAGCCTAAGAAAATAAAATCTGTCATTGTTTCCATTGTTTCTCCATCTATTTGCTGTGAGCTGATGGGACCGGATGCCCATCAGGTGGGCATGCCCATGATCTTCATTTTTTGAATGCTGAGTTTTAAGCCAGCTTTTTCACTCTCCTCTTTCACCTTCATCAAGAAGCTCTTTAGTTCCTCTTCACTTTCTCCAATAAGGGTGGTGTCATCTGCATATCTAAGGTTATTGGTATTTCTCCCAGCAATCTTGATTCCAGCTTGTGCTGCATCCAGTTCAGTATTTCACATGATGTACTCTGCATAATTTAAATAAATCATGGCAGATTTTTAAAGTTAAAAAATCATGGCAGAATTAAAAGAATGTGACAAAACATATATTTAAAGGTAGAGTAAGTAGAATTTTTGAATCTTGGAGAAAAATCATAAACTTACACATTAAGAAATTCAACGAATCACAACAAGGAAAAATACAAAGAAAATCACGACCAAGTATGCTGATAACTAAAGATAAATAGAATATCTTGAAAATAACTAGAAGAAAGTAACACTCTGCATGCAGAGAAGCAACTATGAAAAATTACTAGATTCTTTGAAAAACTGTGGAGGCCAGAAGAAAATGAAATAAATATCTTTAATGTGATAAATTTGGGGAAAAGCAATCCAAAATTATTTACCAAGAAATAATATTCTTCAAGAATTGATAGTAAAGGTGTTTTCATATGAAAGAAAGAAAAAAAAAATTGGCACCAGAAGACTTATACTGTAGAAAATACAGATTTCAAGCTAAAAGAAAATGATTCCAGATGGAAATTTAGATTGTCAGTTAGAGGTAAAGAACAGCAAAAGTGTTAAATGTCTACAAAATTTTAAAGGACATTTTTCTGTTAACGTATTTAACTATAACATAAACAAGGATGGAAGAAAATGGACTCTCAAAACTGCAAGTGTTCTATGCCTCTTCCAAACTTGTTGCAACATTAGTTTCCAGTAGATTGGGAAAGCTTTGCCTATGTTGCTGTTGTTCAGTCACTACACTGCATCCAACTCTTTGCAACCCCATGGACTATAGCACGCCAAGCTCCTCTGTCTTCCAGTATCTCCTGGGGTTTATTCAAATTCATGTCCATTGAGCCAAGAATGCCACCCAACCATCTCATCCTCTGGCAACCCATTCTCCTTTTGCCTGCACTCTTCCCTAGCATCCGGGTCTTTAAGTGGACAATACTTAAAGCAGCCACTAAAACAATAACCTAACAAGTTATAGCTAAGCAAGGCAATGTAGCTCAAACAATAATGAACAACAAAGAAGGAAGCAAAGGTTCATATGGGCTTAAAGTAGATTGACCTAAATCAAATCATAGCAACTGCATTAAATGATTATGGAATAAGCACCTCAATTAAAAAGCAGAAATTGTTGGAGTAGATCAAAATAGAGAGAGCCAAGTAACTGCTGTCAATAAGAGATGCACTTTAAATATAAATACAGATAAAATGAAATTTAATCATTGGCAAAAGATACACCCTGAAAATGATTAAGTATAAGATAGTTATTTTGGCTGAAAAGATATCAGGCAGTATAAGCTTCAAGATAAAAGAGTATTATCAGAGGGGAAAAAAAGGCCTTGTCATAATAAAATGGTCATTTCATCAAGGAGGTAGCCATTATAAATAAGATAGTACTTATTAATGGAGCTTCAAAATGTACAAAAATAAAATGAACTGAATGAAAATGAGAAATAATTCAACACTGTTGGAGATTTGAACAACCCTCTCTCAACAATTGATAAAACAACAAACACACAATCAGTAAACACACAGAGGATTTGAATTAGACCATTAACCAGCTTGACCTACTTATTATATTTAAACACTGTACATAGCTTAGAATTGCAGAATATAGAATATACCTTCTTTTCAAATGCACATGGTTCAAATGTTGAGATAGAAACATGTTGGATCATTAAAGGGAGTCTCAACAGATACAAAACAATTGAATTTGTAAAGCATGTTTTTTTGACCACAGTGGAATTAAATGCAAAATAAATAATAAAATCTAGAATTACCTCAAATATGTTGAAACTGAAAAATTCTGCTTTGGGGGTTGGACCCCAGTTTCAGATTTTTCTAAAAGCTCCTCACATGATCCTAATTGGCCAGGGAGCTAGTGATAGCATAGGAGCTTGAATGGATGAGGGAAAGAAGGATAGCGTTCACTCTGCATGTGAGTGAAGTTGACAGTGATGTAAGTAAGTAAACTAATTCTCTCTATGCCTAATGATCTCCTTATCCAAGCTTTATGTACATATTAGCTGTAAAGCAAAATTATCACGAGAACTTTCTTGGTGGTTTAGTGCCTAAGACTCTGTACTCCCAATGCAGGGGGCCCAGATTGATCCCTGATCGGGGAACTAGATCCCACATGATGCAACTAAGAGTTCACATGCTGAAACTGAAGATTCTACACGCCACATCTACGGTCTGGTGCAGCCAAATAAATAAATACCTTTTTAAAAATAAAGCAAAATAATCATAGATATCCATGTTCCTTCCTAAAAGTTTCCATATTTAAAGGGAAAATCCAGCATTTATGTCATTTGTCATGAATAAATGTTTCATAAATATTTTCCCTCCCAATCCTCTTATTTCATTGATAGTTATTTGATAATATTACATTTTATTTTGTACTAATTTTTAATTAAAAAGTAAAAACAACAATAACACTTATCCTGTTAGGTTAAAGAAAATATATGAAATTCCTTTCAATTAGTTCTCATTTTCTTAGTGTAAATGAATGTCTGTATTAAAAATATTGATTTAAATAGGAAGTGTCCTAAAATTTAAAAAATAAATGTATTTTAAAAAGAGCCTCCCCCCCCCATCTTACTAATAGACTAATAAGAGAGAACAGAGACTCCCCTTGGTGGCTTAATGAATACATCACCATGATGGGGAAGCACACAAGGCAAGGAACTGTAGATGATCTCTAAGAACTACAGGTGGCCTCTAGTTGTTGGGCAAGGGAAAAAAAAAAAAAAGAAAACAATGAAAGTTCTCAGTCCAACATCAGCAAACAATTGATTAATACCAGTAGCCATGGCAGTTTGGAAGAGGGCCCTGAACTTCTGGTAGGAAAGCAACCCTAGTCAACACCAAAAATGCAACTTCGTGAGAACTAAGGATCCAATTAAGCTATACTCAGTCTCCTGAGCCACAGAAACAGTGAGGAAGTAAATGCTGCTGCTGCTGGCACACGAGCTTAGTTGCTCCATGGAATGTGGAATTTTCCCCCACCAGACATCAAACCCATGTCTCCTGTATTGGGAGGAGGATTCTTTACCACTGAACCACCAGGGAAGCCCCTATGATTAGTTTTATATGAAATATTTCCCCAAAATTTGTGGTAGCATTTTACAGCAAAAGTGTGTGAGATTTCGATCTGCTCCAAAATCTCACCAATCTTTGGAGTTGTCAGACCTTTTAATTTGTTGCCATTCTTGTGGACATGTAAGAGTACCTCATTGTAGTTTTATTTTTCTTCAATGAATTAAATTATGTAGAGCACTTTTTCATGAGTTTCTGGACCATTTGTTTATCTTCTTTGGTTAAGTCCCCAGCAGACTTTTCTGTAAAATTGATAAACTGATTGTACAATACAAAGGCCTAAAATCTCCAAAGCAATCTTAAAAATGTAAATAAGATATTATAATGTAGTATAACATACTTAATGATAAATGTAACTCATTTATTGTGGAGAACAATTAGAAAATTTGCTTCTGGGTGAGTGAAGCTAGAGAATGAATAGAAAAGGACATGAGGAAACTTTCAAGGAAATGGGAATATTCTAGAATTTAATAGGTGTTTGAGTTACATAGGAAAATACGTTAGTGAAAACTTAGCAAATGTACTCAGATTTGTGCATTCTGTTGTAGATTAACTTTACCATAAAAGAAAAATAAACTATACAGTAGATAATGATATATATACTGAAGTATTTGATGGAGAGTGTACTGATGTCTGCAATTTACTTTGAAATGAATCAAATATAAGATGCCTTAATGGTTTGGTGGAAGAAGGAATAGATGGAACAATACATGCTTTAGCTCCTGTCATAGCATTAATAATAAAATCTATGTGTTATATATAGGGCTAGGTACTGGATTCCTGCAAAATTCTTTCAGCATTGCTATAGATTTCAAACTTTTCATAATAAACTTTTGGGAAACAAAGAGGACCAGAAGTGAAATAATACATTTTTGAAATATTTCAAATAAAAATAGAAATAAAATTAATTTTGACACTAAAAAGCAGCCATTTTATATCTCTGAAAATTCAATTTGTAGAATAACTTATTTTCCTTTATTTCTGAATAAGTAAAGCTATTCTTTATTAAATAATCTTTCCAAGAAAATCTTTCTTATCTTCTCCTCATTGAAACATTTTCATAACTAGATTAATTTCAAAATGGCTTTCAGTACAGAATGGCATATGTATGTTGCCCTACACTGTTCTTGTTAAAACATTAAAAAAATATATAAAGATACTTTGTATGTCTATAGAATCTTTACTGGTGTTCCATTTTTAAAACTGATAATAGTTATTTTTGCCTACTCTTTTTTTCTTTCTGAATCTTGCTTGAATTTAGCAATTTGTTAATCTTTTCAAAGAATTGAATGTTTGCTTTTTCGTACTCTCTAATGTGCACTTGCTTTTTATTTCATCAATTTATTCCTTTATTATTATTTTCTTCTGTTTTGGGGTGGAAGGTAGTTATCTTTTCCTATTGTTATTTTTCCTCACTTCTTGGGATGGATACTTAATTTGTTTTAGAACTTTCTTTTTTTCTCTTATATCTGCATTTAGGTCTATAAGTTCCTTTCAGCTGTATCTCGCTTTTTCTGATGTAAATTTTTCATTTAATTCAGTTCAAAGTATTCCACTGATCCTCTCTTTGCCCGGTGGATTTCTTAAAATTATATTGCCTGATTTTCAAAATCGTCCACTGTGGTCAGAGCACACAGTTCATTTAATTTTAGGACTTCAAAAATTCTTGAGACTTACACTTTATTGCTCAGCCTTTTTAAAAAATCATGGATATTTGTTTCAGCAAAGTCAAAAGTTAAATACTATCTTAATCCCTATGCCACACAATATGGACTTCCCTGATGACTGAAATGGTAAATAATCTGCCTCTGATGCAGGAGA
Source organism: Oreotragus oreotragus (assembly GCA_006410675.1). Classification (NCBI taxonomy): domain Eukaryota; kingdom Metazoa; phylum Chordata; class Mammalia; order Artiodactyla; family Bovidae; genus Oreotragus; species Oreotragus oreotragus. The sequence continues at coordinate 197,029 of SJYX01009531.1, read as the reverse complement.
CCCCAGTTTAGTCCCTGGGTTGGGAAGAACCACTGGAGGAGGGCATGGCAACCTACTCCAGAATTCTTGCCTGGAGAATCCCATGGACATAGAATCCTGGCAGGCCACAGTCCATGGGGTTGCAATGAGTCAGACACAACTGAAGCAATGTAGCACACACTAACACCACACAATATAAAGATCCTAGAATATTTTAAAGATGATCAATTCCCTGTATACTTACATAGTATTTTTAATATTTTTATCCTATGTGAAAGTGTTAGTTGCTCAGTCATGTCCAATTCTTTGTGACCTCATAGACTGTACCCTGCCAGGCTCTTCTGCCCATGCAATTCTCAAGGCAAAAATACTGGAGTGGGTAGCCATTCTCTTCTCTAGGGGATCTTTCCAATCCAGGAATCATGCTTGAGTCTCCCACATTGCAGGCAGATTCTTTACTATCTGAGCCACCACAGAAGCCCCTAAATACTAAAGATTATTTCATGTTTTATATTAGCATTGTAGATTAAAGTTAGTTACATATTAACCTTTTATTTTGTCACCATTTATTTCATTTCTGGTTGTCATTTTGGGCTTTTATTTCTTCTTTGTGGATTTACATTCTTTTTTAAAAAATTAAGACAAGGGATTGGTAGGGAAGTCTTTCTGTTTTATTCACCTGAAGATATAATATCTGCCATGGTTTTGGCAGGCAAACATTCCATACACAGAACACAAGAAGTGCTAGCCATAAGTGATGAGATTTATAAAGTTGATTTGGTTATAATCAGAAGCATTATCAAAAGTTTATCAAAAGACCCCACTGAATAAAAACATAAACAATAGAATGTGTGAGAAAACATTCACAATACATATGACCAACAGTAAACTAATATCCAAAGTATATTTTTAGGTGCCTGCATTTACCTCTGAACTATCTATTTTATTCCATTTATCTATATTTCTCTTTTTGTGCTAGTACCATACTGTCTGGATTACTGTAACTTTGTAGTATAGTCTGAAGTCAGAGAGCCTGATTCCTCTATCCGTTTTCTTTTAATCTAAGAACATAGAATATTTATCCATCTGTTTGTACAATTTTGATTTATTTCATCAGTATCTTACAGTTTTCCAAGTACAGGTCTTTTGCCTCCTTAAGTAGATTTATTCCTAGAACTTTTATTCTTTTTGTTGCAATCGTAAATGACATTGTTTCCTTAATTTGTTTTTCTGATCTTTCATTGTTTGTGTATAGAAATGCTAGAGATTTATGTATGTTAGTTTCATATCCTGCAACTTTATCCGGGGAAGGCAATGGCACCCCACCCCAGTACTCTTGCCTGGAAAATCCAATGGACGGAGTAGCCTGGTGGGCTGCAGTCCATGGGGTCGCTAACAGTCAGACAGACTGAGCGACTTCACTTTCACTTTTCTCTTTCATGCATTGGAAAAGGAAATGGCAACCCACTCCAGTATTCTTGCCTGGAGAATCCCAGGGATGGGGGGGCCTGGTGGGCTGCCGTCTATGGAGTCACACAGAGTTGGACATGACTGAAGTGACTTAGCAGCAGCAGCAGCAACTTTATCTAATTAATTGATGAGCTCTAATAGTTTTCTGATAGCACCTTTAGTTTCTACATATAGCATCACATCATCTGCAAACGTTTAAAACAGGAAAAAATGCCAGCAAATCAGGAAGACAGAGACTTCCAGAAGACACAAGAGCACTTTCCAAGAGAAAAGTAAACACAGGAAATGTTGCATCTCATTTGGCATCAGGGAAATATGAATTAAAATCACAAAGAGATACCTCTAAGTTCCAGAGAAGTAGTGAAAATTTAAAGAGTGACAGTGCTAACTAATGGTTGGCTATGATTTGGAACCATTTAAAAACTTCTACAACCTTGTGATTTGTGCAATTATATGTATGTGAGTTTTACTCAAATATAATTGGTTATTTTAAAATGCCTAGGAAAGCAATTATTTTGCAATTAAAACAATAAATTTTTTTTATGCATAGGAAATTTGCTGGTGGTCCCGTGGGGTAGGGCTCCAAGCTTTCACTGCTGAAGACAAAGTTTGATCCCTGGTTGTGGAGCTAAAATCTCTCAAGCCACAGAGTGTGGACTCCCCTCAACAACAAAAAAAGCATAATAGCATTTCAACATAACTACTAAAAGATAGAAATACTGCATACATCTTTACATGCACAGTTTTGGGGGTGACACATAGGGTTAGACGAGGGCATGAGGGTGGGGTCCTGGTCTGATGAGATTAGTGCCTTTATAAGAAGAGGGAATATGAATATGTGTGTGTATTCTGACCTCTGAGGGAGAAAAATAATATAATGATATTAAGAAAATTAATCAACCAGATAGTATTTAGAGGGAAGAAGAAAAATTCTAATTCACATTTCACTTTAAATACTAAAATTAATTCAAAATGGATTAGAGTTATGAAAATGGAGGAGGAGGAGAAAACATGTAAGTTCCTGAAGAAAAAGATGAATAATTTTTTCTCTAACTCAAGATTGAAGAAAATCTTCTTAACCATAATTCACACCCAGAAGGAAAAAAAGGATTAATTTTAAAAATCTACCATTTATTTTTATTGTCCTTGAAGGGGGAAAAACAAAGAAAGCAAAAACAAAGTAATTGATTAAGAAAAAGCCTTGGGTCACAAACAAAGCGCAAATAACCTATTTTAGAAACCTCAAAACTAAGCTGAAGTATATATATTTTTTTAATTCCCTTGCTTATTCTATGATCTAGTGGATGTTGGCAATTTGATCTCTGGTTCCTCTGCCTTTTCTGAATCCCACTTGAACATCTGGGAGTTTATGGTTCACATACTGTTGAAACCTGGCTTAGAGAACTTTGAGCATTGCTTTGCTAGCCTATGAGATGAGTGCACTTGTGCGGTAGTTTGAGCGTTATTCAGCATTGCCTTTCCTTGGGCCTGGAATGGAAACTGACCTTTTTCAGTCCTGTGGCCACTGTTGAGTTTTCCAAATTTGCTAGCATACTGAGTACAGCACTTTCACAGCATCATTTAGGATTTGAAATAGCTCAGCTGAAATTCCATCACCTTCACTAGCTTCATTTGTAGTAATGCTTGCAGGGCCCACTTGACTTCCCCCTCCAGGACATCTGGCTCTAGGTAAATGACCACACCATCATGGTTATCTGGGCCATTAAAACATTTTTGGATAGTTCTACTGTGTTTTCTTGCCACCTCTTCTTAATATCTTCTGCTTCTGTTAGGTCCATACCATTTCTCTCCTTTATTGTGCCCATCTTTGCATAAAATATTCCCTTGGTATCTATAATTTTCTTGAAGAGAAATCTAGTCTTTCCCATCCTATTTTTTTCTCTATTTCTTTGCATTATTAACCTAAGAAGGCTTTCTTATCTCTCCCTGCAAATAAATAGCCTGTTATAAATATGGAGAAAAGATATTGACATGAAGTTCAAAGAAGATGAAAATGATTCTTAGCCATCTGAAAAGGTTTTCAACTCACAACAGAAAAATACAAGTTAAACTATGTCTTATTACTTATTTGTCACTGTCAGATCAGCAAAAATCCAATTTAACATCTAAGGTGGCCATTGGAAAACAGTCATTGGCATCCATTTTTAATAAGAACACAAAATGTGAAAATCTCTGTGGGAAAAAAAAAATTGATATATTTAGCTTAAATAGTTGGTTTTAGGAATTTTAGGAATCAGCGACCTGAAATAGACTGGAATGGGTGAATTTAACTCAGATGACCATTATATCTACTACCATGGGCCAGAATCCCTTAGAAGAAATGGAGTAGCCATCATAGTCAACAAAAGAGTCCCAAATGAAGTACTTGGATGCAGTCTCAGAAACAACTGAATGATCGCTGTTCAATTTCCAAGGCAAACCATTCAATATCATGAATGACATAACCAAGTCTATGCCCCACCAATAATGCTGAAGAAGCTGAAGTTGAACGGTTCTATGAAGACCTACAAGACCTTTTAGAACTAATACCCAAAAAAGATGTCCTTTTCATTATAAGAGACTGGAATGCAAAAGTAGGAAGTCAAGAAACACCTGAAGTAACAGGCAAATTTGGTCTTAGAATATGGAATGAAGCAGGACAAAGGCTAAGAGAGCTTTGCCAAGAGATGCACTGGTCATACCAAACACCCTCTTCCAACAACACAAGAGAAGACTCTACACATGGACATCACCAGATGGTCAATACGAAAATCAGATTGATTATATTCTTTGCAGCCAAAGATGGAGAGGTGAGGTGAAGTCGCTCAGTCGTGTCCGACTCTTTGCGACCCCGTGGACTGTAACCTACTAGGCTTCTCTGTCCACAGGATTCTCCAGGCAAGAATACTGGAGTGGATTGCCATTTCCTTCTCCAGGGGATCTTCCCGACCCAGGGATTGAACCCGGCTCTCCCGCATTGGAGGCAGACGCTTTAACCTCTGAGCCACCAGGGAAGCCCCCTGTGGAGAAGCTCTATACAATCAGCAAAAACAAGACTGGGAGCTGACTGTGACTCAGTCATGAGCTCCTTATTGCCAAATTCAGACTTAAATTGAAGAAGGTAGGGAAAACCACTAGACCATTCAGGTATGACCTAAATCAAATCCCTTATGATTATCCAGTGGAAGTGACAAATAGATTCAAGGGATTAAATCTGATAGAGTGCCTGAAGAATTATGCATAGATGTACGTGACATTGTACAGGAGACAGAGATCAAGACCATCCTTAAGGAAAAGAAATGCAATAAAAGCAAAATGACTGTCTGAGGAGGTAAGCTGTCACAGCTTACAAATACCCGTGAAAAGAAAAGGAGTGAAAGGCAAAAAAGGAAAGATATACCCATTTGAATGCCGAGTTCCAAAGAATAGCAAGGAGAGACAAGAAAGGCTTGCTCTGTAATCAGCACAAAGAAATAGAGGAAAACAATAGAATGAGAAAGACTAGAGATCTCTTCAAGAAAATGAGAGATATAAACAGAAATTTCATAAAGATATACCCATTTGAATGCCGAGTTCCAAAGAATAGCAAGGAGAGACAAGAAAGGCTTGCTCTGTAATCAGCACAAAGAAATAGAGGAAAACAATAGAATGAGAAAGACTAGAGATCTCTTCAAGAAAATGAGAGATATAAACAGAAATTTCATGCAAAGATGGGCACAAAAAAGGACAGAAACAGTATGGACCTAACAGAAGCAGAAGATATTAAGAAGAGGTGGCAAGAATACACAGAAGAATTCTACAAAAAAGATCTTCACAACCCAGATAATCATGATGGTGTGGTCACTCACCTAGAGCCAGACATCCTGGAATGTGAAGTCAGCTGGGCCTTAGGAAGCATCACTATAAACAAAGCTAGTGAAGGTGATGGAATTCCAGTTGAGCTATTTCAAATCCTAAAAGATGATGCTGTGAAAGTGCTGCACTCAGTATGCCAGCAAATTTGGAAAACTCAGCAGTGGCCACAGGACTGGAAAAGGTCAGTTTTCATTCCAATCCCAAAGAAAGGCAATGTCAAAGAATACTTAAACTGCTGTTCAAGTGCACTCATCTCACATGCTAGCAAAGTAATGCTCAAAATTTTCCAAACCAGACTTCAACAGTCCATGAACCTGAACTTCCAGATATTCAAGCTGCATTTAGAATAGGTAGAGGAACCAGAGATCAAATTGCCACCATCAGTCAGATCATTGAAAAAGCAAGAGAGTTCCAGAAAAATATCTTTTTCTGCTTTATTGACTATGCCAACGTTTTTGACTCCGTGGATCACAACAAACTGTGGAAAATTCTGAAAGAGATGGGAATTCCAGGCCATCTGACCTGCCTCCTGAGAAATCTGTTTGCTGGTCAGGAAGCAGCAGTTAGTACTGGATGTGGAACAACAGACTGGTTCCAAATAGGAAAAGGAGTACGTCAAGGCTGTGTATTGTCACCCTGCTTATTTAACTTAATATGCACAATACATCATGAGAAATGCTGGGCTGGAAGAAGCATAAGCTGGAATCAAGATTGCCGGGAGAAATATCAATAACCTCAGATATGCAGATGACACCACCCTTTCTTCACAGAAAGCAAAGAACTAAAGAGCCTCTTGATGAAAGTGAAAGAGGAGAGTGACGAAGTTGGCTTAAAACTCAACATTCAGAAAACTGAGATCATGGCATGTGGTCCCATCATTTCATGGTAAATAGGGAAACAGTGGAAACAGTGACATTATTTGAAAAGAAAAGTTATGACCAACCTAGACAGCATATTAAAAAGCACATACATTACTTTGCCAACAAAAGTTCATCAAAACTAAGGTTTTTCCAGTAGTCATATATTGATATGAAAGTTAGACTATGAAGAAAGCTGAGTGCCAAAGAATTGATGCTTTTGAACTGTGGTGTTGGAGATGACTCTTGAGATCTTGGACTGCAAGGAGATCCAACCAGTCCATCCTAAAGATCAGTCCTCAATGTTCACTGGAAGGACTGATACTGAAGCTGAAACTCCAATTACTTTGTCCCCCTGATGTGAAGAACTGACTCATTTGAAAAGACCCTGATGCTGGGAAAGATTGAAGGCAGGAGGAGAAGGGGATGACAGAGGATGAAATGGTTGCATGGGATCACCGACTCAATGGACATGAGTTTGAGTAAACTCCTGGAGTTGGTGATGAACAGAAAGGCCTGGCATGCTGCAGTCCATGGGGTTGCAAAGAGTCAGACATGACTGAGCGACTAAACTGATTGACTGGCTGATCTAGTGAAGTGAAGTCGCTCAGTCGTGTCCGACTTTTTACGACCCCATGGACTGTAGCCTACCAGGATCCTCCATTCGTGGGATTTTCCAAGTAAGAGTACTGGAATGGGTTGCCATTTCCTTCTCCAGGGGATCTTCCCTGACCCAGGGATCGAACCAGGGTCTCCCACATTGTAGGCAGATGCTTTACTATCTGCACCACCAGGAAAGTCAACTGGCTGACCTAGTTGGTAGTATTTGATTGTGCACTTTCCCCCAACAATCTGAACACACACACACACACAAAAGAAAGATAAGAGAAAGCAGTTACTGATTGTGAAATTTTTTTAAGAGTAGAATTTGGAGACAATCCAAATGTCCGTCGGTAGAGAATTGGCTAAATGAATGACAGTACAGCCACTCAATAATTCCCTAATCCCAGTAAAAAGCAAGGAGGTCATTCTTTATTCCCCGATAAGACATGATCTTCAGGGTTCATTGTTAAGTTAAAGAGCAAAAGCCTAGATGCAGAGCAATGTATACAGTTTGCTACTTTTTTCGAAAGAAAGTAAGGAAATGCAGCTTTCTGTGTGTAAGTGTCGTTTATATTTGCAAAGGGATTTCTTACAAGGAAAACCCCAAACTGAAACGAATACATGTAGGGGCAAGAGGTAATAATGGTGAGAAATAGTAATTAAGGCTTCTCTTAACATACCTTGCTACATAATTCTATTTTGGAATTTAGAAAATATTGACATCTTCCAAAAGTTATGTAAATAAAAGCAAACCCTAAAAAGTAAAAACAGATAGAATTAAATGAACTTAACCGTCTATCAAGTTGATGCTATAACCACACCAAGAGAAGAATTATTTTATATGACTTGGAAACATGAATTTTGATTGCAGACCCTTGACAGTATCAATGCTACAAATAAATAGAGCTATTAAAAAAAACTCATTCACTAGTTTTGATATAGTTTTATATGTAGCAGGATCAAATTAATAAGTGACTCTACTGTTAGGAATGTTGCTAAGAGCTAAGATCTTTAGAATATTGACAATAACCAGTAGAGAACTGACTGAATAAATAATTTATTAATTGTAAATAAATAAATACAATTTATTTCTAATTAGTTTATTATAGTTATTCATTAAATATGGATGACTCTTGGAAATACAGTATCGAGTGAATAAAAACCCAAGCCTCAAAAGATGTAGACGGTAAAGTGCCATTTTTATAAAACTTGAAAACAATTATAATGAAATAGGTATAGGTAGGCTCTGAGATGGGATTCCCTGGTAGCTGAGACAGTAAAGAATCTGCCTGTAATGCAATGCAGGAGACCGCAGTTCAATTCCTGAGTCGGGAAGTTCCCCTGAAGAAGGGATCGGCTACCCACTGCAGTATTCTTGGGTTTTGCTGATGGCTCAGATGGTAAATAATTTGCCTGCAATGTGGGAGACCTGGATTTGATCCCTGGGTTGGCAAGACCTCTTGGAGGAGGGTATTCTTGCCTGGAGAATCCCATGGACAGAGGAGCCTGGCAGGCTACAGTCCATGGTGTCGCAGAGTCAGACAGGACTCAGCGCCTAAGCACAGCATGCTACAGGCTCTGAGACAGCCCCCCGGTGAGCTTCCCCTCCTGTGCTGCTCCTGTAACATCCTCCCCTAAGTAGGGGCTGGATTTACTGACCTGCGTCTCATCAACAGGAGACAGCTGAGGTGATGGGGTTTCAATTCTGAGGCTAGGTTGCATAAAATCTATGGCTTCTGTCTTGGGATCTTGCTCACATTTTCTCACCTGCTTGTTGTTAATGAGTTACATCATCTCCCCTGCAAAAAAAAAAAAAAAAAAAAACCTGAAGGCCTAATCCCCAGTATCTCAGAATGCTGTCTCTTGCAGAAACAGGGTCATTGTAGATATAATTAGCCAAGATGAGGTCATACTGGAGTAGGATGAGCCCCTAATCCAATATAACCCGTGTCCTTATAAAAAGATGGTCATGTGAAAGCGGAGAACACGATGCGATGGTGAGGGCGGAGACTGCAGTTATGTAGCTGAAAGCCAAGCAGTGCCAAAGACTGCCAGCGAGCCACCAGAAGCCAGGAAGAAGGAAGGCGTCCCCTTCAGGTTTTAGAGAAAGCAGCGTCCTTCCGACACCTTGACCTTGGACTGCCAGAATTGTGAGAGAATGCATTTCTATTTTATGGCACCCAGTTTGTGGTATTTTGTTACAGGAGCCCTAGGAAACAAATATGCTTGCTCTGATTTTTGCCCCACAGGTACGGAGATAATAAAAGGTTGCTATTTATTTTTAGGGTAATTTAAAAAATGTTTTGTGTAACCACTAGAGGAGGAAATGGCAACCCATCCCAGTATTCTGGCCTGGGAAATCCCATGGACAGAGGAGCCTGGCAGGCTACCGTCCACGGGGTCCCAAAGAGTCGGACACGACTGAGCAACTTCACCACCGCCACTACCACTGCAACTGCACTCGTGTCGTTTTAGACTAGATAGGTATGTGGCCGTTCCAAGAAGACTCGGTTTGGGAATGGGTGGGATCTGGGCACTGTGAGAGAAAATGCAGTAAGAAACACATAAATCACCTTGTAGCAAGAATCGCCTGAGCTGTACGTTGCCGTCGCCACTGAGATAAACAGACAGCAAACTCATTTCTGTCCCTGCATCATACTCTGCATTCACAATCCTGGAAAGCTTCCAATGGACAAAGTTAAATTGCTTCCCCACCACTGACTGTATCAGGGAATTAGGGCCACAGTCTTGACCTTTGGATTTCTAAGGGGACTGAGTGGGATGTATCTGCATTTACCATCATATAAAAGCTATTCACATTTGGGGTAGGGTCATTACTCCCAAAGAAACTGGGTTATATTGGCATGGGGGCAAAGATTTCAGGGACCCTCAATCCAACATAGAAATGTCCTCTAAAAGAAACTATTTGAAGAAATAACAAAAATGGGTTGATACCATGATAGGTGAAAAATCCCAACTGTCAAGATAAAACAGAGAAGTAGGCCAGTGAACTGACCAGCCACATTCTATGGGCCTGTTTGGAATTCTTCCTCAAATTCCTTTCACTGAAATTCTAGGTGTGGCATTCATCAATTCAAGGCTTAAGGAAGAGGAATGGCAGAAGGAAAGCTTTACTCAAACTACCCTATGCACTCTTTTCTTAAACCATCTTAAAATGCTTTTGCTTAACTACTAAAAAATTTTATCGATCCCTATTTTTATTCCCTTGCTCTCCCTCTCCCTCTCCCTCTCTCTTTCTCTCTCTCTCTCACACACATACATGCACACACACACACACACAAACACACACACACACACACAGAGGCAGAATTGATTACACGCAGCAGTTCAACAAAAAATAATCAGACTTGCAATGCACACACCACTCCCAACTTAATAAAACATTGCACTCAAACACATTGTAGATCATTTGTTTTTCATCTGTTTTGCAGAGACAGGACAGCACGATTGTGCTCACTTCATTATAGGAGAGTGAATCTTCTGCCTTTAATAATTACTGCTTTAAAGTTTGTTTTTTTCCCCCCAATTTGTATTATGTGTGTGTGTACATGCACATGTATGCTTTTTATAACAAATAGCTAAGCAATTAAGCAGTTAAATAAATAATAGAGGAAAAAGGAAGATAACATGGTTAAACCACTCTCATAAAACTTATTACTGGTTACTTTTCTCAAGTTAATGTACCACAAGCTTATAAACTCCTGACTCATTGCTGAAAATGGCGTTCTAATGAAGCAGAGCGCACCCCACATCGGTATGAATGTTCCGCAAGCAGCTGCTGCCTTGCAATTCTGTAACTGATGGTATAGATGCTAATATCCAAAACCAGTCTTTAAAGGCTTCTCTGCTTGCATGTCAGCTGCCCAGCTCAGGGAAAAGATCGTGTCCAGCGCCCTGGCAGCACAAGTGGATTTGTCAGTGCCCGCCAGCGTCTCCTTCCAGGGTTCTCTGCCGCAGTCTCTGCACACACACTGCGCTTTCCCAGCACTTTGCTCTGGATCTTCCATCCCTTGAAGGCTACCGCGGTTCTGATCATTACAAAAGTACTGAGGGAATGCACTCGGCCCTCTGGAACTGCAGATATCTAGCAGAATCACACACCCCAGAGAGCTGCTTATTGAAGTGACGTGAGACAAAATCCAAAGCCTGAGTATTTCGTTGCAGAAGGGTATTAGTCCTGACCCTTTTACTCTTTGGTCCTCTCATTTTTAATCTGCACTAACTAAAATATAAATGTTTTTTAAAGTAGTAAAATATTCACTGCCTTCTATATTTTACAGGTTGTCATCTGCAAGATGTTTCAAGAAGAAATTCCAAAACCCTATGAAGCAATCCAAAGTAGAGAGTGCATGGGGGAAATATGTTCAGGGAACTTATTTTAGGGGGCAAACACCTCACTTAAATAGTTCAAACTTTTAGAAATTGGATGAAAAACTAGTCAGCCTAACTGAACAGAGAACTTTTGTTCAGTATCTTTGAAGAAGACAGAGTAATACTCATTGTTTTCTTCTTTTCTCAAATATACCAGTCTCTTTAAAGTCAACATACCCTCAACCAGGGGCTTCCCTGGTGGCTCAATGGTTAAGAATATACCTGCCAATGCAGGAGATGCAGGTTCAATTCCAGGGTCGGGAAGATCCCCTGGAGAAGGAAATGGCAACCCACTCCAGTATTCTTGCCTCGGAAATCCAGGGACAGAGGAGCCTGACAGACTACAGTCCATGGGGTTGCAAGAGTCATGCTGCTGCTGCTGCGAAGTCGCTTCAGTCATGTCCGACTCTGTGCGACCCCACAGACGACAGCCCAACAGGCTCCCCCGTCCCTGGGATTCTCCAGGCAAGAACACTGGAGTGGGTTGCCATTTCCTTCTCCAATGCATGAAAGGGAAAAGTGAAAGTGAAGTCGCTCAGTCATGTCTGACTCTTCACGACCCCATGGACTGCAGCCCACCAGGCTCCTCCGTCCATGGGATTTTCCAGGCAAGAGTACTGGAGTGGGGTGCCATTGCCTTCTCCGTGCAAGAGTCATACGTGACTAAAAACAAAACAAAAACCCAACCCAACAAATAAGCAGGTATTTCTTTCATGTTCCCCCAAACCTATAAGTCCTATTAACTTACTGTCTCAGTCATAGAATCAACATCTCTTCAGTCATCTAAGTTGAAAATCTTAAATCTAGAAAGTCAGGAAAAAAAAAAAATTGTCCTCCATCTCCTTTTCACAACGATCATCAAGTTTTGTCAATTACACCCCCTTTGGGTGCTTCACTCTCTTTCCATCTGTCACTGTCAGAGCCTTCGTCCAGGCCCCTCTCAGGTTTGCTGGACTGTAACAATACCTCCACCCTCCAAGAAGCATCACCTTGCTTCCAGTCTCTACTCTGTACAATAATTCATCTTCTACATTGCTTTCAGTTATTTCTTCTGAAAAACAAAAGCAAACCTGTCACTCCCTTGAAATTCTTACCATGGTAATCACACCTCTTCATTCTTCAGCTCCAGGCTGGTTGTTGTTCAATCGCTAAGTCATATCCAACTCTTAAGACTCCCCTGTCCTTTATTGCCTCCCCAGGCTCCCCTGTCCTTTACTGCCTCTCCCAGAGTTTGCTCAGATTCATATTCATTGAGTCAGTGATACTTTCTCCAAAATTCCCAAAATAGGACCAGTGCAATAGGAAAATGTAGATCATGTCTCCACATATGCTATGATCTTTTCTACAGATTGGTTCATCACTTTTTCCTCTTTTGTGATTTCCTTTCCCACCTTTTCATCTGACTTCATTAAGGCTCTCTGTTGTTGGAACATAGAGACACATTAACTCTAGCTTAATTAAAGGAGATGAAGTGGGGTCTCACAAGGCACCAAAAGTAGAATTTGGAAAAATATAAAGAAACATAGCGGAGAGCAATTAGCAGATAACAGTTCTTGCTCTCTCTCTCCCTCGCTTTCTCTCCTATTTCCCTTTCTAGTCTTTTCATCTCTGCCTCTTGTACAATCTCCACTCCTTCTTTTCACCCAGACCAGCCTTTCCTACCTCTCTTTGAACATGAAAAGATAGTGATACCTTCATCTTAAACTCTAAGTTAGCCTGTCCTAACAGGTCCAGCACCTGCTGCTAACTGCCAGGAAGTTTAAAGTCTCAACTATAAATTTCAGGGAGAGAGAAACTGATTGACCATCTTGGATCAGGATATCAATTCAAGTCCCGTCAAGTGTGATTGGTGGGCTGAAGCAAAGACCTGATTTGTTTTGCTTTCCTCTAATAAGTATCTCTGCCAACAGCAAAAAGAAAAAATCAGTTTAACAGAAGGAGGCTATGATCTAAGTCAGAAACTTCAGTATTTACTACATTCTACTTCTGAACTCTTATGTAGCTTTTTGGCCCAGTTTCAATGTATTCCATTGGATTGGCTAATCTTGCCCAGATCTATGAACCAAATTTACTCACTCCTGGATACTGTACCTCTGTCATAGAGTTTACTTCATTTATTCTTATTATATACTTTTGCTTAGTATCTATCTTTTCCAACTATGTGATTCATCTTTGTGCCCCTGTAGTACTTAGACTAATGCCATTAGATGATTGTGTGCATAGTATAACTGGCATACTGAAAGACTAAATGAATAAAACCATCTTTCTTCCTTTAACTCATTTTTCTTTTTTTGGTCTCTGAACATGTATCATGCACCCATTTATTACTTCAGCAATTATTAAGCACATATTATCTTTCAGGCAGTGTGATGAACAAAACAGAATTGCCCATGTGAATCTCTCTTTATTATAAAGCTAAGCAGTCAAGCAGGTAAATATAAAGTTATAAATTATGATTAGTGCTATCAAGAAAACGTGTATTTTATGTCAGTATAATGCAGAGACCTAATCTAAACTGAATAGTCAGGGAATTCCTCTCTGAGTAAGTAACCTGTCATCTGTCTAGAAATCTTCCAGGTGAATAATGGTGGTGGGAGAAAGGGAAACTTTTTGCCAGGAAAAGGACAGCAGGTATGAGAGTCCCAAAGTGGGAAGGAATTTGATGTGTCTCAAGAATGACAGAAGGTCATTATGCCCAGAGTCTTCAGCAGTCAGATGAAAGGAGCAAACTGGCTGAAGAGATATGCCAAAGTCAGCTTATAGACAGGACGGTGGTTGGTGTTTGATCCTGAGAGAAAGGGAGTGCTTTCAACCGGGCAGGGTCATGATTCAAGTTCAAATTCTTAAAAGAACGCTCTAAATGCAGCTTGGACAATGGATGAGAAAGAGGAGACAGTGCAAGATTGGAAGCAAAAGTTCACTAACACAATGGCACATGCATTTAAACTCTTTGAAGACATCTTTCCCTACTTATTAACCTAGACAGCATGTTAAAAAGCAGAGACATTACTTTGCTGACAAAGGTCTGTCTAGTCAAAGCTATGGTTTTTCTAGTAGTCATATGTGGATCTGAGACATGGACTATAAAGAAAGCTGAGTACTGAAGAATTGATGCTTTTGAACTGTGGTATTGGAGAAGAGTCTTGAGAGTCCTTTGGAATGCNTAAAAAGCAGAGACATTACTTTGCTGACAAAGGTCTGTCTAGTCAAAGCTATGGTTTTTCTAGTAGTCATATGTGGATCTGAGACATGGACTATAAAGAAAGCTGAGTACTGAAGAATTGATGCTTTTGAACTGTGGTATTGGAGAAGAGTCTTGAGAGTCCTTTGGAATGCAAGGAGATCAAACCAGCCAATCCTAAAGGAAATCAGTATTGGAAGGACTGATGCTGAAGCTGAAGCTCCAATACACTGGCCACCTGATGTGAAGAACTGACTCACTGGAAAAGACCCTGATGCTGGGAAAGATTGAAGGCCAGAAGCAAAGGGGGCGACAGAGGATAAGATCGTTGGATAGCATCACCAACTCAGTGGACATGAGTTTGAGCAAGCTCTGGGAGTTGGCAATGGACAGGGAAGCTTGGCGTGCTGCAGTCCATGGGGTTGGAGAGTTTCAGACACAACTGAGAGACTGAACTGAACTTTCCTACTTATACTGCTGAATTTCTCTTTCTGCTTCACCTTCAGGACTGTTACTCTCTCAATGACTTCCTTTCTGCCATCTCTGTGGCTGAGCCATGGATTCTTCTTGATCTTTTTGTGTCTTTCTTCCATCTTCTCCTAAGCCAATCCTCTGTCCTCTTCCAATGACCACTCCTATATTTCTCTCTGTTTTTGGAATTTCAGTCAACCTCAGTTTAGTCAAAGTCCTTTTATTGATTCATACACTTTTATGAATTGTGACAGATTCGAAGTATGAGTGGTCATTGGAATTATTTAGGAAATGTCTTCAAAATTTTGATTTCTTAGCCTTACTTTCAAAACTCCCAATTAGCAAGCACATGGGAGTCCTAGATGTTTATATTTTTGAATAGTTCCCCTGAGCAAAACTGAAGATCATCTGTATTTGGAAACCTTTGTTAGACTGTTATCCAATTCATATCATAATGGCTTGGTTGTAAAAATCATCTCTTAAAGTTTCCAGAGGTCACTTAAGAGGCCTATTGAAATTTCAGCATTTGAAGTCATAATCCAATCATATCCCAATGACTTGTCCAAGGCTGGCAATGTTCTTTTCCTGTGACAACAGCTCCCCTGTTATATGCCTGTCCTCAATGACAGAGAATTATATCTTAGATATAGAATTACATGGAGGATTTCTCTAGATCCTGCAGCCACATTTTATTAGCAATTTGATACTAGTTGCATATAATCCTAGTAGTAACAATAAACATTTTGATACTGTGTCATACTAGGAAAAAAATTATTGGTTTTTTTTATTACCTCACTCTCTTAAAAAGGTTAAGATATCAGGTCATGTGAGAGAACTGAAAACTATAAGCTTATGTGATCTGCCTATGAGAAAAAAACAAGAGCAAATTCAAAACCTCTGAGCTCCCAAATTTCCAGTCTTCTGTTTCTCACCCAGAGCCGTACTACCTCCCACACTGCACATGTTGTAAACTTTATGGGGCCCATCTGTTAAAGAGTTTGTTTTCCAAATTTGCAGGGGCTTGGCACTTCTGGACCAAGTATCAGAACTAACTGTGACATAGGTTTTTTTGTTTGTTTGTTTTTTGTTTTGTTTTTTTTTTACCTTTTCAATAATTTTGAATTGCAAGGACACTGGTGTTATAAAGTGTCTGGGAAATAGAGGAAGTAACCTTTATATACAGAAGCAGTATGACAAGGGTTAAACATCATGGCTTAGGCAAAGGTATACTTAACACCCGCCATAATAACAGCGGTACCAATGCTAAGGGGTATATTGAATTTCCAGGTTCAGTTGTGGGCTGAATGTGGGCACAGTTTGCCATTTGAAATTAGGCAGATTCAGACCATGATGTTTTCTCACAGTTAATGCAGAGACCATAGATAATAATTATGTTGCTGAGCCTACAGAGAATCTTTACGACTGATCCTCTATTAAACTGGCAAAACAAGAGGATAATGTCTCCAGCACTAACAAGCTGGCAGCGAAGTAGCTGGCAGCTCCTCCCACTAATGTCCCATCTGTGCGAACCTTCAGTATGATCTAGGAGATTGTTTCCCCACACAGGTTGTGCCTGCAGTCTAATCAAGAGATAGCAAGACCCACCGAGCAGAGGTATCTTTACTGTTTTTGCAAGTCACTGCCATCGGAGGGGGCGCAGTGCATGGGATTAAACACTAACGCCATTATGTCATTCTAAGAAGAAGTATCTATGTGGCATATTGACAGGAAAATAACCCTTTCTAAGTGCTGACTTGTCCCAGAGACATAATAGTCACGGAACAAGAACAGTTTCTAACCAGGATTCATTTGAGAAAAGCCTTTGTTTCTTTTCATGGAGACTTGGAAAACCACTTTTGTTTAAAAATATCTTTTCTGTTGATTGCTAACACAGTCCACGGCACTTTCCCAGCCTTGACTCTCCCCCAACATCCTGGGTCGGTTGGCTCAGGTTTTGCTCTAAAAGTGCAGAGGGGAAGGAAGAAAGGCTTGTGAAAGCAAAGAGAGTACACAGACCAGCTGAGGCAAATCCTAATTCCTCCCCCCTCCCCACCCCGCAGTGATGTGTGTCATCATACCCTTCCGATGCCACCCAGGATATAGTTTCTGGATGGGCGTTCCAGGCAGAAATAACATCTGCCTCCTCTGATCTCCTAAGCATTCATTTGATATTCACTGTGTACGGCTCAGTTTTAAAAATATTGAACTGTACGGTCTGTTTTCCCTTTTGTATGATCCATGGTGCCTAGAACAGGGGCGTCATCTAACACACTTTGCATCATGACTAAATAAGTGAATTCTAACCTGTCCTCATTGAAGGCCATAACAGGGAACCATCATCAGGGTACTCACCAACGAGGTGGATCACCCATGCCTCAACTCCTCCTCGGTGGACCCTGTGGATAATAGGTAGTGACAGCTAACACTTGGATGTTTTTATGTACTGAGCTGGTTCCAAACAACTTTGTTTAACTCATTTAATTATTACAATAGGAACTAACTACTGTTATTATTTCCATATTACATATTAAATGTAACTAAGGCCCCAAGGACTGGAACTTTTTGGAATCTTACAAACTAATAAGTGGAAATGTTGAGACACGAACTTGAGTCATCTATCTTCAAAGCTCAAGTTCTCAAACACTATACGACTGCCTCTGGATGGGATTCCTAAATGTTCATAAGGAACGTATAAGGAACCATATTTGCATCATCTCTGAGACCTCGTGTGCGGCAGACATTTAGAGGAGGTAATAAAGCGTTCAACCACTTGCTTTCTCGTGTGACTTTGTGTGTCCTCCTTCATGGAATTCACTTTGAATACATGTTAGGAGTTTGAAGAAGTCTGGGAAGTTATTTCCTTCCATCTTCTCTTCAACACTTCATACCCATAATCCCACCCTACATTTATTCCCTCCCCTTCTTCTCCACCAAAACAAGGCAGAGACAAAGAATTATAAAATATTAATGCTACCAGAGACATAGGCAAATACCAAGGAAATTCTTCCCTCTCTGGAAGGTTTCATCATTACCTGATTCATCAAGCAACTCTTGTTCATCCAAACATGGTTTTGGTGAAGGGTTTCCTTACCTGAAGGCGACTTAAGTACCTCCCACAGTTGTTTGTTCATAGCTACATCATAGTGATTATCTTTTTAGAAGACTATTATTTATTTGCACTTAAATCTCCCCTCCTTAGCCGTAAAGTCCTTGAGAATAAAGACTAGGTCTTTTATTAATTTAACATTCCTAGCTCTCTGCATTATAGCAGACACTTAAAATGGATGTTCTGAATGAATTAATGAATCCAATTCAAAGCCCTCATTTTATACAGGAGGACACTGCAGTGCAGATGGAAATGTAAAGTGACTGCTCACGATCATATAACTACTCAGTGGAAAAGCTGACCTCAAGTCGGCTGCACTTTCCATTATGAATGCCAACTGTTCTTCCTCAGCCTAAAGCAAACCTGACCTCCTTAATACCTGAAAACAATAGCCCAGCACCAACAGCTATCTCCTTTGAATCTTAGAACACTTATAAGAGATCAGCCCTGGGATTTCTTTGGAAGGAATGATGCTCAAGCTGAAACTCCAGTACTTTGGCCACCTCATGCGAAGAGTTGACTCATTGGAAAAATCTCTGATGCTGGGAGGGGTTGGGGGCAGGAGGAGAAGGTGATGACAGAGGATGAGATGGCTGGATGGCATCACTGACTTGATGGACATGAGTCTGAGTGAATTCCGGGAGTTGGTGATGGACAGGGAGGCCTGGCATGCTGTGATTCATGGGGTCACAAAGAATCGGACACGACTGAGCGACTGGAATGAACTGAACTGAATCTGTAACACTCACTTAGCTATTCTGCTACTGCCCTGTATTTTAACCTAGGTGTGCATGTGTGTGCATTACTTTTCTCTGCCTGGATTATAATTATTTGAATGTTAGGACTGTACCTTTTTTTTTCTTTTCACAATGTTTTGGTTTCTTGGGTATTTGCACTTGGAAAGCTTAGGAGTCGATCACCTCGTCTACGCTCACTGGTTCTATCATCACTTCCAGCTATGGTACCAGGCACATGCTCAAGTACCAGACTTCTGTTTCCAAATGTGTGGATAGTTCTACGTCTCTGTATCTCCCCTACAACCTTCAGAACACTCCTCTGGACAGCTATCAATGGCCACAAAACCAAAATGAGACCATTCTGAGATTGGGTTAAATGGGCTTCTTGTTTTCCCTTGGAAGATCCCTGTGGAATGGCAGGGGATAATTATCCTGGATAAAACTTTTTTGTTGTGTAACTTACAGAGATTCTTCAGACTATCTTGAGTGAGGGTTTCTGCAAGGGCAGGAAACTCTCTGGGCTTGGAGGAGTCAGATCTCAAAAGCTGTCAGGAAGCAAAGCAGTTATTTTGCCAGTTTCCCATTCTCATTCTCTCTCCTCTTCCCCCTTCCTCCCTTCCTCCCTCCCTCTTTCTCAATCTCTCTCTCTTTACCCCCCTTTCTTCCTTAAGGAACATGTGGCCTTTCATCTGCATTGCTGCTTTATCACTCTCTCTTTCCAGATCTTGGGTCTTTGGTTGTTTACATGTATACAAGGCAGTCATTGCCCTATATCTCACAACTACACTCTTTCAAGTTATAGGCATCTCTGAATCCCAATTCCAAGGTCATTAAAGAACCAGTAAGACTGTACCAACTTGGGTCAGGCATTCACCCCTGCCACCATGATCTGTTCAGTCCAGGAATCATGGTCATATGGAATAAATGTGAGCTTATACCATCTGATGTGACCTTGGTGGGACACCATGGAGAAATAGAGAGATGAGAAAAAGGGAAATTTTACTTTTAAAAACTTAACAGTAAGCTGCAGATCAAGACTAAGTAACTTTTTTATGACCTCTATTATCTTTCCTGAAATCAAGAAATACAAAGTATCATCATTAGTTGGTCAGAAAAAATGGAGGAACAGCTGTCATTATCTTCCACAATATTTCACCACTATCCACATCTCAAAGATTCTATCAATGCCCTCTCTTCTATCCAAAGTAAACTCCTTTACTTAGGATGGAGAAAATTAGAGAAAAGATTCAGGACCTCTTCAAGATCCCTGTAACACCTTAAGATATGGTCATCTAGGACGTGACCCCCAGCTTCTAGGGTTCAACACAATTATTGTATCTCTAAACATCACACCAACATCCCAAGCAAATAGATAAGTGAAGAGACTAAGAAAGAACTGCTACCTCTCTTTTGAGGATCCTTATCTGAGGTTCCATGAAACAATTCATTATCTCATTGGTCAGATTTTGTCACAAGATCACACTGAACTGTAAAAAGATTGAAGATATGTAATCTTTTAAATGGGTATAATTGTGTCTAGCTAAGGAAAGTTATGACCAACCTAGATAGCATATTCAAAAGCAGAGACATTACTTTACCAACAAAGGTCTAGTCAAGGCTATGGTTTTTCCAGTGGTCATGTATGGATGTGAGATTTGGACTGTGAAGAAAGCTGAGCACCAAAGAATTGATGCTTTTGAACTGTGGTGTTGGAGAAGACTCTTGAGAGTCCCTTGGACTGCAAGGAGATCCAACCAGTCCATTCTAAAAGAGATTGGTCCTGGGTGTTCTCTGGAAGGATGCTAAAGCTGAAACTGCAGTACTTTGGCCACCTCACGTGAAAAGGTGACTCATTGGAAAAGACTCTGATGTTAGGAGGGATTGGGGGCAGGAGGAAAAGGGGACAACAGAGGATGAGATGGCTGGATGGCACCACCGACGTGATGGACATGAGTTTGGGTGAACTCTGGGAGTCGGTGATGGACAGGGAGGCCTGGACTGCACAGAGTCGCATAGAGTCAGACACGACTGAGCGACTGAACTGAACTGAACTGAACTGAAGAACCAGGAACCCATTCATCTATTTAAAAAGAAGGGCAGAATGATATTTCATAACTTATTAATAATCTACCATAAACTCTAGTTCCTGCCCTCAATCTGTCTCACTTGTTTATAGATTTTTGATCCTGATCATTTTTTCCTTTTTTAAAGTGTATCCTACCCTTGAATACTGTGATCCTTGGGCTTCCCTGGTGGCTCAGAGGTTAAAGCGTCTGCCTCCAATGCGGGAGACCTGGGTTCGATCCCCAGGTCGGGAAGATCCCCTGGAGAAGGAAATGGCAACCCACTCCAGTATTCTTGCCTGGAGAATCCCATGGACAGAGGAGCCTGGTAAGCTACAGTCCACGGGGTTGCAAAGAGTCGGACATGACTGAGCAACTTCACCTTCACCAACTATGTGTACACCCCTTTATTTCTGATTATGTTTCTAACTTTTCTACTTTCCTCAGTTCCTCAATTTTACCCTCCAAGTCCCAAGGAGTCTGTCTTTTCTTCTTTGTATCTGCTTTCCTCCACCCCTATCATTTTTACTATCANCGGACATGACTGAGCAACTTCACCTTCACCAACTATGTGTACACCCCTTTATTTCTGATTATGTTTCTAACTTTTCTACTTTCCTCAGTTCCTCAATTTTACCCTCCAAGTCCCAAGGAGTCTGTCTTTTCTTCTTTGTATCTGCTTTCCTCCACCCCTATCATTTTTACTATCAACACTACATAGCTCTTTGTCTCTCTTTTAACTTCCAGGAGCATATTTAGGTCAGTTACTAATCACTTTTAATTGATTATCCCACCAATTATAAACTCCAAAAATCTAATGAAGTCTAAGAAAACAATTAAAAATGTAATCCAGAGAAATCTCAGCAGGGATATATGAGATAACAAGAAAGATATCTGTCTTATCATTGAAGTATATTTCCAGTGATTCACACAGTATCTTCCCTGTAATACTCATTCAGAAAAACAAATAGACAATCAAATGAATGAATAAAAATATCATCTGGTCTACTTCCCAAAGTCCTCATGTGGCAACATTACCTTGGTCCTCAAGGTATTCCTTGAGTTTTTAAATAGACTATGGGTTTAGTGCTCTCAGGTAGAATCAACTCCCAAAGTCACTGTGTCTATATGCCAAATAATTTTCAAAGGCGGATACAAAGGAAGAGCTGTGTCATCTAGTCAAGGTTGGGAGACCTACATAAGAAGCCTGATTACATTCAGAAAGTTCTTTGATGACCACAGAACCAGAACAAGGGGGCATAGTCAGAGTTAATATTTAGTGTACCCGGGCCCAGATATTCTGATATATCCATCCTCATAATATTGATAACTTTGATGATGGGTTAAACATGTTGTCTTGTACTTCTTCTCTCTTCCATACTTCTTAAGAGATTTGAGTCTGGAAAAAAAAAAGGAATATTATTATCTCTCTTTTGGGCACTGTTATAAGGATTAATAAAAATATTTAACACAATTTCTCACATTGATTAAGCACTCAATAATTGGAAATTATTACCCCCCCTCCCTATTCCCAGTCTTCCATGGGTATGGAAGATTGGTTCCATCAATCTCTTTTTAAATTAACCTATTTCTTTAGATATGTAAAGTCTCAGTCCAGTTGGTTAGGGAATCCATTTTTATATCTCTGTTCTGAAACATTATGTGTTGATTTAACTTTCAGAGACTCTTGTTACCTAAAAATCAGATATCTCTAGACCTCATCAACTTACAATACCAAAAAAGTCATCATAATAATAATAGCTTACACTTCCTAGTTCTTATCTCTGTCCACGAATGGCAGACCTCCATCTCCCAAGAGAGCTCCCTCTACCCACCCAAATACTTTTAAAAGTCCCCAGAGTCAGTCTCAAAAGGGCTGAATCAGTACTTCTGCTGCAATGAGTATTTTTCCTTTTCAACTATCCTCTTCCTATTTTCCTTTGTTTGTAGTCTTAGCTTGCCCTCTCTCTAGCAATAATCAACTTAGCCCAGCAACAGGACTGAGGAATAAATGCCATCATGTCCTCCTTTTCTCTTTTCCAAGTGCACTTTCACCATCATCTTCTTCCTCTTGAGCCAAAATCCCTGAAAGCCCTCATACTTATCAACACATACCCATGGACCTAGATGGTCAGAGAATAATCCCAACCGCTGCTCTGTAATCTCAGTCCCTGCTTGGATTCAGTCAAGACATCCTATTGACTAACTTATATTCTTTGTAAGTTGTTAGATCCCACAACAATGTAGTTCCTCTCTGCCTATAACTTGTTCTCAAATAACTTCCCATTCTGTGGGCTATATTTCTGGTAATGGTACGAGGCTCAGAAAACTCAGAGTAGTCTCATGTCCTCTCTTTTTTTTCTCACTGTCAATTCCAATTACTGCAGACTTTGGGCTTCCCTGGTGGCTTAGGTGGTAAAAAATCTTCCTGTAATGTAGGAGACCCAGGTTTGATCCCTGGGTGGGGAAGATACCATGGAGAAGGAAATGGCAACCCACTCCGGTGTTCTTGCCTGGAAAATCCCATGGACAGAGGATGGTGAGCTACTGTCTATGGCTACTGTCTTTGGGGTCATAAAGAGTTTGCCACGACTTAGTGATTAAACCACCGCCACTGCAGACTTTGCCTCCATAAGCTCTCCTCTTTTTATCTCCTTTTTTCTCAGTCTCACAGGTGCCAGCCAAGGTGAACCATTATTTACTCTTGCCTGGATTTCTGAAAAGTCTTTCTACCTCTTGCCTTACCTCCCATCTACACAACAATTTTCCTATCTACAGAGTTTGACTACTTGACTAAATCTTGCAGCTCTACAAGCCATTGAGTCATGAAAATCAAGTTAAACTCTCCAAACATTTGTCTACAAAATATGGCATTGTTTCCTTCCATTTTAGGTAAATATGATGAACTAGGTCAGGATATTTCCAGTTCAGATTGAAAACAAATTTTTAGAAACCAAGCTCTACTTCTTTTTTAAAAACCAAAAGTAAATGTTCCAGATTTCAAATATAGAAATTACAGAGATGTACACCAATCGGTGGGACTGCTATAGGACTGCTTTCATCTTAAATAGAAGAAAGTTAAGCCCAAGAAATTGTTGAAATTATCCATAACCCACTATGGGCAGCTGCCATAGTATTGAAGCAAAAGTAGCATGCATGGCATACTTGCACAAAACATAAACCCCATGAAAGCAAGATGGTATCTGTCTTGTATCCTCAGCGTCTAGACATAGAGCCTTATACATATTTATTAGATGATTATTTATTGAGTAGATGAATGAGTATCTTTCCAAAGCACAATTCCAATATTTGATAATACTTATAAGTTGAAAGTTTCTTGAGAGCATCCTTTTGTTTTTCTATACCTAGCAAGAGACTGCAGTACTTTTCACTGATCAAACATTTAGAAGGATTGAAATTATTGATTTTTAAAAAAATTTTAGGTGCATTCCTGTATATCACCAAAATAAGTATTGCTCTCAACAAGGAAACACATAAAAGAATCTGGAAATGGAAGAACAAGCCATAGAGGAACTTGTTAAGCCTTTAAGGTAAGGATTTCTCACTTGGATGCAATCTCAAAAATGACAGAACGATCTCTGTTCATCTCCAAGGCAAACCATTCCATATCACAGTTATCCAAGTCTATGCCCCAACCGGTAATGCTGAAGAAGCTGAAGTTGAACAGTTCTATGAAGACCTACAAGACCTTTTAGAACTAACACCCAGAAAAGATGCCCTTTTCATTATAGGGGACTGGAATGCTAAAGTAGGAAGTCAAAAAACACCTGGAGTAACAAGCAAATTTGGCCTTGGAATGCGGAATGAAGCAGGGCAAAGACTAATAGAGTTTTGCCAAGAAAATGCACTGGTCATAGCAAACACCCTCTTCCAGCAACACAAGAGAAGACTCTACACATGGACATCACCAGATGGTCAACACCGAAATCAGATTGATTATATTCTTTGCAGCCAAAGATGGAGAAGCTCTATACAGTCAACAAAAACAAGACCAGGAGCTGACTGTGGCTCAGATCATGAACTCCTTATTTCCAAATTCAGACTTAAATTGAAGAAAGTAGGGAAAACCGCTAGACCATTCAGGTATGACCTAAATCAAATCCCTTATGATTATACAGTGGAAGTGAGAAATAGATTTAAGGGCCTAGATCTGATAGACAGAGTTCCTGATGAACTATGGAATGAGGTTCGTGACATTGTACAGGAGACAGGGATCAAGACCATCCCCATGGAAAAGAAATGCAAAAAAGCAAAATGGCTGTCTGGAGAAGCCTTACAAATAGCACTGAAAAGAAGAGAGGCGAAAAGCAAAGGAGAAAAGAAAAGATATAAGCATCTGAATGCAGAGTTCCAAAGAATAGCAAGAAGAGATAAGAAAGCCTTCTTCAGCAATCAATGCAAAGAGATAGAGGAAAACAACAGAATGGGAAAGACTAGAGATCTCTTCAAGAGAATTGGAGATACCAAGGGAACATTTCATGCAAAGATGGGCTCGATAAAGGATAGAAATGGTATGGACCTAACAGAAGCAGAAGATATTAAGAAGAGGTGGCAAGAATACACAGAAGAACTGTACAGAAAAGATCTTCACGACCCAGATAATCATGAGGATGTGATCACTAATCTAGAGCCAGACATCTTGGAATGTGAAGTCAAGTGGGCCTTAGAAAGCATCACTAAGAACAAAGCTAGTGGAGGTGATGGAATTCCCGTTGAGCTGTTTCAAATCCTGGAAGATGATGCTGTGAAAGTGCTGCACTCAATATGCCAGCAAATTTGGAAAACTCAGCAGTGGCCACAGGACTGGAAAAGGTCAGTTTTCATTCCAATTCCAAAGAAAGGCAATGCCAAAGAATGCTCAAACTACCGCACAATTGCACTCATCTCACACGCTAGTAAAGTAATGCTCAAAATTCTCCAAGCCAGGCTTCAGCAATATGTGAACCGTGAACTCCCTGATGTTCAAGCTGGTTTTAGAACAGGCAGAGGAACCAGAGATCAAATTGCCAACATCCGCTGGATCATGGAAAAAGCAAGAGAGTTCCAGAAAAACATCTATTTCTGCTTTATTGACTATGCCAAAGCCTTTGACTGTGTGGATCACAATAAACTGTGGAAAATTCTGAAAGAGATGGGAATACCAGACCACCTAACCTGCCTCTTGAGAAATCTGTATGCAGGTCAGGAAGCAACAGTTAGAACTGGACATGGAACAACAGACTGGTTCCAAATAGGAAAAGGAGTACGTCAAGGCTGTATATTGTCTCCCTGCTTATTTAACTTATATGCAGAGTACATCATGAGAAACGCTGGACTGGAAGAAACACAAGCTGGAATCAAGATTGCCGGGAGAAATATCAATAACCTCAGATATGCTGATGACACCACCCTTATGGCAGAAAGTGAGGAGGAGCTAAAAAGCCTCTTGATGAAAGTGAAGGAGGAGAGCGAAAAAGTTGGCTTAAAGCTCAACATTCAGAAAACGAAGATCATGGCATCCGGTCCCATCACTTCATGGGAAATAGATGGGGAAACAGTGGAAACAGTGTCAGACTTTATTTTTTTGGGCTCCAAAATCACTGCAGATGGTGACTGCAGCCATGAAATTAAAAGACGCTTACTCCTTGGAAGAAAAGTTATGACCAACCTGGATAGTATATTCAAAAGCAGAGACATTACTTTGCCGACTAAGGTCCGCCTAGTCAAGGCTATGGTTTTTCCTGTGGTCATGTATGGATGTGAAAGTTGGACTGTGAAGAAAGCTGAGCGCCGAAGAATCGATGCTTTTGAACTGTGGTGTTGGAGAAGACTCTTGAGAGTCCCTTGGACTGCAAGGAGATCCAACCAGTCCATTCTGAAGGAGATCAACCCTGGGATTTCTTTGGAAGGAATGATGCTAAAGCTGAAACTCCAGTACTTTGGCCACCTCATGCGAAGAGTTGACTCATTTGAAAAGACTCTGATGCTGGGAGGGATTGGGGGAAGGAGGAGAAGGGGACGACCGAGGATGAGATGGCTGGATGGCATCACGGACTCGATGGACGTGAGTCTGAGTGAACTCCGAGAGATAGTAATGAACAGGGAGGCCTGGCGTGCTGTGATTCATGGGTCGCAAAGAGTCAGACATGACTGAGCGACTGAACTGAACTGAACTGAACTGAACTGAACTGAACTGCTTTACAGTCAGATCAGAAAATTTTTAAATGCATGAAGTCACTCAGGGAGAAGCAGGCAGTCCCTCTCCATAGAAATACCCATTAAGAAGGGAAGTAGTAGCTTCTAAGCTTTGTCCATACCATCTCCAAACTTTTTACCACTCCACTGATAAACTTTAGAACAAAGAAAAATAACCTTTCCTTTTTTCTCAACAAAGATAGGAAAATTACTGGTGAAAACATGTTTGCCAAAATTAGAGTCAGATGACACAGTACTCTTTACCTGAGTGCTTTGAGGAAGTTCATATACATTTCAAAATTCAAATGTCATGTCTATCGAATGGGCTAGTAAGACTAACCCTATCCTCCAAAAACCTTTGGTCAGAGAATAAAAGAATCACGTATGCTAAAGTGCTTTTTAAAACATGAAATAGATAAAGAAGGTGTTGTGTGTATGTATATAAATGTACACATATCAGTTCAGTTCAGTCACTCAGTTGTGTCAAACTCTTTGTGACCCCATGGACAGCAGCAACCCAGGCCTCCCTGTCCATCACCAACTCCCGGAGTTTACTCAAACTTATGTCCATTGAGTGAGTGATGCCATGCAACCATCTCATCCT
The DNA here is from genome assembly GCA_006410675.1 of Oreotragus oreotragus. Taxonomy (NCBI): domain Eukaryota; kingdom Metazoa; phylum Chordata; class Mammalia; order Artiodactyla; family Bovidae; genus Oreotragus; species Oreotragus oreotragus. The sequence continues at coordinate 169,516 of SJYX01009531.1, read as the reverse complement.
CTGTCATCCTCTTCTCCCGCCTTCAATCTTTCCCAGCATCAGGGTCTTTTCAAATGAGTCAGTTCTTTGCATCAGGTGGCCAAAGTATTGGAGTTTCAGCTTCAGCATCAGTCCTTCCAATGACTATTCAGGACTGATCTCCTTTAGGATGGACTAGTTGGATCTCCTTGCAGTCAAAGGGACTGTCACGAGTCTTCTCCAACATCATAGTTTAAAATCATAAATTCTTCGGCACTCAGCTTTCTTTATAGTCTCCAACTCTCACATCCATACATGACTACTGGAAAAACCATAGCCTTGACTAGATGGACCTTTGTTGGCACACACACTCGTGCACGTGCACACACACACACACACATATATTATATATTATACATCGGAATGTTATTTAGCCATAAAAAATGAAATTTTGCCATTTTTGACAACTTTGGTGGATCTGGGGGTTATTATGCTTAGTGCAACGTCAGATAAAGAAAGGCAAATACTGTGTGTTTTCATGTATATGTATATGTGGAATCTATAAAATAAAGCAAATAAATAACAAAATAGAAACTAATTCATAGATATAGAGAACAAACGTGGCTACCAGTGAGGAAGCAGAGGGACAAGACAGGTGGAGGATTAAGGGGTACAGACTACTTGGTATAAAATAAAAAAGTTACAAGGATGTAATAAACAACCCAAGGAATATAGCCAGTATTTTATAGTAACTGTGTATAGAGTATAATCTATGAAAATATTGAATCATATTGTACTCATGAAGCTAATATTGTAAGTAAATTGTACTTCAATTGAAAAAATATGAAATGAGACACATGTTAGGTATTATAATTTCTTCTGCTGTTTTTGTTATTATTTTATATTTTGGGGACTCTGGTTTGAATTATGGGGATACTTGGATATCAGCAATCTGGTTTGAATTATGAGGATACCTAAATATCAATAATCACCTGAATATACAAGCCAAAGGTATGGTTTCTTAATATTGTTACAAAGAATGCTGTAATCATGAAATTCTCTAAACAGATATTCAGCTTGGAACACACTTTATCCACATAATTCCAGGTGCAAATTCAAAAGCATTTCAATAGAGTAGAGGTAATTAAGATTATTTTTAATTTAATGAAGCAAAAAAAACTATCAAAAAAATACCTTGACATTGAACAGAAGAAAAAAAATGGGAAGAGAAATGAGTTGCACATCTTGGATACTGGACACTTCCAATTACATTAAATCGAAAAAGAAAATCCAATCTCACACTGTCTTGATTATCCCAAATAAAATAATATAGCATTCTGGTTTTCTTATTTAAAACTCAACCACCCTACACCAAGACTAGTTTCTTATTCATTTGCTTTCTTTAATCTGCCATTCTTTATCCCTACTAGTGCTTTCTCTCTGTCTTTTTATGTTTGATAATTTCACTAGTTCATATGTAGTTCAAAGTTTTATTGTCTTTTATTTCTTGCTTAAAAGTTTTTTTCTTCATACTGTCCTATCTCTATATCAGTTTTTCTATTTTCTTTTACTACCCATCATGTTTAATTTCCACTGCTTTTGATCTGCTCTTTCCTTCTCTCCATTTCATTTACAGACTGTTCTGGTGTGTGTGCCTTCTACTGATGTTTCCTCTGTTGTTTCTTCCTTTTTTCTCTTTCCCAATTCTACCCGTCTGTCTTACGTTTTATTATTTTTTTTTTAAAACATGGGTGGGTGGCCTTAAAATATTGCAGGAACAATTTGTTTCTAAGATATTTAGGGGGGATAAACCCACAGCAAACATTTATTCTAATGAGTATGTTTCTCTGAGTGGGTGGGGGCAGATGGTTGACTCAAATCACTAGGTGGCAGTAGTCCAGACAGGATTCTAACCCGCTGCCTGTACCCCTCCCCCTTCTTCCTTAATGTTTGTGTCCTGTATATGGATTTTTATTGAAAAGTTCATTCAGTTCTCTGCAGCCTCTACTTTTGAAATCTAGGACATGTCACATCAGTTCTCAAAAATAACATAACTTAACACTTAAGGCGGGGAAGGCAATGGCACCCCACCCCAGTACTCTTGCCTGGAAAATCCAATGGACGGAGTAGCCTGGTGGGCTGCAGTCCATGGGGTCGTGAAGAGTCGGACAGACTGAGCGACTTCACTTTCACTTTTCTCTTTCATGCATTGGAGAGGGAAATGGCAACCCACTCCAGCGTTCTTGCCTGGAGAATCTCAGGGACGGGGGAGCCAGGTGGGCTGCGGTCTATGGGGTCACACAGAGTCGGACACGACTGAAGTGACTTAGCAGCAGCAGCAGCAACACTTAAGGGTTTATCAATGCTGATTTGAGCCTAACCTGGGAAGAAGATGGTTTGGTTGATGGGCTTTATTTGCATGGAAAAAAAAGAAGTAAATTTAAAGAACTAAATATATAAATGTGATAAATGTATAAAATTCCAAATACCAGTCCAAATGTTTTGTTTGTGAAGTAAAATGTTTTATGAATATTTCATACAAATAAACCTTTCAAGATCTTTCTTGGTTGTTCAGTTCAGTTCAGTTCAGTCATGTCCTACTCTTTGTGACTCCACGAATTGCAGCACACCAGGCCTCCCTGTCCATCACCAATTCCCGGAGTTCACTCAAACTCAGGTCCATTGAGTCAGTGATGCCATCCAACCATCTCATCCTCTGTCGTCCCCTTCTCCTTCTGCCCTCAATCCCTCCCAGCATCAGGGTCTCTTCCAATTAGTAAACTCTTCACATGAGGTGGCCAGAGTACTGGAGTTTCAGCTTTAGCATCAGTCCCTCCAATGAACACCCAGGACTGATTTCCTTTAGAATGGACTGGTTAGATCTCCCATTTTTTGTTGGGCTCCAAAATCACTGCAGATGGTGATTGCAGCCATGAAATTAAAAGATGCTTACTCCTTGGAAGAAAAGTTGTGACCAACCCAGACAGCATATTCAAAAGCAGAGACATTACTTTGCCAACAAAGGTCCATCTAGTCAAGGCTATGGTTTTCCCAGTATGGATGGATGTGAGAGTTGGACTGTGAAGAAAGCTGAGCGCCAAAGAACTGATTCTTTTGAACTGTGGTGTTGGAGAAGACTCTTGAGAGTCCCTTGCACTGCAAGGAGATCCTACCAGTCCATTCTAAAGGAAATCAGTCCTGGGTGTTATTAGGTAATTTAAATAACCTGTTTTGTGTTATGTTGAATATGTAGTGCTCACCTGCTGCTTTTTCTCTACCTTATACCTTTTTCTTCTGCAACCTAACCCTGCTCTATTTTTTTTACTAACTAGGAAATTTTAGACTCATTATGAAACCTCACTGTGCCTTAGTTTTCCCCATATGTAAAATGACAGTGTTAATGTTGTATATCTAATGGAGTTATTTAAAGCTTGAATGTGTTAATATGTACAACATTTAGAACAATAACTGGCACAGAGTAATTTTTTGATGATACATATTACTTATTCAAGATTTCCTTAGACTACCTGTTATTTTCAAGCATTAGATCAGGGAATAAAGGTTAATTGGGAACTGTTCTTTGTAACTTAAACATAATCAAATATGGAGTGGGTTGCCATTCCCTTCTCCAAGGGGATAATAATTATAATACAGTCCATGGTAAAGGTGATGGGGAAGGAATTCTCTGAAATGAAATAGGATTGAGTGACTTAGTGCTGGGTTCAAGAAGGAGAGAGGGAAATCCTCCCAAATAATGGTATATGTCAGTTGAAACCCAAGAACGAGAAAGTTTGACTGGATGAACTGTTAGAAAAAGAAGGTTGAGAAAAGTATTCCTTTTAGGAAAAGAATGAATATATGCCCATCCACTGGAGAAGGGAATGGCAAGCCACTTCAGTATTCTTGCCTTGAGAACCCCATGAACAGTATGAAAAGGCAAAATGATAGGATAACAAAAGAGAATCTCCCCAGGTCGTTAGGTGCCCAATATGCTACTGGAGATCAGTGGAGAAATAACTCCAGAAAGAATGAAGGGATGGAGCCAAAGCAAAAACAATACCCAGTTGTGCATGTGACTGGTGATAGAAGCAAGATCTGATGCTGTAAAGAACAATATTGCATAGGAACCTGGAATGTCAGGTCCATGAATCAAGGCAAATTGGAAGTGGTCAAACAAGAGATGGCAAGGGTGAACGTCGACATTCTAGGAATCAGCAAACTAAAATAGACTGGAATGGGTGAATTTAACTCAGATGACCATTATATCTACTACTGTGGGCAGGAATCCCTCAGAAGAAATGGAGTAGCCATCATGGTCAACAAAAGAGTCCGAAATGCAGTACTTGGATGCAATCTCAAAAATGACAGAATGATCTCTGTTCGTTTCCAAGGCAAACCATTCAATATCACAGTTATCCAAGTCTATGCCCCAACCAGTAATGCTGAAGAAGCTGAAGTTGAACAGTTTTATGAAGACCTACAAGACCTTGTAGAACTAACACCCAAAAAAGATGTCCTTTTCATTATAGGGGACTGGAATGCTAAAGTAGGAAGTCAAGAAACACCTGGAGTAACAGGCAAATTTGGCCTTGGAATGCGGAATGAAGCAGGGCAAAGACTAATAGAGTTTTGCCAAGAAAATGCACTGGTCATAGCAAACACCCTCTTCCAGCAACACAAGAGAAGACTCTACACATGGACATCACCAGATGGTCAACACCGAAATCAGATTGATTATATTCTTTGCAGCCAAAGATGGAGAAGCTCTATACAGTCAACAAAAACAAGACCAGGAGCTGACTGTGGCTCAGATCATGAACTCCTTATTTCCAAATTCAGACTTAAATTGAAGAAAGTAGGGAAAACCGCTAGACCATTCAGGTATGACCTAAATCAAATCCCTTATGATTATACAGTGGAAGTGAGAAATAGATTTAAGGGCCTAGATCTGATAGACAGAGTTCCTGATGAACTATGGAATGAGGTTCGTGACATTGTACAGGAGACAGGGATCAAGACCATCCCCATGGAAAAGAAATGCAAAAAAGCAAAATGGCTGTCTGGAGAAGCCTTACAAATAGCACTGAAAAGAAGAGAGGCGAAAAGCAAAGGAGAAAAGAAAAGATATAAGCATCTGAATGCAGAGTTCCAAAGAATAGCAAGAAGAGATAAGAAAGCCTTCTTCAGCAATCAATGCAAAGAGATAGAGGAAAACAACAGAATGGGAAAGACTAGAGATCTCTTCAAGAGAATTGGAGATACCAAGGGAACATTTCATGCAAAGATGGGCTCGATAAAGGATAGAAATGGTATGGACCTAACAGAAGCAGAAGATATTAAGAAGAGGTGGCAAGAATACACAGAAGAACTGTACAGAAAAGATCTTCACGACCCAGATAATCATGAGGATGTGATCACTAATCTAGAGCCAGACATCTTGGAATGTGAAGTCAAGTGGGCCTTAGAAAGCATCACTAAGAACAAAGCTAGTGGAGGTGATGGAATTCCAGTTGAGCTGTTTCAAATCCTGGAAGATGATGCTGTGAAAGTGCTGCACTCAATATGCCAGCAAATTTGGAAAACTCAGCAGTGGCCACAGGACTGGAAAAGGTCAGTTTTCATTCCAATTCCAAAGAAAGGCAATGCCAAAGAATGCTCAAACTACCGCACAATTGCACTCATCTCACACGCTAGTAAAGTAATGCTCAAAATTCTCCAAGCCAGGCTTCAGCAATATGTGAACCGTGAACTCCCTGATGTTCAAGCTGGTTTTAGAACAGGCAGAGGAACCAGAGATCAAATTGCCAACATCCGCTGGATCATGGAAAAAGCAAGAGAGTTCCAGAAAAACATCTATTTCTGCTTTATTGACTATGCCAAAGCCTTTGACTGTGTGGATCACAATAAACTGTGGAAAATTCTGAAAGAGATGGGAATACCAGACCACCTAACCTGCCTCTTGAGAAATCTGTATGCAGGTCAGGAAGCAACAGTTAGAACTGCACATGGAACAACAGACTGGTTCCAAATAGGAAAAGGAGTACGTCAAGGCTGTATATTGTCTCCCTGCTTATTTAACTTATATGCAGAGTACATCATGAGAAACGCTGGACTGGAAGAAACACAAGCTGGAATCAAGATTGCCGGGAGAAATATCAATAACCTCAGATATGCTGATGACACCACCCTTATGGCAGAAAGTGAGGAGGAGCTAAAAAGCCTCTTGATGAAAGTGAAGGAGGAGAGCGAAAAAGTTGGCTTAAAGCTCAACATTCAGAAAACGAAGATCATGGCATCCGGTCCCATCACTTCATGGGAAATAGATGGGGAAACAGTGGAAACAGTGTCAGACTTTATTTTTTTGGGCTCCAAAATCACTGCAGATGGTGACTGCAGCCATGAAATTAAAAGACGCTTACTCCTTGGAAGAAAAGTTATGACCAACCTGGATAGTATATTCAAAAGCAGAGACATTACTTTGCCGACTAAGGTCCGCCTAGTCAAGGCTATGGTTTTTCCTGTGGTCATGTATGGATGTGAAAGTTGGACTGTGAAGAAAGCTGAGCGCCGAAGAATCGATGCTTTTGAACTGTGGTGTTGGAGAAGACTCTTGAGAGTCCCTTGGACTGCAAGGAGATCCAACCAGTCCATTCTGAAGGAGATCAACCCTGGGATTTCTTTGGAAGGAATGATGCTAAAGCTGAAACTCCAGTACTTTGGCCACCTCATGCGAAGAGTTGACTCATTTGAAAAGACTCTGATGCTGGGAGGGATTGGGGGCAGGAGGAGAAGGGGACGACCGAGGATGAGATGGCTGGATGGCATCACGGACTCGATGGACGTGAGTCTGAGTGATCTCCGGGAGATGGTGATGGATAGGGAGGCCTGGCATGCTGCGATTCATGGGGTCGCAAAGAGTCAGACGCGACTGAGCGACTGAACTGAACTGAACCTTTACTTGAGAATTAGGCATTCTTTTCTTAATGCTCCTAGGGGACCTTGAATAATTCATTCTGATTCTCTATAAAGCAAAAACGAAGAAGTCATTTCAAGGGCCAAGAAGAAGCTATTATGTAGTCTGAACTACTGAAGTGTGACTGTGAAATAATGAAACAGATTTTTAAACAAAATGTGACACGAATCTTTTCTCAGATAATATTCTGATCTCCTCCTATAAAATGCTACTAAATTTGAATAAGGAATGCATTCATGAATTATATTTTCCAACAGTGGTGATGGGTTTATAGTGAGTCATCAATTATCCTGTCCTTTGGGTCAATTGTATGAATTTGCAAATTAGCTTGATATGGAGTGGGAGAAGGGCAAGATCTGGAGCTGGGCACAAAATGAAGCCACTGAACATAAAAGCAATAGAAATCTGGATTATTATTTTCTTTACAATCAACTGACCTTAGGTTTTACTCACTGAAGTGAGAACACCAAAAATAGGAGCTGGAGGGAACGAGTTCCCCATTACTTCTAGCCCTAGAAAGATGTAGCCTTGATTTCCCAAAAGGATAAAACAAACTTCCTATAGAATGCAAAACCTGAGCTGGTCTTGCTCTTTTTAAAAATCAAACAGCAGAAATGTGAAACAACAGAAATGAGTTTAACCATTCAGAAAGTGAGTCAGGAGAAAAACCTACATATCCTGACAGGAAACGTATTTCTGCAAGACAGAGAATTGTGGACACTGTCTGGTGAAATATGTAAGAAAAGCCCCATGGGTCTGTGTGTGGATGTAAAGTAATTAAACTGCACTTACGGTAATTGCTTTCTACCATTTAGTCAAGTTGTGATTAAAATGGCAGCCATGCCATCTGAGCGGGAAAAGGGTCAAGTGTATTCCTAGCTCTGGGAACACCCTTCCAGTCTTCAACTCTTCCCTTTATGTTCCTCCTTTTATGCATCTCCCTTTCTTTAGTAAACCATCAAACTTGAAAATACCAGCATTCGTGCTTCTCTTCTCTCTCTGTCTCTGTCTTTCTGTCTGTCTCTCTCCCCCTTAGGATCTAGATTCAGACCAAGATAGTCAGGGACCCTAAGTAACTCTTTCCTGACCGAGAGCAATGAAGGACTTCAGCTAATTGTGGGTGGGTGAGATGAATTTGAGAGCAATGTTCCCCCAGCCCTGCCTACCAGTAGATATATGGTTCCCATAAAGCACTTCACATCCTGAAGGTTAGCTGTTGGCAACTACTGAAGAATTTTCCCCACATCAAAAATTTGCCAACCAAGAGTCTCATCCATAAGGAAAGCCCCCTTTTCAGTAATCTTAATTCAGTAATTATTTCCACACTTCCTCTTCCTCCTCCTGTTTGGATTATGGAAAACCCTTTCACCTCTTTTGAGCAGTTTGTGCCACCTTATTTTCCAGGAATTTCCTGGAATGGAGAGTGAGTAGTTAGTGATGCTTCTCTATTTTTAGATTTCCCCATCATACAATGTAATGTCATGAAGTTATAAAACTGATGCAGTTAGCAGAGATTCTTCTCTCATTCCATAAGCCTGATCATAGTATTTGTACTTCAAAAAGAAACTTATCAACACCAATCATTCCCTTTTGATTGATTTTCATTTTTTATTTCTAATTTGTTACAGTGCCGCATGTTCATTATGTCTCATAAAGTTCACATATCATTAAATATTCTACAATGTCCACCTATAGCACACTGATACATATGTATTATTTCATCCATTTCCCCACCATTATCCATTCTTCCACTACTATTTAATTATACCCTTATTATTTAAAATAAACCCATTCATCTATTCCTTGTCTTCTTCCCACTTGAGTTACTGACATTGAGATGCATACATGTGACTTCTTTTCCTATAAGTTTCCATTCAGCTTGACTTTGAACATATTATTTTTTTTTTACCTTGCTTGGCTAACTACGTAACTCCATCAGTGATCACCCTTCTACTTTTTCACACCCTCAGTCCAGTCACTTAGAATCTAAAAACTGTTTGGCATTTTCCTATCCATTGCAGCTCCACATCAAAGTGTTTGTAAACTTGTTGATCTTGGAAAGGAATCAAGGAAAATTCCAAACCAATAGAGTATATTAAAGGAAAAGTTGTATATATATACATATATATGTATACATATAATGATATTTATACATATAGATATATATAATGAGAATGTTATCTTATGATGTAATCAAAACACTTCTAAAACATCAGATATTGGATTTGGGATGTGGCAATTTAAAGGTAAATGGTGAAGGGTAGCATGGTAATGTGCATTTGCTATGTGTGTATATGATGCAGTATATTGGAAACTAAAGGCTAGCACATCTGTGCTTACTATGTTGAAGTTTTTCAGTAATAGACAATCCACTGTATACAAGTTAATCCTCTGCCTGGGAAAATCAATGTCTACCTCATGCAGTCTGCTGCTTCGTAATACCAGTTCCATTCCAAAGGATGTTTGAACTTAGGTATTTGACCTTTTTGTCCCACTCCAGGTTTTTAGAAATCACACTTTTACAATCATGATTTTTACCTTGATCCTCTTTCCTCATGTTATATAGTAACATGAGGCTTTTAGAATGACTCATTGAATAGTAAATATAGCATCTTAGTAAACTGCAGTTTTTTCTACCCTCTGAGATAGGACAAAGACAATGAAAATGGCCATTGAATCACCCTTGGCTCTGAAGGAAAGTTGTCTTTGTATTTACTGGGAATTACACTATACTTCATATTTTCAATATTAATTGAAATATTAATATTGAAATGAACTTAGAACACTTCAAATTTTATCCCAAATCCTAAATTAACTGAAATTAAAAATTGTCTTTAACCCCAAACCTCTAGACTCTATTTCAAGCAGAAATTTCAGGGCAGATATAGTCTTCTAGTTGAGGGGGAAATGACAGCCCACTCCAGTATTGTCACCTGGAAAATCCCACAGACAGAGGAGCCTAGCGGCTTCCAGTCAATGGGGTTGCAAAGAGTCGGACGCTACTGAGCACAGCACACATACACACGCACACATACAGAGTCTTCTAGTGACTCATGTTTCCTGACAGAAAAAGGTACATGAGAAGAATAACCAAGCATCAAATACAGAAATGTCTTCCAGGAAGTCAACTGTGTTCAAGAGCAGACCTAAACTAGGGAGCTATTCTGGGACTGAATTCCAAGAGTCATTCTGGCTATCTCATAGCCTCCTCCCCATATCTGAACCTCCTCCTCACCCTCCCAATCAGCCTCAAGGATTCTGAAACTTGACCAAGCAGCTCTAGTCACAGCGAGCTCATCCTTTAGCTATGGGAAGATAAACTAGCTTCTCTGGGCCCTCACCCATGGCATTTGACTGGCAGCAGAGTTTCCAAGAATAGCTATTTTCTGTGGTTTTCGCAATCCCTACTCCCTAGGGAAACCAGGAAGTATAAACTTTTTTGGTACTAAGGTTCAAACATCAGCAAAATGTTTACTTTGAGTTTTAGCCAGCATCTTATTTCATCCAAATGAATTCCCAAATCTCAATTTACACAAACCAAAATGTCCACCAGACAGATCAGTGCATTTCTATTCTGTAACGTTAATAGGAAAAGAAATAATTAAAAGAAGGCTAAGTGACCTCCAGAAACAGTATTCTGTTGAGTGGCACATGGGGTAAGTTAAAGCTGAAAGGCAGTACCTCAGTCTCAGATTAAAGCATTATTTTGAGTCACAGTTGATGTTTATTAACAGTGAAGGGAACTTCTTTGAAATTTAAGAAGGAAACAGAGTATCTCTGGAAATTCATTTGTAATGGAAAATGAACAGCAGGCAGAAACAGGCTTTCCCTTATGGCAGAAAGCAAAGAGGAACTGAAGAGCCTCTTAATAAAGGGGAAAGAGGAAAGTGAAAAAGCTGGCTTAAAACTCAACATTCAGAAAACTAAGATTATGGCATCTAGTCCCATCACTTCATGGCTAATAGATGGGGAAACAATGGAAACAGTGAAAGACTTTTCTCTCGGGCTCTAAAATCACTGTAGAAGGTGACTGCAGCCATTAAATTAAAAGATGTTTGTTTGCTCCTTGGAAGAAAAGCTATGACCAACCTAGGCAGCTTATTAAAAAGCAGAGACATTACTTTGCCAATAAATGTCTGTATAGTCACAGCTATGATTTTTCCAGTAGTCATGTATGGATGTGAGAGTTGGTCTATAAAGAAAGCTGAGCGCCGAAGAACTGATGCTTTTGAACTGTTGGAGAAGACTCTTGAGAGTCCCTTGGACTGCAAGGAGATCAAAGCTGTCAATCCTCAAGGAAGTCAGTCCTGAATATCCAAATATTCACTGGAATGACTGACGAAGCTGAAGCTCCAATACTTTGGCCACCTGATATGAAGAGCCAACTCACTGGAAAAGACCTTGATACTGGGAAGGATTGAAAGCAGGAGGAGAAGGGGATGACTGAGGATGAAATGGTTGGGTGGTATCACCAACTCAATGGACGTGAGTTTGAGCAAGCTCTGGGAGATGGTGAAGGACAGGGAAGCCAGATGTGCTGCAGTCCATATGGTCACAAATAGACACAACTGGGCAACTGAACAACAGCACCAACAAATGAACAGCAGGGCACTAAGCAATACATTCAGAGCATTAATCAACCCCAATGTGTAAATAATCTTTCTGAGGACATTGTTTTCACTACCGAAGTCAAAATTAGAGTTATAAACAGAACACTTATGAGTGTCTCCATGAAGCTGAAATTTGTCATAATTCTTTTGGATCCTGGTTAAACAACCTAAGCTCTCACCTATCATATAGTCAGGAAGAGCATAGTATAGCAGGAAGGAGCACAGACTCTTGGGCCAAGATGGTCCCATATCTTCCTCATTTACTGGTATGATCTGGAGAAGCATTAGAAAGACTAGGTACTTTTCTCCAGATCACACAGTTACAGTCAAGATGGGATGGCCTTGTTTCCAAACCCAAGCAGTTTCACTGAACTGAAATCATGCAGTCAGCAAGCCCATCCCTGCTTCAGAGACTTTGAGGGACAATCCATCCCAGCTTCTCCAGCTTCCAGTGACTACCAGCACTTTGGCTGGTGGCCACTTTATCTGAGGTCCTACCATCAGTTCATCTACCCTGTGTGTGTGTGTGTGTGTGTGAAATCTCCCCCGGATCCTCTTAGTAGAATACATATGGTAGCATTTATGGCCCACCTGGATGATTCAGGATAATCTAACCCTCTCAAGATCCCCTCCAAACACAGAATACATAAAGTCATTATTCACATTCCCAATTTAGACATGTCTGGCCATCTGTCCTACTGATCACAGGGTCGTACACAATATTTACAGCCTAGGGAAAATGTGCATCTGCCTGTACTTCTATCTTAGGAAAAAGAGATTTTCCACTAGGCCCACCTGGATGATTCAGGATAATCTAACCCTCTCAAGATCCCCTCCAAACACAGAATACATAAAGTCATTATTCACATTCCCAATTTAGACATGTCTGGCCATCTGTCCTACTGATCACAGGGTCGTACACAATATTTACAGCCTAGGGAAAATGTGCATCTGCCTGTACTTCTATCTTAGGAAAAAGAGATTTTCCACTTCCTCTAAAATTATTAACCCATCCAAAGATACCTAAGGTTATCTTCATCTTTTCTCTCACTAAGGCAAAGGAAGCAAAAAAAAAAAAAAAAAAAAAAAAACCAACTTTGTGAGACTTATGGACATGGGGAGAGGGGAGGAGAGGGTGAGATGTATGGAAAGAATAACATGGAAACTTACATTACCGTATGTAAAATAGATAGCCAAAGGGAATTTGCTGTATGGCTCAGGAAACTCAAACAGGGACTCTGTATTAACCTAAAGGGGTGGGATGGGGAGGGAGAGAGGAGAGAGGTTCAGGAGGGAGGGGATATATGTATACCTATGGCTGATTCATGTTGAGATTTGACAGAAAACAAGAAAGTTCTGTACAGAAATTATCCTTCAACAAAAAAATAATTAAAGAAAACAACTTTGTGCAATGCCAAAACAAATAAATATGTTCCAATCTATGCAGTGAGGAAGTATGAAAATCAGAGAACAGACTATAGAGATCAGCCTCCCCTTCACTCTGATATATTTTAAGGTAATTTTCCTCTTGCTCCCCATTGCAGTACACAGAAATTTAGCCCCCTACCCTCATGGTTGATGTGCTCTTTGTTCTAGGTGTGTCCATTCAGTTTATGTTATGGTTCGCATACTTGGTCAGAAAGTTTAAGGTTCAGAGTCCTGCTCAGCAATTTCCTAACTATGTGAAGTGAAGTAAAGTGAAGTCGCTCAGTCGTGTCCAATTCTTTGCGACCACATGGACTGCAGCCTACCAGGCTCCTCCATCCATGGGACTGTCCAGGCAAAAATACTGGAGTGGGGTGCCATTGCCTTCTCCAAACTATGTAGTCATGGACAAATTACAAAATCTCCTCTCCGTACTTGTCTCTGATTAGTAAAATAAAATATCTACTTATTGTCTATTATGAAGATTAAAAAAATTATTAAAGTGCTGAGAATGGTGTCTAACACATACTAAGCTCACAGTAAATTTTAGCCTTTACTGTCTTCCTTCCCTTTGTTCTTTCCATGTAGTAATCTCGCATTCACTCATTCCCCCTCATTCACCAAGGTCTTTGGCACATGGCTCTCAGGCTGCCTTTCGACACCACAGCCTGGAGCCACAACAGATGACTTTTGCATCTTCAATGAGGACTTGTATCCAAGCTTTTAAATCTCTAGGGGTGAATTTACCTTCAGTTCAGTTCAGTCGCTCAGTTGTGTTCGACTCTTTGTGACCCCATGAATAGCAGCACGCCAGGCCTCCCTTGTCCATCACCAACTCCTGGAATTCACTCAAACTCATGTCCATCGAGTCGATGATGCCATCCAGCCACTCATCCTCTGTCATCCGCTACTCCTCCTGCCCTCAATCCCTCCCAGCATCAGGGTCTTTTCCAATGAGTCAACTCTGCATGACGTGGCCAAAGTACTGGAGTTTCAGCTTCAGTATCATTCCTTCCAAAGAAATCCCAGCGCTGATCTCTTTCAGAGTGGACTGGTTGGATCTCCTTGCAGTCCAAGAG
>SJYX01009531.1:105739-147719 GCA_006410675.1 Oreotragus oreotragus | reverse complement strand
TGAGTCTGAGTGAACTCCGGGAGATGGTGATGGACAGGGAGGCCTGGCGTGCTGCGATTCACAGGGTCGCAAAGAGTCGGACACGACAGAGCGACTGAACTGAACTGAACTGAACTGATAAGTACATAACCCAGAGTCCTGTTAGAACATAATTAAATCCGTGTGTCCTCCTTACCAAATCAGCACCCAGTATGATTGATGTGAACTTAAATCAGATACACAGCAAATTCTGCTTCCAAGATAGGAATTGCCTTTCAATAAGTCGAAGCACTGTGCCTTGCATTTTGACACCAAAAGTGGAAAGTCAGAGAACACAGTTAGTTAGGTCTTTGAAAGTTACTGATAAAGCAGAAGCGTCTCCTCTGAGTCATTTCTCTCCTGTGTCAAGAAATTGAGGATGTTTCCGAAGGTGCTAAAGGATGTGGAAGTCATTCTCTCACCCATTGGGTGTGGATGCAGTGGTGTCTGGCTGATGCTTCACTGGGTGAGGCTGGGTTCTGATGCAGGACAAGCAAAGTTCAAGCAGTGGAATTGCTTGGGTAGGACCAAATTCAGCCCCATGTCAGGATCACAGCACTCAGTAGTACCTGTCTCTATTTCCCAAGGGTAGAAATCAAAGAGACTGGTAGAGTGCAGGCATTGAAGGTGGGAGGGCAGGAATGTGGGGAAGGGAAGTAAGGGATCCCCTTTATATCCAGAGAGGGGTCTATAAGGGAAATGTATGTGAAATGAATTATACCTCTCAACCTCCTTCACTCTTATCTGGAGTAAATAGACTGCTTTATGATACAGCTGCCTGAGGCTAATCCTCCACACTCCCACAGTCTTCTCAGCCTGAGTACTTTTGAAGCCAGGATTTAAAGCCCTAAAAATAGAAGCAGAATTACTGGTTCCAAACTGCTGAGGAAGGGGCGAGCTGGGGGCAAGATGTACAGTGGCATGAGGAGGGATGAACGGGGAGGGGGAATGTCAATTTTTAAGAGAAATGATAAACTCTAATCTAGGACAGTATTTGAATAAATCACTTTTCCTGTCAGAAATTTTGTGGATTTTCACAATTAGAAATTACATGCAGTCAATATGAATCTTTATTTATAAAATGTCCTATTCTGTTCCACCAATTGAAATCATCTCTGCATCATGGCTTACATAAGCCTGCTCCACCAAGCAGGCTTATGATATCCATCCACCAATTCTGCTGGCTCATTTCTTGCCTGGGTTTTCTCTACTCCCTCTACAATTCTGGGATGCATATACCATCAAGACGGATAATCACTGCCCTGGAGACAGGGTCTGGCAAGGCACCACATGCCTGTTGAACAGACAAGCCTTATAAACACTTGTATATATCCAGACCTTCTAGGTTAGCATAGCACAGCAAAGGCTAATAAATATATTTTAATAATTACATTTGATACTGGGTCTGGAATTGAGAGTGAATGAGATTCTTATGGGTACCTGAGGTCTTAGGGCTATTCACAAATATTTATTTCCACATCCTGTCAGTTACTATTAGGGAAGTATTGCTTCATCCTGATGAACTCAAATGTGGCCATGTGGTTTTCTTTGGCCAGTGAATGGATGTTACGGATGTCGTTTCCAATCAAAAGTTTTAAGAGACACCATACGTATTGTCACATGCTTTATTGCCTCTCCCACTGGAACTGGCAGTGTTTCAGAGGACAGACTGAGTCACCAATATAAAGGACAACACTGTGTGAACAGTGACCACAGTCTCAGTGGAGACCAGTAAACCTTTGTTTTAAGGGAGTGATGTTCAAGAGGTGTTCGTTACTGCAATGTAACCTCACTTATCGCAACTGATACATACCATACGGTGCTTCTGGGTTACCAAGTTGTTAGATATTATGGTCTTCCAATTTAAAATATAACTTTTAAGGAGGTTTATTTTCAATGAATGTCTTCAAAGTAATTTTACAGATCTTAAAAGCAGTCAAAGGAAATGAAAGTTAAATCTAAATCTAATGAAGTCCTGGCAGAGTAAGAAACACAACTCAAAGCCTCAGCTGTCCACCAGCTTCTATTATATGAATGTTTTCATAAGAAAAAGGTTTTGCCAGAAAGATTAAGCAGTCTTCCTATTGTATCTTCACTAGGGCAAAAGTAAATTTGGTACACACCAAGTGTTGGAAAATAAAGCTTATTCTTAGTTCATCAACAGTAGTCTAAACAATATTATCAAGCTGAGATAAATAAACACAAAAGTTTTTGAAAACAGAAAAGGTGAATACACAGAGAGTTCCATTCCCACCTTAAACAATTCAACACTCCAAGGTATTCTAACGTAATAACAACTTATTAATATATAACAACTTTTATTTTAATCCTAATGGGATTATTACTATAATCATTTCCCTTATCATTAACTGAAATATTTATCTGTTTGCATTTTTTCTCCTGGGTCTATTTTATTTTCAAATTCATCATATTGCAATTTCCTTGTCAAAGTGTTACTAAAGTTAAACAAAACATCATCTGTTCATTTGCCAACTATGACGTAAAACTTGAAATTGGTCAATGGTAAATATGTTTGTTTCTCCAAAAACAAAAGACTAATTTCAAAATCCCATTCAAAGTTGCATAACTTAACTCCATAGCATTTGAACTTCGTTTCTGTAAGTTAAGAATAACAACTCTACCTAATCAAGGTCTCTCTAGCAATAGGGCCAAGAGCAATAGGTATCTTCAATGTAGCAGAACTTTCCATCTATTCCTTAGGGTAGCTATTCCCCTAGAAATTCACAGAGAAAGGTAAAGACTGGATATGCCTTAGTTATACAGACTGTGTTACTCAGTCATATCCGACTCTCTGCAATCCGATGAACTGTAGCCCACCAGGATCCTCTGTCCGTGGGATTTTCCAGGCAAGAATACCAGAGTGGGTTGTCTAGAGCCAGCTATTTTGAAATAGTAAAAACAAAATTAGAGTGTGTGTTACACTGTATATCTCCTGTACACCAGTTGCCTTGTCTCTGTGGAACATAGTCAGTATTTTTACAATAATGGTGACTTCTCTGTTTGTGGGTCCAAAGACAGCTAGCAAGACCGTCCACTCATTTTTTTTTTTCCCAGCTAAGATTGCTACCAAGAAAAAAAAAAAGATACAGCCACAATACTTAACATTTTACAACTTTTTTCACATTAAAAAAAAAATATTAGCTGAGTGACTCCTGTGTGATTGTCAATGCACTAGTCTTTAAGAATCTAATGATGAGTAGAATCTACATTGACCCTGTCCTGGAGAAACATACATTGTAGTGAGCAAGACAATCAAATCAGCAGCAATATAAAAGATGGTAGTATAGAGTATTCCAGAGTAACAAGAACATATAGTATAAACAACTAGTCTTGAGCAAGAAGGAAAGAAGAGGGAAATGCAGAAGACTTCTAACACATTACCACCAGAAATGAAATTAGCCGTGCAAAAGCATGCAAGTATATCTCAGGGTGTTGGGAGTTAGAGAAACCTTCAGCACAAGATTCTGACCAGTGTCTTTGGAAAACTAAAGTGGGCCTACTCTGTGCACATGAAAAGCCATGTCCCATTTTTGGCTCCACAGCTCTAAAAGCATCAGAAATGAAACCAAGAAATGGAGAGAAGGAACCAGAGGACCATCAAGTCAGAAAGGAAAGGATCAGAAAGAATTGTGGAAGCAATATAAAAATGCACAAGCCTGTTTTCTTGGGCTCCAAAATCACTGCAGATGGTGGCTGCAGCCATGAGATTAAAAGACACTTGCTCCTTGGAAGAAAAGCTATGACAAACCTAGACAGTATATTAAAAAGCAGAGACATTACTTTGTCAGTAAGGTCTGTATGGTCAAAGCTGTGGTTTTTCCAGTGGTCATGTATGGATGTGAGTGCTGGACTATAAAGAAAGCTGAGCACCGAAGAATTGATGCTTTTGAACTGTGGTGCTGGAGAAGACACTTGAGTATCCCTTGGACTGCAAGGAGATGAAACCAGTCATGACTCCTGTGTGATTGTCAATGCACTAGTCTTTAAGAATCTAATGATGAGTAGAATCTACATTGACCCTCTCCTGGAGAAACATACATTGTAGTGAGCAAGACAATCAAATCAGCAGCAATATAAAAGATGGTAGTATAGAGTATTCCAGAGTAACAAGAACATATAGTATAAACAACTAGTCTTGCGCAAGAAGGAAAGAAGAGGGAAATGCAGAAGACTTCTAACACATTACCACCAGAAATGAAATTAGCCATGCAAAAGCATGCAAGTATATCTCAGGGTGTTGGGAGTTAGAGAAACCTTCAGCACAAGATTCTGACCAGTGTCTTTGGAAAACTAAAGTGGGCCTACTCTGTGCACATGAAAAGCCATGTCCCATTTTTGGCTCCACAGCTCTAAAAGCATCAGAAATGAAACCAAGAAATGGAGAGAAGGAACCAGAGGACCATCAAGTCAGAAAGGAAAGGATCAGAAAGAATTGTGGAAGCAATATAAAAATGCACAAGCCTGTTTTCTTGGGCTCCAAAATCACTGCAGATGGTGGCTGCAGCCATGAGATTAAAAGACACTTGCTCCTTGGAAGAAAAGCTATGACAAACCTAGACAGTATATTAAAAAGCAGAGACATTACTTTGTCAGTAAGGTCTGTATGGTCAAAGCTGTGGTTTTTCCAGTGGTCATGTATGGATGTGAGTGCTGGACTATAAAGAAAGCTGAGCACCGAAGAATTGATGCTTTTGAACTGTGGTGCTGGAGAAGACACTTGAGTATCCCTTGGACTGCAAGGAGATGAAACCAGTCCATCCTGAAGGAAATCAGTCCTGAATATTCATTGGAAGGACTGACGCTGAAGCTGAAACTTCAATACTTTGGCCACCTGATGTGAAGAAATGACTCACTGGAAAAGACTTCGATGTTGGGAAAGATTGAAGGTGAGAGGAGAAGGGGACGACAGAGGATGAAATGGTTGGGTAGCATCACTGACTTGATGGAAGTGAGTTTGAAAAAGCTCCGGGAGTTGGCGATGGACAGGGAAACCTGGCATGCTGCTGTCCATGGGGTCATAAAGAGTCAGACACAACTGAGCGACTGAACTGAGGAGTCAGGTGAGCTAGGCACTGGGTGTTATGACTGTAATCTATAGCCCTGCCAACATACTAGCTGCTGTGATTAGCCTTCTAGATGCATTAAGTCATTCAGCTGTCACTATAAAGCATTAAGGATATCACAGTATCCCATCTTAAAGATGAGTAAAATGAGGCTTAAATAGGGTGATAAGTTATCTATTTCTGCCTTCCAGTCCTGAACTCTAAACCACTAAGCCACTGCCCTTTCAAATTAGTTTTACATACAAAGGTTTTTTTGAATGCCCATGCCCAAGCCCACTCAGGCCAACTAAATCAAATTCTCTGGGATAGGACTCAGAAATGAGCATTGTTTTAAGCTTTGATTCTAATGTGCAATGAAAATTGAGAACCATTGTGGCCTTTGCTTCTGAGCCACCAGGGAAGCCCTTCTAAGCCACTGCTGCTGCTGCTGCTAAGTCGCTTCAGTCATGTCCGACTCTGTGCGACCCCATAGACAGCAGCCCACCAGGCTCCCCCGTCCCTGGGATTCTCCAGGCAAGAACGCTGGAGTGGGTTGCCATTTCCTTCTCCAATGCATGAAAGGGAAAAGTGAAAATGAAGTCGCTCAGTCGTGTCCGACTCCTAGTGACCCCATGGACTGCAGCCCACCAGGCTCCTCTGTCCACGGGATTTGACAGGCAAGAGTACTGGAGTGGGCCGCCAGTGCCTTCTCTGTCTAAGCCACTAGATGGATTTAAAAATATATACTTTTTTTTTTCCACCCAGGTGCTTATCAATAAAGCAAAGAACTAAGACTAGATTATTCCTGAAGTCCTTTTCAAGTCATTCTTCACTTCTGTACAAAGAAATTCCTATTTAAAAAGTGTTTCCAAAAGGTTTTAAAAATGAGTAAGGGACTGAACGACAAGGGAATTTTTGACCTAAGTAGGTCATTAATTACATAGACCTCATCTTGTCAATAGTTAGAATCTTGATGTATATTATGAATCATCAAAATCCAAAGTCTTCCTTAGCAATTAATCCCCTCTCTCCAAGCTTAGTCCCTGTCAGCCACTGATTTATGTCACTCTGGTTTTGCCTTTTCTAGCATTTCATCTAAGGGGAATCATATAGTATGATTTTATGGCTTACTTTCCCACTGGGCATAATGCTATGAGATACAATCATGTTGCTGCATATTTCAATAGTTTATTTTTATTGCCAAGTAGTATTTCACTGTATGGATTTACCATAGTCTAATTAGCTAACCAACTAGTTGATGGACATTTAACTGGTTTCTTGTATTTGATTATTTTTAATAGTGTTTCTCTGAACATTCGTGTACAAATGTTTGTGTAGACATAGTTTTACTTCGTTTTGGTCATGTTAAGTGTGTGCTTGACTTTCTGATTAACAGTCCTCTAAAATGGCTGTAAAAAATGTGCATTGTTACCAGCTACATATGAGAGTGTCCACTGTCCACATGCTTAGCATGTACTATTGTCATTCTTTTTAATTTTAACAATTTTAATTCTTGTTTTAATTTGCATTTTCCTAATAATTAATGATACTGCATAAATTTCTATGTGCTTACCAAAAAAAAAAAAAAAAACAGTCCAGCGTCTTCCAGTATAATGATAATTCCACCATTGAAATCCAGTAAGTGAATGAGCTAATCACTCCAGCACTATCTTCAGTGATGAATTAGAGAAGACAGGAAGAACTGAAAGTCAATTCCAGTTAGTGATCTTAGATAATATATAAGCCATTGCAGTACCAATTATGTAAAATTATGATGCTTATTATTTTTAAAATTAGTATGCAGCCTATATGCTTTTCCTTCCCAGAATATCCTTCTAATGTGCAGTTTCAGAGAACTGCTAAATTGATGCAGCTATGAAACAGAGCTGAATGTTTGAGGAGAGAGAAATAGAAGCTGGGACCTAGTAATAAGAAAGGGCCTGCTAAGATGAATAGAACATTTTTGTATATTTAGTGGAGCAGTGCAAAGAAGAAAAGAATGAAAAGAAGAGTAGATAAGCTAGAGATAAGTGAGACAGAACTCCGTGTGGATTTATAATTTGGAAAATCATAAATTAGTGCCTCCAGGGATACTGATTAAGCCCATGGGAGAGAAAAGTAAAAATAAAACATCTAGTTTTAAGAACCGAAGAGGAGACTGAATAAGCTGAAAGGAGTGCAGCACTGTGCAATTTTTATTGTTTCAAATTTCCTGCAAGCTTAAGAGCCATGCCATGGCACCATGTTCCGTTGCTTAATGATGAAGCGGGGAAAAAAATTGTTCATAAGAAAAACTCAGGTTCTGTTAGTCTTAATAAAACAAAAATTGAGCTTTTCAGTTCAGTTCAGTTCAGTCGCTCAGTCGTGTGTGACTCTTAACAACCCCATGAATCGCAGCACGCCAGGCCTCCCTGTCCATCACCAACTCCCNTCAGTTCAGTTCAGTCACTCAGTCGTGTCCGACTCTTTGCGACCCCATGAATCGCAGCACGCCAAGCCTCCCTGTCCACCAACTCCCGGGGTTCACTCAGACTCACCTCCATCGAGTTGGGGATGCCATCCAGCCATCTCATCCTCTGTCGTCCCCTTCTCCTCCTGCCCCCAATCCCTCCCAGCATCAGAGTCTTTGCCGGTGAGTCAACTCTTTGCATGAGGTGGCCAAAGTACTGGAGTTTCAGCTTTAGCATCATTCCTTCCAAAGAAATCCCAGGGCTGATCTCCTTCAGAATGGACTGGTTGGATCTCCTTGCAGTCCAAGGGACTCTCAAGAGTCTTCTCCAACTCACAACACCACAGTTCAAAAGCAACAATTCTTTGGCACTCAGCCGTCTTCACAGTCCAACTCTCACATCCATACATGACCACTGGAAAAACCATAGCCTTGACTAGATGGACCTTTGTTGGCAAAGTCACGTCTCTGCTTTTCAACATGCTATCTAGGTTGGTCATAATTTTTCTTCCAAGGAGTAAGCATCTTTTAATTTCATGGATGCAATCACCATCTACAGTGATTTTGGAGCCCAAAGAAATAAAGTCAGCCAGTGCTTGTACTGTTTCCCCATCTATTTCCCATGAAGTGATGGGACTGGATGCCATGATCTTAGTTTTCTGAATGTTGAGCTTTGAGCCAACTTTTTCACTCCCCACTTTCACTTTCATCAAGAGGCTTTTTAGCTCCTCTTCACTTTCTGCCATAAGGGTGGTGTCATCTGCATATCTGAGGTTATTGATATTTCTCCTGGATATCTTGATTCCAGCTTGTGTTCCTTCCAGTCCAGCATTTCTCATGATGTGCTCTGCATAGAAGTTAAATAAGCAGAGTGACAATATACAGCCTTGACTTTTAGGCATAATTAAATGCAATCTCACTTGTTGAAAAAGAGCCACAACCGTCTATGAGGCTTATTCATATAAAATGTGTCTGAAGTTGACCTGGACTTTGGATTGCATGTACCTTAGTCATGGGCATTAATATTGAGTCACTAATAAACAGCTTCTGATGTTTTAAATGTTTCCTGTGACTGTTGCTTTTTCAGCAGCAAACTTCAAAAGGCATTAAGGAGTCAACCATGTTCCTCATCATTCGAGCTCAAGGTTATAAGTCATTATACCCTCTTGCTTCCTAAACAGCAGTATACGTACATATGCACAATGGACGAGTGTGGTGTAAAGCCTGGCTTACCTCACCTCACCTCATAGTAGCTTTGCAACTCACATTTTCACCAGCCCCTCAGGCTAACATGCAAATAAAAGAGGCATGGGAAATAAAATATATAAAAGTCATTAAAAAGGTAGAAAAAGGAAAAGGAAGACAGAAAAGAAGAGAAAGGAAAAGGAGAAGAAGTCAAAAGGATGTAAAAGTAAGAATGTGATAAGGGGTGAAGAGATGCAAATATCCCTGAACTAAATTTGGTAAGAATCTAGTTCAGTTCAGCAAATATTTGTTGAGTACCAATCAAGTAGCAGACCCTGTTGGACGGACCTAGAGAAAACAACATACAAGATCCAGTTCACTCTTTAAAGAGCTCACAGCCCCTTGGGGTAGGTAAACACACAGGTCTTTATGCATGCGTACGTATGTGTGTATGTTTGTGTGTGTGTGTGTGTGTGTGTGTGTGTATATATATATATATAGTAACATTTTTAATATCAATTGACAAACTATTTACTATGTACCAGACATCCTCCTAGGGGCTTAGCATGCAAAAATCAATGTAATCTCAGAAGTTCTGCACTAGCAGTAAGAGTAAAATAGCATAGGAATGCAGAGAAAAGAGTGATGACTTCAATAATGAGGCTATAGAAGGCTTCCGAAGTGTCAGCATCACAAGCGCGGGGGCCAGTGCTTTACACTTACCAGCTATGTGACTTTGAACAAATTTCAAAACCACCATCTCCCTCCACAATATTATTAGAAGAAACAGATTATTTTTATCCTATGACAATTCTAATAATAGTGCATGCACATTCAAATTCACAGATTAAAACCATTGGAAAAACAATCCTTCTCACTCCACTACCCACAAGGGTGACTCAGATTTTTTCAAATGTAAGTCTGTAATTAAGACAGTCTATGCTGATCACATTTCTAGATGAAGTTTAAGACCAAAAGAATATGTGAAAGAAATTGAGTACCTGCTCTTTGCCCATCAAATACACTGAAGACAGGTCACAGGGAAACAATTAGTCTGGGCACAGCACCCTGACGGCCACTGTCATAGCTGTCCACGCCCACACTATTTATGGCACATTGAGATGAGTGAATTCAAAATTCTTCATTTTGTGCAGGCACAGGATGCTAAACCTGTTATCTAACTCCTTCCATTAACAAACAAGAAAACTGAAAAGAGTAGAATGATATTCCCAAATTAGAGAACTTGTTAATATCTCATGTAAGTAGTTCAATGCAGGCAAGAGAATGCTTAGATTTTGACAGGGATGAAAAATGGTAAGGTTGTACAGGTATGCCTGTTTCTGTTCTGGGAGAAGATGTGGTGATACTGAAGGCAGAATAGAAGAGGGTTACTAAGGAAAAAGTAGCAAATGATGGGAGAACGAATTAGCCACACACACACACACACACACACACACACACACACACTTAGTATTTAATGTCCATAATCCACCCATTACTTTGATACTTTAAAAGAAGTAGTCCAGGGGAAATAATTCTTATGCCTGACTTTAAATTTAACAGTTTGCTTTTCTATCTTAACAACCCAGTTTCTTCTATATGCCTGACATGTTACCAGTTCATGACTAAATAACTAATAACAGCTGCAGACAAGTAAAGCTCAAGGGGCCTCCAAGGCACAGCTTGGATGTTTGTGTTAATAAGTCTAGTCTCAAAGTAGAACTGGCAATCTCAAAAGAAAATTGTCTGAAAATTCACATGCCCGCCCATTGTTTTGCTAATCCGAACCACCACCTTATAATGCAGAATGGAATTTGGGCATGTTTATCTTGGTTGAATGTTTAAAATAATAGCTGAATATGGCTGAGAATGCCCTATTTTATCTACTAGAGTTCAGTCTAATCATTGTCTCCAATCAAACCAGCTCTTTAACAACACTAATACGAGAAAATTCTTTGTCAGTGTGCCTTCCCTCTTGTTTGGTTATGTTTTAACAGCTCCTTACCAGTAGATCCTGCTGCTGCTGCTGCTAAGTCGCTTCAGTAGATCCTAGCTTATCCTATATATGATGACAGAGGGGAGAATCAAAGGGAAATTAAGGAGTGCCAGTTCCGCTGGTATTCAATATAAAGGATACAATAATTTACTTGTTGATTAATATGGTTGTTCATTTCTCCCATCATGTGATATTCAAAAATGGTCTGTGTGTGTATATATGTTTATGTATGTATATGAACTGAAGGTGAAGGAAAGAAAATAGAGAGATGGTAATGGTAGAACTTAGAAGTACTATCTCTAAAGGTGTGTCTCAAACCATGAAAGTGATAAAACTTGGCCACCTCACACCCATTTCTAAATGGGTTGAATGAAGTCCAAAATCCTCAATGACTTTACCTGCACAAAATGGACAAATGAACTGATGAGAGTTAATGCTTATTGCCTCCCAGATTATCAACCTCTTTTACATCTAATGCTTTATCCATTTATAATTAACCAGTGACTTTGAAAATGTTCTCCACTTACTTTTGCAGTTGTTTCACTATCTCAATTAGATGATAAACTCCTCCAAGTCATAGTCTATATCTGCTCTGCTTTTGCTGCTGTTTCATATGACTACTTTGTCCCTTGGCCACTCGCTGCCCATCCACAACCACTCATAGTCACAGCACCTAGAACATCAGCAGACTCAACAAATATCCATGACCTGAACCTAAGCTGTAGCAGTTTTTGCCTAATTTTTATATTTACATTTTCTTCACTGTGTCTTATAGCCTCAGAGTTTGTTTTTTTTTTTTTAATCCAGTTCTGCTGTCTCAATCACTGTTCTGATTGACTCCACTCTTATCAAAATGTGCAATCAGAAAAATCTTCACCTTTCATTCCTAATTATATTCTAAAAAAAGAATCTTACATTTCTAAACTTATTTTCTTTTTACCCTTAGCCTTATAAAATTTTTATTATTTGAGAATACAGTGAAAAAACAGTGGACTAGGAGTAAAAAGACATTAGTCTTGTTTTTGTCTTCTTGGTGCTAGAGTAGTCTCAGTAAGTGTATACCATATTCATGGACTGATATGTGAATTAGTTAACTGAGTGAATGAGTATCACAATTTATTAATCTACCTATGACAGATTGGAAACTTGGTTCTCTCATCTATATAATAAAAAAGTATTATAGTCTACAATCTTAAAATTAAGAGAAATAATCCAAAAGAAATGAAACCCTTATCTCAGAGAGAGATCTATACGCCTCATTCATCACAACATAATTCACAACAGCCAAGGTATAGAAGCAATCTAAGCATCTACCAAAAGATGAACGGATAAAGAAAATATGCAGTCATACACAGGGGAATACTATTCAGCCTTTAAAAAGAAGGAAATCCTGTCATTTACAACAACATGGGTGAACCTGCTAAGTGATATCAGCCAGACAGAGAGACAAATACTGCATGGCAACACTTATATGTAGAATCTTAACAATAAAAGTTGAACCCATAGAAACAGAGAGTAGAAAAGTAGTTGTCAGGAGCTGTGGAGTGAGGAAAATATGCTGAGAAACAGACTTTCAGTTCCACGGTGAATAAGGTCTGAGGATCTAATGTACAGCATGGCAACTGTAGTTGATGACACTGTAGTCTTCTCAATCACAGAAACAAAAACAATAATATTACATGAGATAATGAATGTGTTAGGCAATTCAACAGGAATAATCTTTTCACAGCATATACATGTATCAAATCGTCACATTGTACACCTTAAGTGTCTTGTGCTTAGCTGCTTAGTCGTGTCTGATTCCCTGGGAGCTCATGGACTGTAGCCCACCAAGATCCTCTAACCATGGAATTCTCCAGGCAAGAACAGTAGAGCAGGTTGCCATTTCCTCCTCCAGAGGATCTTCCCAACCCAGGGATCAAACTCACCTCTCTTGCATTTCCTGCATTGGCAGGCAGATTCTTTACTACCAGTGCCACCTGGGAAGCCCTTAAAAATGTTACAACTGTATTTGTCAGTTATGCCTCAATTTTTTTAAAACAGTACATATTTTTAAAAGTAAGAGAAATTTTAGGTACTTACACTGTACTGGGCATTTTAAAATACATAAAGAGCTGCAAATATACAGATAACGAATATAGAGACAGTTTAAACATTACCACCCTAATTCCTAACCCTAGCCCCATTATGCATGGGAAGAAAACTGAAATTCACTGAAACTATGTAACTCTCTGAAAGTCACACTGTGAGAAAGTGGCAGAACTGATTTTTTAATCTCAGACCTACGTGTCTCCAACATCAGTGTTCTGACCCCTCTGTCATACTATTTCACTTTGTTTTCCTAAATTCTCTATCTCTGTAAGAACTCCATCTTGCCAGTCTGTAGTTAATTTAGATAATGCCCTGTATCTTAGTAACTTCAGATGCTTGTCAGTGTCTTTAAAGAAGGCATGCCATTCAGAAAAGAGAAAGGCTCTTTCCTATAATTAACAGACCAAAGGAATAGTTGTGTTAAAAGGGACACAAATAGGTATCTCAATTAAAAAAAAAAAATTACATACCTTCTCAATGTTCATTCATGGTGTATACTTTGAAGTCCTTTGTTGAATGACATTTAAAACTCTGCAGAGTAATACACCATGTTTCAAGAAATGCAAACAGAGCCTTCCCTTTTTCTCTCCCCAGTTACTGAAAGTTCAATTATTCTAATAGTCTGACATATATCTGGATTTACAAGTAATCTCTTAAGAGTGCCCTGCATCCATTTTGCTGTGCTCTGAAGCTCCCATTTCTGTCTGCTAAAAGAGTGCAGTTCAGCAACTTCATTTATTTCAATGCTTTCCTCAACCTACAGACCAGAACTTAGTGACAAGAGGGTAATTTAGACTGCAAATTCCCCAACAAAATGTAGCTTTTTAAAAAAATGGTGCCTTTTTTTTTAACTTTAAGGAAAGGGCTCTATATGCCCCAGTTATAACATTGTGATGATTTCTTCATCATTTTCCAGACTCTGTTCACTAACTTACATATTTTCTTTTTTATCACAATGTGTTTAGTAACAGAAGGGAACCCTATTCTACTTCCTCAAAGAGGTGATCTCATGCAAAACTCTAACAAATTCCTTAAGATTTTCTATTAAAAATCTAGCTTAAATGATGTGTTCATTATTGAAAGTTTTGTGGTCAGTTATCAGGAAATTACCCCGAAGCATAAGCCCAGGTATCTAAAACAAAACTGTTCCTGCTCTGGTGATCCTTCCCAGTTGCCTCAGTCTTAGCTGTCAGCAACTGTACTTCGATTATTGATGTCTGGAATGATGATCCAAGGACTTTGTAAGATCAGAATCATCAAGAAAGTCCAGGTGCCATTTGAAAATCATCCTCCTAATGACAGGAAAGCTAACTAGCATATTTTAGAATGCCTATTTAATAGCAAAGATTGAAATAAAATATAGTCATAGAACTCTTAACCAGAAATCCAACTAAATAGAACAACCTATTTACCAGGAAGTCTGGTTAATCATATATTCTAGTGCATTTTGTACTTGAATTTACAAGGTCAGGAATATACAGCTGTCCCCAAAGTTAATTTTGGGTTGATTCATGTATAAACAGGTATTACAGGAAAACCAGGCCAAGTGTTCCTGCAGAAAGTCGGTGGATTTTTGTGGCTGTTCTTCCCACATGGTGGGAGGCAGGAGGGAATGGAGGATAAAAGGAGGCACAAAGGGCTCTGGGGTCAGATGCCACGTTGCATCAAGGTTCAGTTCCCACTGTTCCACTTATTCGACCTGACTTCATCACAGCAGAGAACACAATGGCATTCGCCAGATGTAAATATTCCCCCTTGGAGCTGTCAGACATTTTTGGTGGTTCACCAGCCTGACCTTCAAAATCATGTACATGACATTTATCTCAAGCCTAAAAGTTTTATGCCAGAGAATTTAAGCTGTGTGAACATAGAAATAGCAGGTTATTACATCACAGTTCAAATTAAAAAAAAAAAAACAATAACAACAAAACTTTGTCACTTCATTTCTAGATTCTGGCAAGAGAAAGGAAGATAGAAAATATTGTCTTGTTTCACACTGTTATTTCATGACATCAAATTATACAATTGAAAATTGAAGCTAGAGTCCTAAATAATTAAAATGAATTTATCTTTTCAAGAAAGGTTATATAAGATTTAGTTTTTCGCCATTTCAAATGAGGTAGGTTTTTTTCTGTGTTTTCCCTTTATTTTGTGTTCTAAAAGGCATCTGAAAAACTCAGTCATAAAAGTGAGGTATTTAGTGGTATTTTTTCTAAAAACCTTGTGTTATAATAGTCAAAGCCGTTAGTTGTTCTTTTCTTTACAGAACCATGAACTCTGAGTTAGCCTGTAAATAAGACAGACAGTTTTCTCTTAAGTGGTGCCATTCTGAGATAATAGGCTACCTTTTGTAAAAGTAAGCAATATAATACATTTGGCAAAAAAGAGAGAAAAGGAAAGAAAAAGACCAATTTACCTATACCTCAAGTAGTTAAAGCTAAGCCCTCCTGGAAATTTCTGCACCTAGTTTGTCCTTCTCCAGCTCAGACTTGTCCTTCTTTAACTATGATTATAGTTTCAAACAGGTCAGTAGCTGTCACATAAGAATTTTCTCATGTTCCATAATGGTTCATATGTGCTATCTCCCTAAGCAGCCACATCTTAAGAACGAATTCTTATCTTTGTCTCTCTTTGCATCTTGCACAGTACTTGGGTGGTAAATATTTAAGAAGCACTTGCTGATTTATTAGTTGCTCTAAACTGCACAGCTACAGACACACAAGAAAATTGTTCTACAACAGAAGTGAGGCTTTTTTGTCACAGGACAAAGAGGATCCATCCAAAGAAAAAGTTTCAAAGGCTAAGTGTGAATCTAAGGTATACTTCTCCAGACCCTAAAAAAACCGTCACAGGGTTCTCTGTAGAGTCAAAAACAATGAGGTTTTAGTGACACTTGCACTTAACACCTGCAGGCCCATCCCACTAAGTGGGCCAGAGAATAAGGCAATTATCCAGGTGACTCATGGAAATAAGCCATTTTTAGCTGAAATAGCTAAGCCGTTCAGGCTAAAGTAGGCTGTTACCTGGGTCATTCAGGCAAAAGCAGGTTGGTTTAAATTTTCTGGGAGTAGGAGGTGGAGTGGAGGCCCGCAGAACTGAAAGATCAGCCAGGAGCTCTCCCACAGCCCTGGAAGTGCTGCTTATGGTGTGACAGGCAGGATCCAGGCACTGCTTGGAAGAGGAAGGAACTTATACTTTGGTGATCTCATACTCTACTGCATGCGTACACCAATGTAATCTTAATATGAAATCAGGCACTTCGGGTCTTAAGAAACCTTTTACCATTGATTGGTGGGAAGAGAAACACTTGATTATACAGATCCTGACCCTTCAAGCACTGAAAAAGCACTTCACAGACATCAGTTCATCTAACAATAGATTCTGACATCAAAACCATAGTAATGTTCCTGGTCCATGTAGAAATAACACTGAAGATCTGTGTCATTCACATTGTACACTGTGCTGTTTCCTAGCCATGTCACGTGAAGCACATGAGTCCTTTACGCAGTCTACCGAAGGAAAGATCAATGCCTGCCGTCTGGGTGCTAGCCCAGAGCGGCCCCATCTGACGTCTGCCCAAGAGCTTTGTTGAAAAGCTACCTCCTCCATGCCCAGCCCATTTCCGCCAGGGCTGGGAACCATTTTGCTTTGCTGGCTCTTTGTAGTTTCATTGCTTCTACTTGTGTCTCAGTGGGACGGTCCACGTTCTATTTGCCTGTTCTGCTCACTGCAGCTCTAAAACCATCAGTTCAGTTCAGTTCAGTCGTGTCCGACTCTTTGCGACCCCATGAATCGCAGCACGCCAGGCCTCCCTGTCCATCACCAACTCCCGGAGTTCACTCAGACTCGCGTCCATCCAGCCATCTCATCCTCGGTCGTCCCCTTCTCCTCCTGCCTCCAATCCCTCCCAGCATCAGAGTCTTTTTCAATGAGTCAACTCTTCGCATGAGGTGGCCAAAGTACTGAGGNATCACCAACTCCCGGAGTTCACTCAGACTCGCGTCCATCCAGCCATCTCATCCTCGGTCGTCCCCTTCTGCTCCTGCCCCCAGTCCCTCCCAGCATCAGAGTCTTCTCCAGTGAGTCAGCTCTTCGCACGAGGTCCTAGGCCCTGCCAAAGAAACTATTGCAAGCCATTGTGTGTTTCAGGCTCAACTTCAGTGAAAATGGACAGAGAGTGATGAAACAGGGTGGAGTACAATAGATAAGATGCCCCAAGGAGTAAGGACACTCATACAACCTCCAGGGACATTTCTTAGCCATAGATTAGTTTACCTGTAACCCCCTTGAGTGCTAGTGGTTCACAGTCCAGCCAGCCCTCTGTATCTATCATATCACGTAGGATCAGAGGGAAACCTGGACTGCAAACCTGAAACATTTTTTTTTTTTAAATTTCAGAAAATTTCAAAAAACAAAACTTTTTTTTTTAACTGCACCCCAGCAACTATCTACATAGCATTTACATTGTCTTAGATATTATATTCTAGAGGTGATTTAAGGTATGTGGGAAGATATGAGTAGGTTATAAGCAAATGCCATTTTACATAAGGGAATTTACCCAAGGAGAGGTCCTGGAACCACATTAATCCTGAGTGAAGACTGCGTAGACTCTGGAATCAGGTTAGGCAGGTGTAGACTTCTAGTTCTATTTACTGATGGAATGACTTTAGAAAAGCTGCTTTAATCTCTGTAAATCTCAATTTCTTCATTTCCAATATAAGCATAAATACTAAAATAGCCTTACGTAGTTGTTAAATCAGACAATACCTATAAAGCACTTAGCACAAGAATGGTAAAATAATAATAATAATAAGCTTTCTATCATGGTAACTGTTTGATCACTGTCATCATCATTTTCTTCTACTGCTTTAGGGATTGTCCAACCTACTGCTTTTCATGAGTGATGCTTATTCCATAGACCATCCCAAAATGAAACATGATTAACATCTTTCCTTCTTCTTTCATAATCCCGCATTAGATTCATGGAATGATCAACATTTTCTAAGATATTTAACCAATATTTAGTATTAAGAAAGCCAGGAATAGATTGCCTTCAACATATTGCACAGGTTTTCATGTTTTTGGTATTTTGGTTCCCTTAAACACAGTCATAACCCTTCATGAATTTGTATACCTGCGCTTAGACAGGAAAGAGCCATCTTCAAAGAGAAGAAAAAAACAGAGGCAAGCTGTATTGGACATTTAGTTCATGAATCAGGGTTTTAGGGATTTGAGTTCAGGTTTTCAGAATGAGATAGAAGAGAATAAATTATAGCTAGTGACAACAGAAAAGAAAGAAATCCTGATGAGCTAGACATAATGTCTATATTTCTTAAAACAAGAGTGAATCATGTCATTGTCTAAAAAGCACCAGTGTACCTAACATGCAAGAGAATATTTATAACAAAACTGTCCTGGAAAATCTGAACTTAGTAGTTACTATCAGCTAAAACAACTAGTCTTGGAGAGTCCTTCATATATATTAGAATTTGGACTATTTGTTTCAAATCTAGTATGAAATGCCTTTCTATGGGGCCTCCCTGTCTAATAGTGAATCCCTGTCTGCCTTGAACTGACCAAAATATCCAAATAGCATTATCAGCCTTTGGAAATTTCACTTCTCCCTTAGAACTGAAAAATCTCTGATACATGTTTTTGGGTTTTATAAGTATTTCCAGACATTTTTAAATACCTCAATTTCATCCTAGTTAAATGTCATTTTTTATTAAAAAAATAAAATTATTGGGTTCCATTTCTGATATCTGATGTTTGGTCACTGATAAGAGATCTGACATCTCTAAATCCCAAAGTGACAGGTAACTAAATTCAGCAGATTTGCTATTTATAAATTCTTACCAATCACAATGGGTTAAATTAATCGTTAAAGTTAAGGAAAATGTGGTTCTTCAATTATATACAAATTATCTTCTTTACTATCTGCAAATCAAATTAGAATAAAATTAAACTGAAAAATGTATGTCTTCAGTAAGGAAAAAAAAAAAAAATCCTGAAGAAAATTACTTCCATCATCAACAATAGCATGTTTTATTAAAATTCCATTAAGTTGTCTTGTTTATATTATCACTTTACTCTGTGAAGTTTCTCAAAGACTCCTTCTTTCCTTTCTGTTGAGTCCATGATGCCCAGCATGATTTACCCCCTTCCTAGCTCTCCAAACTTACTTTGTGCCCTTCTCCCCTGTTTGCCTTTCTGTAACCATGAAAGCCTCATTCAGTCTTCCAAAGATCTGTATCCCTTCCTACCCCAGCCCCTTTGCACGTGCAGATCATCTCAACTTGTGTGCAGCCCGCTGCTGCTGCTGCTGCTGGTAAGTCACTTCAGTCGTGTCCGACTCTATTTCTTTATTGCAAATGCTCCCACCTCTATATCCTCATCCTTCACAGCACTGCTGCGCTCAGTTGTATCCAGCTGTTTGCGAACTCCTGGACTATAGCCCTCCAGGCTCCTCTGTCCATGGAATTTTCCAGACAAGAATATTGGAATCGGTTTTCATTTCCTACTCCCAAGGATCTTCCTGACTTAAGGACTGAACCCACATCTCTTGTGTCTCCTGCATTAGCAGGTAGATTCTTCCCCACTCCCCGCCTGGAAAGCTCATCCTTCATAGAACATGCTTATAATTGTAATTAATTCATTATTGCTGTCTCTTTCCTGGCTGGATTTAATTTCCATGAGAATAGACACTGTATCCTTCTTATCATAGCTCTATCTGTCTTAATAAGAAAGCACACAAATAGGTGCTCACTAACAGTTGGCTGCTGNAACATGCTTATAATTGTAATTAATTCATTATTGCTGTCTCTTTCCTGGCTGGATTTAATTTCCATGAGAATAGACACTGTATCCTTCTTATCATAGCTCTATCTGTCTTAATAAGAAAGCACACAAATAGGTGCTCACTAACAGTTGGCTGCTGGAAGAAATACTACAGATTTTAGAAAAACTTCTCAAGTTATCACTTTATAGCTTCTTCCTGACTTAACTAACAATGTTATAGGTCTTCCTAGAAGCTGGCAGTCTTCTGTAGGTTCTATAAAACTACTCAGAAAGCAGTTAATGTCAATAGTCATTTTTTTAAGTCCCAATGGAAATTAACAGTTTATAGTGGGCAGAAATGCCTGTACTCATATCTGCCTAAGATGAAAGTACCTAGTCTTTTCATCAAAATTCCTTACCTGTTTGTCTGTTAATTTCAACTAGAATTCTTTCCTAACCAAGCCTTTCGTAGATAAAAATACTTCCTCTTGAACCATATGGTTTTATCTTTATCTTCAAAAGGAAAATGCTAACAACTAAAAACCTGATCCTTTATCAAATTCTTATCCATTTTCCCTCTTTCATTCTTTTTAATTAGTGTGATGTCACTGATCAACTCTAGTGTCCCAGCAAATGCTGCAGACCAGGAACAGAAACTACTCTGCAATTGTCCAAATTATAGTGAACATCAGATAAAAGGTTTGCTATCTCCTGTTCTCTATTTTCAGGAGCCATAAATAACCCAGCACAAGCAGAGCTCCCCTCTGCAAGCAACACAATACATCCTGGAATTTTGAATAGAGGGAGAGCAGTCTTGCAGTTTCAGTAATACAAGTGGAAGGCAAATAAATTATCTTCTTAGCAATCCAAGTTGACCAGAGCACCGTGACCAGCCAAGCCCCATCTTGTGCTCTGTGTTTCCTCCAGAAATGTCTTTGTATACAATGCTGCCACTATTTGCTATCCATGTGTGGTTAACACTAAAATAGAGAGGTAAAACAGCATTTCTGTTTGTG
This sequence comes from Oreotragus oreotragus, assembly GCA_006410675.1. Classification (NCBI taxonomy): domain Eukaryota; kingdom Metazoa; phylum Chordata; class Mammalia; order Artiodactyla; family Bovidae; genus Oreotragus; species Oreotragus oreotragus. Next base: position 127,124 of record SJYX01009531.1, on the reverse strand, counting down.
TTTGAAAGACTTTTTAATAATTCACACAGTAATCAGATAATTCTCAAGCTGGCATGTCCTAAGATTTAAGACACAAGACCCATTCAAATAAAGAAAATAGGAAAGTTATCTGACTGTCCAAAGGGAGGAAGGCTGATACTGGTTTCCTTTGAGCTGTCCTGTGATTAAATGAAGTCTACAGCACAAGTGTCCTCAGGCCTTGGAGAGGGTTAGCTCAGGGAGCAATACAGTTTACCCAGGATCAGCTGCCAAAATGTGAACTTGGACGGCACTCCACTTCCCTTATGACAGTAAAGAATGGAAAGTCTGGTCACACTGGAGATTCAGTTAAACTTGATTCGGATATTTAGGCTATGACTACCAGGATACAGTGCAGTTGAAATAGAGTTAATTCGACTAATGTGTTCCCTCTGGCCCCTGGACCTCATCCCCGCCCCCTCACTAACACACACATACGCAGCCTTTAAACTTGACCATCTCCTTCCTTTGCAGTCCTCTCTGACTGCATCTCATGCCCTCAGCTCTAGTTAACTCCTCGTCTTCTGTGTGCCCACAGTATCCTGTGCTAACCTCTGCCAAATGACTGACCATTTGGTTTTAATTACATATTTGTTTGTTTTTCTTTTACCTTAAGAAGACCCACAAGCTGCTTAATGGCAAGAATCTTATTTTATTTCTCCGGGTATTCCCAGCACCTAGTTCTGTTCCTGGCCAATAATTCTTTGATAAAATAATGAATTAAGGAGTTAAACTAAAAGATTCCCTGTGACTAAAAGGAGTCACAAAATGCAAGGACCAAGGAAAATCTTTATCTCCTTACTATATTCTGAAATACACAGACTACAAGTGCCAACTCTGAGATTTCCAGAACTGTCCTCAGAGCTAGTGCGATGCCTGAGGAGCATCACAGCTGGCTGCGTGCAGTGACAAGTCGGAAATTAAGAGGGAAACCTTGGATCCAGAACACTGGCCCCACTTCAGCTTAACTTTTTGAGGATGCTGTCACCTCTCTCCAATCCTGGCGTGGGAAAGCCTGCTCGCCTGTAACCAATAGCCCTGTCATATCGAGGAGACAGAAGATGTGTTCTTCTTCCTCACCGTGGTCTTCCTGACTTGCTCCACCAAATTTACTGCTTCTTTGAAACCCTCCATCTAATGAGCTCGCTCTCTTACCCACACCGTCCATCATCTACTGATATCCATTGCTCCACCCGATATTGATTGAGAATATTGAAACCTGGCTTATAGTTTTTCTCTTCCTGTAATTCCCCACCCATTACCTTAGGCAACTCCACTATCCACACTAAAAAATCATTTTAACTTCCTGTTCCTTGACCTCCTCTGATCCAGTGTTTGTATCTAAGCACCAGAGTCCCAGTTCTTCAGTTCACTTATCCCACAGGCTGTTTTCTCCTGTGGAGGGTACTGATTAGAAAATGGGGAGGATGGATGAAGACAGGGGTTTGACTTAGGCTGAGAACCCTGAGCAAAAGAGAAATTGTGACGCATGTAACATGGTACCTCATCTTGGACAAGCAAGAGCAAGACAGTGAGGACGAATCCACAATATCAAGCACAACAAAGGAAAGTAAAACTAGTTTGATGGCTAGAATCTAGAATCAGTTTAGCACTCTCATAGCAGCCTAAAAGGACCCTGTAGTTATTAGTTCATCTTCCCCTCACATTTCCCCATCTTATCCTCATCTCCACCTTTGGACACTAGCCTGATCTGCCAGATCTGTTCCAGGTCTTGTGTGGTGCAAATGAAAGGAAAGAAAGGTCTGGGGAGACTAGAGAAGGAAAAGAATGAATCGATGTAGTCAGGAGCTGTGCTTAGTCACTCAGTCGTGTCTGACTCTGTGCGACCTTATGGACTGTAGCCCACCAGGCTCCTCTGTCCATGGGATTCTCTAGGCAAGAATACTAGAGTGGGTTGCCATGCCCTCCTCCAGGGGATCTTACCAACCCAGGGATCAAACCCACATCTCCCACATGGCAGACAGATTCTTTACTGTCTGAGTNCAGGCTCCTCTGTCCATGGGATTCTCTAGGCAAGAATACTAGAGTGGGTTGCCATGCCCTCCTCCAGGGGATCTTACCAACCCAGGGATCAAACCCACATCTCCCACATGGCAGACAGATTCTTTACTGTCTGAGTCACCAGGGAAACCCAGTCAGGAACTGGAGGAGCGTAATAGGAGGACATCATCAGGACAGGCTCCCTAGGACTAGAGTAATGCAGGGAGGAATGGGAGCTGGAAACAGGATGCCCTGACTATACAATTACAAAGGAAAGAAAACAATCCCAAAATTAGATCCCATTTATACCTTCCAAGAAATACAAATGAAATTTCTGTCTGTGTGTGTATGTGTGTGCATGTGTGTACTCACATATGTGTGCATTTGTGCATGTGCACATAAGTTATCAGATAAGTTGTAGTCTCGATTGAATTACTTTGGAATTCAATGTGAGTGGTTGATCATAAGACAGTGGACCAACTGAGCAAGGACATTTAGGATGCCTGGAATTCTATGAATGTTACTGACTAGCCCCTGAGTGAGCAGAGAGCTGTGGAGGCACAGAACCAAGATGGGCAGTCTTGAACTCCCACTACTGCTAGTGTGCAGAGTGCCAACTGCTAACCTGGATCAACCCAACCATCTGTTTCTGTGGGCTTGCTCCCAAGCTACCAAATGCAGTTGGAGGAAATTGGCTCTAAAACCAATTTATAATTTACAAGCTCAGCTGGACTGTCAGTGCTGCTCAGCAATTCTTTTACTTACCCATGACTGGTTCCCTTTCTCATTCTCAATGGCAGCTGTGCCAATATCTTATATTCTTTTCCAGGGCTCCAAACCATACTCTCCATTCATATGTGCATTCGGCAGTCGTTTATTGAGCACTTACTATAATCCAAACCCTTTCTAGGGGCTTGTGGAAGACAAAAAATGGTCACAAATTCATTGAAGTTTCTCTCCGTCAAAAATGTGGGGCCAATTTTCCTACTCCATCGTGCTATTTGATCTGCTTTGGTGACTTGAATAGAGCAGAAATAATATTGAAGTACTTTCAGACGCGATCTCAAGAGGCCCTGCAGCTTCCTCTCACCCTCCTGGAAACCTGAGAACATCCTGCTCTGAAAAATCCTAATCTAGTCTCCATGAGGTTGAACAACCACAAGGATAGAAACATCTAGTCAGTTCAACCATCACATCTCAGCCCAGCTACCAACCAGCCCACCAACTGAAGGCAGCTATGAGGAAGCCCCTCTGGTCTTTCTCCATTTCCTTCTCTCTCTGCTTGAAAGAAACCAATTGTTGCCAGATTTCATCTCTTTCATGCAATGATCATAGCAGCTGATAATAGCCAATGCACACTCTTACTTTGATTCTTCAAACCTGCCTCCAACCTGCTCTTCTGTATCAATCTACTCCACTATTCATCCCATTCATCAAGCCTATGTGTGGTCCAGGCCTCCGGACTGCTCATCATTTGCTAGAGATGCCCTATTTGTATGTTCACAGTGCCTTTGCCTTTGCTCATCATTGATGATTAAAACTCTAGATGTATTTTCTTTTTTGTTGTTGTTGTTGTTGTTTTTTATTTTTATTTTATTTTATTTATTTTTTTCTTATTTTTTTTGTATTTATTTATTTATTTTTACACGAACTCCCAAACATGAACCCCCCTCCCACCTCCCACCCCACATCTTCCCTCCAGATCATCCCCATAGATGTATTTTCAAGGTTCCACTTAAGTATATTTTTTTGTGAAGTCCACAACCTTATCCATCCAAAAAATTCTGTCAAAGTAAGTATCTTCTTCCTCTGTTGTCCCCGAGTAGTTTTTTAAATCCTAGTAGAATGTTCGGAGAAGGCAATGGCATCCCACTCCAGTACTCTTGCCTGGAAAATCCCGTGGACGGAAGAGCCTGGTAGACTGCAGTCCATGGGGTCGCTAAGAGTCGGACACGGCTGAGCGACATCACTTTCACTTTTCAGTTTCATGCATTGGAGAAGGAAATGGTAACCCACTCCAGTGTTCTTGCCTGGAGAATCCCAGGGATGGGGGAGCCTGGTGGGCTGCCGTCTATGGGGTCGCAGAGTTGGACACGACTGAAATGACTTAGCAGCAGCAGCAGCAGTAGAATGTTACACTGTTGTTGTTTTTTTTTTCTTTTTTTACAGAGTGAAGTAAGTCAGAAAGAGAAAAACAATTGAAATCTAAAAAGATGGTACTGATGAATCTGTTTGCAGGGCAGCAGTGAAAACGCAGACATAGAAAACAGGCTTGTGGACACGGTGGGAAAGGAGAGGGTGGACGAACTGAGAGAGTAGCATGGAAACATACATATTACATATGTGAAATAGACAGCCAGTGAGAACCTGCTGTGCAAAACAGGGGGCTCAACCTAGTGCTCTGTAACAGTGTTTTACTGTCATAGCTTATATGTTTTGTCACCCAGCCTGCATCTTAACCTTTAGTTACTCGAGAATGATAATTTGGGATCACAGATCTCTGGTATATACTATAGCACATAGTGGGGCTTAATGTTTATTATAATTAACCATATATATACAAAGCTAACAGTATTCTAATCAGTTGAATAATTCTGTGCACCCACATCTCACCAATCATCACTGCCAAATTCAGTCTACAACAGTCTCCTGTGATTTTTAACTCAACCAGAATGACCAAGCTAGCCATGGGACAATCAGATCCTTTTACCCCAAGAGTGCCATTTTAATGTGTTCAGAGCATTGAAAAGGAGATGTTCTTAATACACAGATTGCATAAAAAATCTAATGCACTCTGTTTCCAAAGAGCAGGCACTTTATTTTCTTCTCGCCACCAAGCGAAGACTCATTATCTAATTTTGTGCATCAGTCTTAAAATTGTTTATAGATACAGACCATTACTTTAAAAGGACAACTTTTGGTAGCTGCTTAGAACTACCTCATTTAAATGCATGAAATCCTTAAAATGTAATACATTTTCAATTCATGAAATCATTGAAAAATGCACAGAAGCATAGAAAAATTGATATCTCTTAGAAGATTCTAGTTCACATTGCTTTATATTTCTGCTCATAGCACAAAGCTCTTGAGAAACATATAACCTTATTTTGTGGTTACAGATATGTATGTAAAATATTCTATTACATGACTTTTATTTTCCACTCATATTTATTTTTATGATATTTCAAATCTTAAGCATTTCACATATGCTTTCTGGTGGTGTTTTTATATTTTTTTCCCCTTAGATTTGTGGCTTGTTAAAGCTAAAATTAACCTGAAGACATATAGCCCAATTCCTTTATTGTACTGAAATTCAGGAAGGTCGAGTGACTTACCCAGGTTTACAGAGTAAGAAAATGGTGAGGTTAACAAGGTCTCCTGAGCCCTCTAAAAATGGAAGCAATATAGAAAAATTAACGTTTAATGAAGAGCTTACAGGATCTCTGAATTCTACTCTCAGATCAATTAGACATTTTTTCATTTGTAAGAAACTGGGGAGAAAATGTAATCCTGCTTTTTCTAAACTGACAGAGTACCGCACAATGCATATCAACTATTATTCTACCAGAGAATCTGTTACTTTTAAAACTCCTCTTTTTGGTCAGTCTGATTAGAGGTTTATTTTATATTTCAACACAGTTTGCTTATACACACACACGTGTGTACACATATTCACTAGCCTAGCTTTAACAGGAAGATGCCTACTTAACTAATGTGTATGTGTAACCTACAGTACAAAAAGTTGACTCATTGGAAAAGACTCTGATGCTGGGAGGGATTGGGGGCAGGAGGAGAAGAGGACGACAGAGGGTGAGATGGCTGGATGGCATCACTGACTCGATGGACGTGAGTCTGAGTGAACTCCGGGAGTTGGTGATGGACAGGGAGTCTGAGTGAACTCCGGGAGTTGGTGATGGACAGGGAGGCATGGTGTGCTGCGATTCATGGGGTCGCAAAGAGTCGGACATGATTGAGTTACTGAACTGAACTGAACCTACAGTAATGAAAATCTTAACCATGCCTGAATCCCTCAGATGCATCAGTCACTTTTTTCGTGGTGATTTAATTGCTTCCTTCCATTTAATTACTTTGTGGATTAACTGTGGCAAATGTATTCCAATAATAGGTTAATTTACAAAGAGCAGGAAGCTTTCCTCACAGTCCCAGGGGAAATTTAGCACTTCCGACTGTAACTCTGCAATACAGATCTCATGTTTCTTTTAGCTCTTAAGCCATGTGTATCACTCTACTTGTTTGAGTGTAAAAAAAAATGTCATGGGATGCACTGTTTACATGCATGCTAGCATTTGTACACAATTCTGGCAGGAGTAAAGATGGCTCTTCTTAATCCCAGCCATACAGGAAGCCATTTCTTTCCAAATCAAGTCGTTAATGCTAAGCAAGCAAACCGTGCAGCCAAGACAAAAATCAATCTGCAAAAAAGGGAAGCTTTTTTTTTTCTAGACACTCCAGCAGTCACTGGGGAATGATGCTTTTAAAGATCTAATGCTTGAGTGTATTACAGTATTAGGTTAGGTTGATCCTATTTTTCTAGTTGGATTTATTTTATTTGAGAGTCAAGGTGATTAGTAGTACTGAATACTACCAGCACTGTTTTCACTACTAGAAGAAATACTTTTCTTTCTGAATAATAAGTGTAGAATTCAGTCCAGTGACCTTTATTTGACCTGCAGGACCCTTGTGTCTGGGCATCTTCCACCGTTAACAGTGGTCCCGAAACTCTGTCACACATTAGAATCGCCTGAAGAGCCCTTAAAAATCCAGATGCCTAGGCTGCACCAGTCCCAATTAAATCAAAATATCTGGTGAGTGAAGCCAAGCATTAGTACTTTTCTGATCTTTTTAAACATTTATTCTGTATTGAGGTATAGCTAATTTACAATGTTGTGTTAATTTCCGCTGAGAAGCAAAGTGACTCAGTTATGCATATGTGTGTATTCTTTTTATATTATTTTTCATTATGGTTTACCCCATAATAGTTTATCCCAGGATATTGAATATAGTTCCCTGTGCTATACAGTAGGACCTTGTTGTTATCCTATTTATAGTTTGCATCTGCTAACCTCAACCTCCCAATCCCATTAGAATTTTTAATAAATCTTTAGATGGATTGCAAAGAGCAGAAAAGTTTGGAACCTACCGTTCCATGATATTTCTGACTCATATTTCTTTCCAGTAGATAAAGTCTCAGAACAAATTTGTGTGTGGAATTTCCTTCTCTGTCCTGACTCCTACTTTTGTAAAAACAAGAAATCTTAAAGATGTATGTAGCTGGAGGGTATGCTTATTAAAATAGAGGAAAATTAATGTTCATATTATGAGCTAAAAAACAATGTATACCCTTAGATATACCTATTTTAATTTGTGAATCTATTTTAAAGATAAAGTATGTGTAATAGATGTACATGCAGTGTTAAATATAACTTTAAAATATTTAAATAAATGTTTTTACTAAGGTATCATAACTTAATGAATTATGAAGCAACTACATGAAAAACATTGTGCTTTCATTCAGTATTTTTCATTAAATAAGAAAATCTTTCCAATATGTTAAGTATAAAAGTTTGACCCAGATGTATATATCCATATATAAAAACATTCTCTGTATATCAAATATATGTCCATATATTTGCATATGTGTGCATAAAATATTTGAAAGTATGTACATGGACAAATATGCCTAAATGCAAAAAGATAGGTCTGGAAGGTCACAATTTAAACTGCAAACAGTGTTTACTCTGGACAGGTTAGTAGGGCTGGGTGAAGGAAGGCTTTCTCTTTGTATTGCATGTACTTTTTTATTGTTTGTGTTTTTACAATGTTATGATATGTATATTAAAATGTTAAAATTAAACAGAATTTTAAAAAACAGAAAAGTAAACTCTGATATATATGGAGAAACAAAGTTCAACAAAATGTAAATATATCTGATTTAGCCATATTGGATGGCATCACCAACTCGATGGACATGAGTTTGAGCAAGTTCCGGGAGTTGGTGATGGACTGGGAAGCCTGGTGTGCTGCAGTCCATGGGGTTGCAAAGAGTCAGACACAACTGAGTGACTGAACTGAACTGAACTGAGCCATATATGTGTTTTTCCCCCTTTGATACACTTTCTAGGAATTTTTCCCCACTTTTTTACTAAATATCTAGTATAGTTAGAAAAATTAAAAATGTTAAACCTTAGGAATAGATTATTAAATAAATTGATCTTCAGATTTGACGGGATTAATTCACATTGCCAAGACATTCTCACCTTGCTGGACAGGTGAGGAATGATATTTGTATCTCATTTAGTTTTTACACTGAGTTTAAAAGCCCTTTAGGAAACACTATTCTGATCTTGCTTACTCCATTATCATTTCATATTGTCTTTAATCGATTTCAAGTTGCCTTTAACAGAGCAGTTACTCTAAGTGCTTAGCAGTTTAAAAAAGAGGAGGGAAAGTTCTAATTTTATTTTACTAACAAGAGATAGCACATTTCAGATCATCTAGATAGTCCCACAGCTGAAGCTTAAAGTTCTTCACGTGGGGAAAATCGTAACTACACAAATGCCCACCAAACAAGGGAAGTGTAAGCTATACCACAACCGTTTAACAAGGAAACTAAATGAACAGTAATCTACATGTGAACTAAGTGGGGTAAATGAAGTACAGCAAACATGGAGAGTAAAATCAGGAAAATAGAGCAAAAGAAAGTCTAGAAACTTTTCACACAAGTAAAGTAATTCATTTGGAGCTTATTGGTATAATTTCTATCAGCAAAGCTTGATTTTGAAGACTTTTTCAATAAGGCTGGTTTGAGGAGGTAAAAGTCCTTTGGTTTGTTTGCAAATTTACTTAAAACTTGCAAAGAAGTAAGGGATAAAATTAGCCAAGAAGTCAAACACCCCCGCCCCTCAGTCTGTAGCAGAGGTTTGGAAATTCCTATAAGTTACTAAGGATGAAGACTGGGTTTAGTGAGAAAATATAAACAAAAGGTTAGAGAAAAAATATTACACCAAAAAGCAGATGAATCTTTAAGGCCTAAAGTGGCTTCATGTGCGTGCCATTTTTGCTCAACTCGAAATCCCAAGAAAATTGATTATTGAATCCTATGTCCCCAAGTAACTTATTTTCACTAATGATCTGAATGCACATAATATTTTTGGGTTTTGGCCATATTGTATGGCTTGAGGATCGATCTTATTTTCCCAACCAGGGATTGAACCCAGGCCATGGCAATGTGAAAGCGTCTAGTCCTAACCACGGGACCACCAGGGAATTCCCATGAATGTAAATAAAAATAATTAAATATATAAGGCACAGTCTACTGCGATAATGGCTGCTCTAATTAAACAACCCAGAAAATGCTAGTGACTCAATACCATGGAAATGATTTCTTTAATCAAGAGTAGGTTCAATGTAGGATCAATGCAGGAGCTAGAGGGATGGCCTTCCAACCGGTGATTTGGGGCCCCAGACTCCTGTCATATTATAGCCAAATCCTCTCCTGCAGCCTAGAAATCTTTTACTTCCACTAATAAAGCGTGAAAGAGTAGGCGGAGAAGAAAAAGACATCACTTCAGCTCACGTTCCATTAACAAGAACTGAACACAAGTCTTCCCTGAGGTGTACCTGCCTTCTGGGCAGGCACATCCTAGCAACATTGCCTTATTAAAGAAGTGGAGCACAAATCTTTGAATGACAATGAGGCAAGTCATCTGGACCACAAATGCTTTTTCAAATATCAGTGATGGTCTTATCAGAGGTTCACTTCTCAATGGACTAATCTAAATATATTTCCGGTTGTACCGATTTTCTCTAGCTTATAATTGTTCTCTAGATAGAACAAAGATGCATGCTTCTAGTTCCCAACTGGACAATCAGAGCAGGGACAACCTTTTCTCAAATTAAAAAGAAAATTATTTCCTACTCAAAATTCTGAAAGAGCAAAGTTATGCTCAACTAATGGTAACTCTGGATAAACTCTATTAATATCCATCTTCACCCCAGTCTGAGAGACATGGAGCAGCTTCTGTTTTCTCTCATACCACCCATAGGCTCTGAATGAATTATTAGGGTGCTTTCACTTTGTAAGACAAACTAATAGGTCCTAAGTAATAAGCCATCCTAGTTTTAACGTAGGTAGATTTTAAGTTTAATTAAGCTCTTTCCATTGTCATTTATGTCTTATCCTCTTCATTTCATCTTTCTTTGATGCAACACTTGCTTCTTTCAGCGTTTTACTCCCCTTCGCATCATTTTTTTGTTGAAGAGTATACATTTTTAAATCTCTTTCATGGTAGACTCATGTGTCACCAGGATTCAGTTCAGCTCAGTTCACTCAGTCGTGTACGACTCTTTGCGACCCTATGAATCGCAGCACGCCAGGCCTCCCTGTCCATCACCAATTCCCGGAGTTCACTCAAACTCACGTCCATCGAGTCCGTGATGCCATTCAGCCATCTCATCCTCTGTCGTCACCTTCTCCTCCTGCCCCCAATCCCTCCCAGCATCGGGGTCTTTTCCAATGAGTCAACTCTTCACATGAGGTGGCCAAAGTACTGGAGTTTCAGCTTTAGCATCATTCCTTCCAAAGAAATCCCAGGGCTGATCTCTTTCAGAAAGGACTGGTTGGATCTCCTTGCAGTCCAAGGGACTCTCAAGAGTCTTCTCCAACACCACAGTTCAAAAGCATCAATTCTTNTCAGCTTTAGCATCATTCCTTCCAAAGAAATCCCAGGGCTGATCTCTTTCAGAAAGGACTGGTTGGATCTCCTTGCAGTCCAAGGGACTCTCAAGAGTCTTCTCCAACACCACAGTTCAAAAGCATCAATTCTTCGGCGCTCAGCCTTCTTCACAGTCCAACTCTCACATCCATACATTACCGCAGGAAACACTGAGCAATAAATGATATATGGTTGATGAAAAGCCATTTACTTCATTTCCAAAATAGATAAGTGACAACTATATCTTGCTTTGTGCGATTATTAACCTAGTATGGTAATTTACATTTTTTATATTTTAATAAAAATAACATCTGTATTTAAGATTTTCCTTAATTATAATAATTTCACCAGTCATTTTATACATGTAGAAATAGGCTTTATAGCTGTTCCTTTCCTCTCCATTACTGCCCATAAGTCAGATGCTGCCTGTCACAAATTCCCAGTAAACATGAATATGCCCTCAGGGACTGCTGCTGGGCAGAGAGTAGAAATGGATCTGGGCAGACCCATTACTGTTACTGTAAAAGCACATGCATGCCCTCCTGAGGGTGAGTCACATATTAAGACCAATCTGTTTTTGTGTCTTTACTCTTATAGCCTAGATGAATCTAGTGTAACTTTATTATAATAATGTGAACCCTGTTGTCTAAGTCCATTATCATACAGTGTTGTTAAGATAGAACTCTTTTGATGGTATGGAAAATATCTAAAAATATTGTCTTTGAATGGTGACAAAAAATATATAAAATAGTTTCCTATTTTTGTAAGACAGCCAACTGTTCTTTATTATGATCCCTCCCGTTCCTTACTAGTAGCTAAGAAAATTCAATATCTAGATGTTTCTTTGATCTACTTTGCCTTATGTCTTCTAGCCAGAGCTGCAAGCTTTTCTCAATTGTGTCTGAGAGAGAGGAAAGGAAAGAGAAAAACTGCGATCTGTACACATGCTCTTAAGTGGCACAATCAAAGCTTTGGTACTGCTTTATTTATTATAGAACTCAGTAACAGATCTATTATGTCTTTTAATATACCCCTATCCAAAGCCAGCGTGGCTTCCCTGGTGGCTCATGTGGTAAGGAATCTGCCTACAATGTATGAAACCTGGGTTTAATTCCTGGGTCAAGAAGATCCCTTGGAGAAGGGAATGGCAACCCACTCCAGTATTCTTGCCTGGAAAATCCCATAGACAGAGGAGCCTGGAGGGCTATATCCCTTGGGGTCACAAAGAGTTGAACACGACTGAGCAATTAACTCGTTCACGCATTCATCCAAAGCCATGTTATGGTCATTATTTAGTACAGTATTATTAAAAGTTCATCCCCATTAACAAATGTGTAATCATCACCTCTGATGTGTAAGCCATTGGGTTAGGTAACTGAGTGGCAATGAGGTATGGAGAAGACACAAAGAAAATGAAACTCCATTATTTTAGCAACCTGAATTTTAGGGTTAACAGTGAATGTGTAATCTGAACATTGTCCCACCTATTAAAATAACTGCAGCTGAAAGAAATATTGATTCTTCAAGGCCTTTGCTATCTATTGCCTTCTTATCAAGGCCACCAATCCTGATGTCCTTGATCAGTTGCAGAGTTTCAGGGTTTGAGGTTGAAATTACCTGTAACTTGAACCACTCGAATAAGACCTCACATTCTTACCAAACTTTTCTTATCTTAGTCCAAAATCATATATAACCGCATCTATATAATTTTGTTCAAGCTATTCTACATAGTGCCCTCTTTTCTGTGGTTCTCCTGCTTCAGGATATACATATCATGAGGAGTTTTAGTCTTATTAAATTGTTTTAGTGTAGAAATATCATCATCTTTTCTGATCTATTTATATAGACTGTAATGACACTGTAATAGAAGTCTCTATTCTTAACAGCAGTAGAGTATTACCCACTCATAATACTAATAAACATTTTTACTAAATATAAAATCAGTTCTGTTATTATGCAGTTAGAGCCATCACTTTCATAGATTCATTTGCTGAGTAGAACATTTCCGGGGACTGCTGTTTATTGCTGATAAATATAGCTTGCTTATTTAAGCTCTTTACCTTTTTCTAACCCTGCTGAGAGATCTTCTGAAGCCAGAAGCTTTAGAATGACATAGGTAGGTAAGAAAGCATCAGACAAACTCTTATTGGAGGCACCATGATCAGATAATAAAGCAACCACCGTAACTCAAGGTCAAATGATCCTTAATCTAAAAACAATCTCTAAATGACATAAGAAGGGCTTTAACCTTAACATCCACTGCATTTGAGGCCCTATTTTATCTCCCTGCAGAGTAAAGTCAATAATATGAGAATCATAAACCGAGCAGGATTGCAAATCCTCTTATCTTACCTGCTAGAAGTCAAGCAAGTAGGGAAAAGCATTGTTTCACTAATGCAAAGAAATTTAAAAAATAGTTCATAAGATGATTGTTTAATATAAGCAGTAGTCAAATAATGTTATTTTTGGGTAATTTTTTTCTCTGCTTGCTTCCTGAATTCACTATTTCACATTCTAGAAAGTCATTCTGTTGGAAAAAAAAGTCCAAGATATACAAAAATACAATTAGGCTTATTAATCATTTTGTAATTAGACAACTTGAGAAAACATTTTATTCAATGGATGTGAGAGTCGGACTATAAAGAAAGCTGAGTGCAGAAGAATTGATGTTTTTGAACAGTGGTATTGGAGAAGACTCTTGAGAGTCCCTTGGACTGCAAGGAAATTCAACCAGTCCATCCTAAAGGAGATCAAGTCCTGGGTGTTCATTGGAAGGACTGATGTTGAGGCTGAAACTCCAATACTTTGGCCACCTGATGCAAAGAGCTGACTCATTGGAAAAGACCCTGATGCTGCGAAAGATTGAGGCCAGGAGAAGAAGGGGACGACAGAGGATGAGATGGTTGGATGGAATCATTGACTCGATGGACATGGGTTTGGGTGGACTCCGGGAGTTGGTGATGGACAGGGAGGCCTGGCGTGCTGTGATTCATGGGTTCACAAAGAGTCGGACACGACTGAGCAACTGAACCAAACTGAACTGAACTCTACCCTATACCTTGTGTATCCAGAATCTAGAACAGAAATTAAATTCAACAATTCATATTTCTGTATTGAGTTTTATGCTTTGGAATACTTATATTCATACTTATTCCTACAACAAAAGGGATGAAGTAGTCATTTGGATAATTTTTTAATCGGATTTTAATTTTATTTTGTTAGAGAAAAGATTTGTGGAGTAACGCTTCTGAAACTTTAACAGGCACACAGTCACCCGGAGACCTTGTTAAAATGCAGGTTCTAATTCAGCAGGTTTGGGGTGGGGCTTAAGATCCGGCAGTTCTAACAAGCAACTGTGTATGTGGGTGCTCGGTTGCTTCAGTCATGTCCAACTCTTTGCCACCCTAGGGACTGTAGCCCACCAGGCTCCTCAGTCCATGGGATTCTCCAGGCAAGAATACTGGAGCGGGTTGCCATGCCCTCATCCAGGGGATCTTCCTGACACAGGAATTGAACTCGTGTCTCCTGTGTCTTGGAGTACCAGTTCTGATAGTCCAAGGCTCATGCTTTGAGTGGTAAGATCACATAATTTTGTGTTATTTCTGCACAATATTCAAAGAGAAGGTGAAGGGAGACTAAAAGTGAAGATAGATTTTCAAGAAATTCTCATTCTTTGCTTTCCTTTGCATGCATAGATATGCCTAATGTTTTTAAAAAAGCAAACAGAGAGTACACGTTTTATCCTTTGTAAAACACAATGCAAATGCAGAATTAGCACTGTTATGGTGTATACTAAACTGTGCATCCACATCTAATGCACTTCTTATTAATTCATGGACTACTAATTTAATCTTCCCACTTTGATCAGTCATGAAGTAAACAGCTCTCAGATTGTTGAGGAAATATAAATGTAAATGTAACCAATCAAAACATTCAGTTAGGTTCCACTGAATAGTTTATAAATAATAGTGTAAGAAGATTATTTTATATTAGAAATCCACTAAAAGTAGCATTTTTCTTTGTTGAGCTCAGAAATTAACCTATTTACTTAAAATGCTGGCTCAGCCCTTGGACAGGTTCCTTGACTTCACTGAGGAGTTCACACTATGTTAAATCTTTTAATAAAGCTCTGGGGGAAATTCCGCTGCCATACGATGAAATTCCATTACGTATTACTTATTTTTGGCTCTCCTACTGATAATAAAACATATCAAATGGCATTTCCCTTTATTTTTTCCCAAAGTTTGGTTATCGTGCTACTATTTATGTATCCTTCAAGGAGAGTGTTTCTGCTTAAAAGTATTTTTTAATTATATTTTTCAAGAAGTACTAAAATATGTAAATTTTGTTATTATAATGACATCATAGTATATTAAAAATTATGAATTAGCAATTATCCTGCTTAATGATTTCCAGAAATATTCTGCCATGTGTAGTGTTAAAGTGCCAAGAGATACCTTTATAGCAGAAAAGATTTATTTTCTAAATGTCCTCCACATAGTTAGCATCTAATAAATATTTATGCATGAACTGTAGCCTAATTCTTTGATGGCTGAGCAAGAACTGCTGCAATGGGGCTGGACTTTCAATTTTAAAGGAAGGAAAAATGTAAATTAAAAAATAGAGTACTTTATTCCTATCAAGTACCTATCACAAAGCATGCCTTTAATAGGTGTTTGATGATCATGGTATTGATTATAAGTTAACATTTGTAGAAAGTTTTACAGTTAACAAAATAATTTCACTCACAGACCCCTGTTAAACATGTGAGAAATAGAGACATGTGGCCCAAATCCCTCTTAGAGCAATGACATTTTGCCCCCTTCAGGTCAGATCAGTGATATCTTTTGAAAAATGGCCTATATCCAGTGACACACAGAGGCTGAGGTATTGCCACAGACCAAATGTTCTTGTTCCCCAGCCCCCATTCCTATGGTGAAACCTAACCCCGAATGTGATCATATTCGGCCATGGGGTCTTTGGGAGGTACTTAGGTCGTGAAGTTGGAGCCCTTATTAATGGGATTAGTACCCTCATAAAAGAGACCTACAGAACTACCTAGCCCTTCTGACTGAGTCTCCTAGGCTCCCTCTGTCCATGAGGACACAAGAAGACAGCTGTCTTTGAATCAGGAAATGAGCCCTCACCAGACACTGAATTATCTTGCACCCTGATCTTGGATTTCTAGCCTCTAGAGAGATAAGAAATAAATCTTTATGTTTTAAGCCTCCAAGTCTATGGCGTTTTTCTTATGGCAGCCCAAAATGACAAAGACAGGTATAAAGGTCCAAGGCACTTTGAATCAATGAAGGGCCACCTCAGGCTTGATTTTTTTCCTTTATCTAATTCTGATTTTATAACCCTTGTTTTCATAGGAGTTGATCCCAAGAGTTTCCCCAACCTGGCACAATAGGTATTGTCATCCTTGTCTTATAGATCAGGAAAAGTGAAAGTGAAGTCGCTCAGTCATGTCCGACTCTTTGCATCCCCATGGACTGTAGCCTACCACACTCCTCTGTCCACGGGATTTTCCAGGCAAGAGTACTGGAGTGGGTTGCCATTTCCTTCTCCAGAGGATCTTCCCAACCCAGGGATTGAACCTGGGTCTCCCGCATGGCAGGCAGACGCTTTACCGTCTGAGCCACCAGGGAAGACTGGAAGATAGATCAGGAAACAAAGGCTCAAAGATGAGGAATGAGTTGCCTGGGTTTGGCAGTTTAGTCAAACCATGAGCTGAGTCCTACTCATTGCAAGCCTTACTTCCTCTACCGTGGGACTCTCGTCCCTGTGGCCTGTCAGGCCTTTGAAACAGATTTTATCTGCACTTCAGGAGGTGCACTGAACTAAAGCAGCTGCTTGTCGCTTGGTCTCTTTAGTCCTGTCTGACTCTTTTGCGACCCTGTGGACTGTAGCCCTCCAGGCTCCTCTGTCCATGGGATTTCTCAGGCAAGAATACTGGAATGGGCTTCCATTTCCTTCTCCAGGGAATCTTCCTGACCCAGGGATTGAGCCCGTGTCTCCTACATTGGCTGGCAGATTCTTTACCACTAAGCCACCCCAAAGCATCCTGAAGTCCCTTTGGTTATTTTCCGAATGTTTGGTGCCAGATATTCCTTTTCTCCACCTTTACTTCAACAAATGCAATGGAAACTAGAATACACTTAACACTGTCTGTTCTCAGGCTTGCTGCTCTAAAACTCTTATATGAAATTCAGAATGCCCTGGGACCCCAGCCCCTTGTCTGGAAGAAAGGGTCAATATTGAGACAGGAGAGTCTAGGGGAGGGCCAAAGAAAGGCATAAACCAGCAGAATGCCAGGATTCACAAAAAAGAGCAAAGATGGGGTTAGAGCAAGGGAAATGTCAGGGCAGGGAACAGGCAGGAAAACTGAGACAAAGAGGCAAGAGAAGGCAGAAATGGAGGCATTCCTTCCCAGGTTTCTGCAGCTGCTCTGTCTGCGAGTCCTCAGCCCCAGGACATACTGGGCATGCTTCAAAGAGATCTGCCTTTTTACTGATTAACCAGTTTCCTCTTCTCCAGCTATCCTGCTTTAGCCCTGGGGAATGGGAGAGTCCTTAAAAGCTTGACATGGAGCACATTCTATAGCTGTGAATAGCTCTGAATGTGTCATAGTACTTTAAGTCAAATCAAACACCAGCCATAACTCAAGCATACCATGGCTCTTCATTATGAGAAAGTGAAAGTCGCTCAGCCATGTCAGACTCTTTGTGACCCTAGGCCAGAACACTGGAGTGGGTAGTCTTTCCCTTCTCCAGGGAATCTTCCCAACCCAGGGACTGGGATTGAACCCAAGTCTCCTTCATTGGGGGTGAATTCTTTACCAGCTGAGCCACAAGGGCAGCCCAAGAATATTGGAGTGGGTAGTCTATCCCTTCGCCAGCAGATCTGTCCAACCCAGGAATCAAACCAGGGTCTCCTGCATTGCAGGCAGATTCTTTACCAACTGAGCTCTCAGGGAATCCCCTTCATTAGGAGTCATTATCAAAGAAGGCATTTTGCAAAACAAATCTACGGTCTCGATTATTTTATTTGATGGGGCTTCCCAGGTGGCTCAGTGTTAAAAGAATCTGCCTGCCAGTCAAAGCAGGAGACACAGGAGTTGCAGCTTCCATCCCTGGGTCAGGAAGATCTCTTGTAGGAGGAAATGGCAACCTACTCCAGCATTCTTGCCTAGAAAATTCCATGGACAGAAGAGCCTGGCAGACTATTGTCCATGAGGTTGCAAAGAGTTGGACATGACTTAGTGACTAAGCACAGATTTTATTTGATACCACACATTCCCAATGGAACAAGGAAAAAAAAAAATAAGAATTGTTCCTTTGCATTTGTTGTAATAGAAATTGATCAGGTTTTCTAATGAGAAGGAAATGTTCACCGGTGAATTTTTCAGTCTGTTATTGAGGATTTAAAATTGAACAAAAAGAAGAGGGAACTCAGGGTGAGACTCTAAGCACGGAACCAGTGTCTAATGTACCTAGTAATTCACACAAGAAAATAATTAAAGAGTCCATAGGATGTAGCACTTAGGTCCTAGTTGCCTGAATACCAGTTACCAAACATACAATGTGATGTTCGTGCAAGAAAACCAGTACATCTACCCCACAGATGTGACTGCATCTTGGCAAAATAAGAGTCACAAGTGGCGATGCTTATGGAAAGCAGCACTCTTCTGTGTCAGGAAGATACCTTTGTGAAAATTCCAAAATCAG
Organism: Oreotragus oreotragus; assembly: GCA_006410675.1. NCBI lineage: Eukaryota > Metazoa > Chordata > Mammalia > Artiodactyla > Bovidae > Oreotragus > Oreotragus oreotragus. Next base: position 108,640 of record SJYX01009531.1, on the reverse strand, counting down.
GGATGGCAGAATGATAAACAGCATCTGGGTAGAGATTAAAGGAAAAAACATCAAAAAGATATTACTGTTGGAGAGGATGAGATAGGGGTAATGGTTGGTAAATTAGCCATTCCAGGAAGAATGAAAGAATGGATGATCCCTTCCTAACACTGATCACATGTCTGGCATAGATACAGAGGCGGGAACAGAAGCGATGCAGAATTGTGCTTATCTTGACATCTCCAGAAAGTCTGTCAGCTGAAAGTGTAGCAGTGGATAACATGTCACTGACAACTTCATCTATTAGAAGGCAGGAAAGGTAATAAATGGAATTTCCACATCAGACCCAGTCCTGACAAGCAGAGAAAGTACTGGTTGGCAGAGTAAAAATGATAGCATCCTTGAGAAGGAGCAAACCAGTATGAGCACCTTATGGTCTATGATAGCAAACACTTCAAACCCTGAGTGAAGCTAGATATTTGGCCTAAACTAAAAGAAAACATTTCTGAAGCTTTAAAAAAAAAAAAAAAGTGTGATCGTATGTCCAGAGACTGGGCACACAAAAAGGACTCTATGCTTTTTTTAAACACCCAGTTCCAAGAATCTAACCATGAAGGTGAGGGAGACGTAGCTAAGGAAACAGCTCAACCAGCTGTTACAGAATAGAAAGACCAACGTGTAACCACAAACAAATGAAAACTAATTCCAAGGGAATGAAATAAAGCTTGTGAAAACTGCCAAAGATAAAAATAGATTTCCTAGAGATATGACGGGAACATGAAACAGGTATGGGAAAACACCATGAAGTCTACCAAAGAGAGTCAAAAACAGAACATTTCGGGTCTTTTCTCTGCTGTAGACGACCTACATTTCTCTGTCCCATTCTCATGAGGTTACAGTGTGCCTGTCAGCCACAGGCCCAGCCTGCCCTGGCCAGGGCCACAAACACATGATCAAACAGGGCCAGTCAGATGCTCCGCATGAGATTTGATACACAGATACTGAGAATGTGTTTCTCTTCCTTTTGGATTTGAACAAAGCCCGTGAGCTATCTTCCCAACCGTGTGGAAAGCCCATCCTCAAAAGGAATCAGAACTCAAATAGGGCAAAAAATCTAGGCTTCTGATGACATCTTCTGAATCCCTGAAGTCAGCCATGATTGAAGCAAGCCTAACCCCTGATTTTCCCAGCTATGTGAACTAAGGTATTCCTTTTTATCATAAGAGTTTAAACTGGGTTTCTTTTAATCAAAGAGGCCTGACTAATACATTGGTTGAGAAGGTTAACTGTCAGATTAAAAAGGAGAAAGCAAATACTGGAAGGAGGAAATTAAAATCCAAGCAAGGAAAGAGGTTGAAAAATACATCTTTCAAAGGACTTTAGTTCCACTCCATAAGACTAAAAGAAGGCTCAGATGACATCAGTGAACTGTAAATAGTCACCTTTGAAGAACTATGGGAACAGAAGTCTTCTGGCAGGTGGAAAAAGGGCAAATAAATGTTTCCATTTTCAAAAAGGTGAAAGAAGTTACAATCTTTAAACTACACCCAAAGAGATTAGACAGATCCCTAGCAAAATTACAATATAAAATGTGGGTAAATAGTTAAAAAGCAAAGAGGTAATCGTTAGGGACCAACACAGGTTCATGAAGTTCAGTGCCCACTGGGATTATATTATTTCCTTTTTGAGCTGCATATCCCAGAGATGTTTGATGGAATTATTCATGATACCAGGTACTGTGTGAGGCACTGCTCTGATAGTATTATGTGCGATGTTTGTAGTCATAATTGGTTTCCTTTGTAAAGTATAACAATGTTGGCTGTGTTTTGACAATCTAATATGTTCCAAAATACACACATGTACATACGGCACTGTACCCATACATTTATTCACACATAACATGCACAGTCATTCATACATATATACATAAGCAAACATATATGTATACCCAAAAACATGTGCATGTGCATATATGCACAATACACACAGGCATATACACACACACAGGCATATACACATACACATAAACATACTTGCATGTGTGCAAATATACAAAAGGCACAATGGGCATATATACATATACATATGCACATAAAAATGTCACACATATGTCATAAGTGCAGCATACATATATACATGTAGATATACATACATATATATGCATACACACACCAATATAAAAATCTAACCTGGTCAATAAAAATCCCTATGATACAAGGAAAATTGGAGTGAGGCAGTTTGTCCAAGGTCACACACTAATAACAGCAAAAATATGTATTTGAATCTAAAATTTTCTGATTCTTAAACCAATATTGTTTGTCAACAACAGTTATCTATGCACACCATAAAAATAAAGCCTCTTCAGCAATACGTGAACCGTGAACTTCCTGATGTTCAAGCTGGTTTTAGAAAAGGCAGAGGAACCAGACATCAAATTGCCGGCTGGATCATAGAAAAAGCAAGAGAATTCCAGAAAAACATCTACTTCTGCTTTATTGACTATCCCAAAGCCTTTGACTCTGTGGATCACAATAAACTGTGGAAAATTCTGAAAGAGATGGGAATACCAGGCCATCTAACCTGCCTCTTGAGAAACCTGTATGCAGGTCAGGAAGCAACAGTTAGAACTGGACATGGAACAATAACAGACTGTTTCCAAATAGGAAAAGGAGTACATCAAGGCTGTATATTGTCACCCTGCTTATTTAACTTCTATGCAGAGTACATCATGAGAAACGCTGGGCTGGAAGAAACACAAGCTGGAATCAAGATTGCCAGGAGAAATATCAATAACCTCAGATATGCAGATGACCTCATCCTTATGGCAGAAAGTGAAGAGGAACTAAAAAGTCTCTAGATGAAAGTGAAAGAGGAGAGTGAAAAAGTTGGCTTAAAGCTCAACATTCAGAAAACGAAGATCAT
>SJYX01009531.1:85372-105381 GCA_006410675.1 Oreotragus oreotragus | reverse complement strand
GTCAGACTTTATTTTTGGGGGCTCCAAAATCACTGCAGATGGTGACTGCAGCCATGACATTAAAAGACGCTTACTCCTTGGAAGAAAAGTTACAACCAACCTAGATAGCATATTCAAAAGCAGAGACATTACTTTGCTGACTAAGGTCCGTCTAGTCAAAGCTATGGTTTTTCTAGTGGTCATGTATGGATGTGAGATTGGACAGTGATGAAGGCTGAGTGCCAAAGAATTGATGCTTTCCAACTGTGGTGTTGGAGAAGACTCTTGAGAGTCACTTGGACTACAAGGAGATCCAACCAGTCCATTCTGAAGGAGATCAACCCTGGGATTTCTTTGGAAGGAATGATGCTAAAGCTGAAACTCCAGTACTTTGGCCACCTCATGCAATGAGTTGATTCACTGGAGAAGACTCTGATGCTGGGAGGGATTGGGGGCAGGAGGAGAAGGGGACGACCGAGGATGAGATGGCTGGATGGCATCGCTGACTCAATGAACGCGAGTCTGAGTGAACTCCGGGAAATGGTGATGGACAGGGAGGCCTGATGTGCTGCGATTCATGAGGTCACAAAGAGTTGGACACGACTGAGCGACTGAACTGAACTGAAGAGAGGGATGGCAAGCTGAGGAAAGGTCTGACATATCTTTGACCTCTTCACCTTTCAAAAATTTGAATGACAAATAGAGAGAGCATTACAGTCAAATCTGAAAATAATTCAGAAATACATGTAATATGTTGTTGAAAGAATTGGAATCTATACTGAAAACAAGAAGAAATATATTTCTATATTTTATATTAAATATATATATATTGTTATTAAGAAATAACCAAAAAATGAGCTCTCAGACTCAGGCTGCACACAACACAGGCACCTTAAGGAGAATTTCACTTGACTGTCGGCTCAAGAAGTTAACAATGAGAAGCTGCTGCTGAAAGAATGAACTCATCCCTGGGCTGAATTAACAGTATTATGAAGCTCAGGAGGAGGGAGCAAATTCTCCTTTTTAACCCTCTCTTGACTAAATTACGGAGAAGGCAACGGCACCCCACTCCAGTACTCTTGCCTGGAAAATCCCATGGGCGGAGGAGCCTGGTGGGCTGCAGTCCATGGGGTCGCTGAGGGTCAGACACGACTGAGCGACTTCACTTTCACTTTTCACTTTCATGTATTGGAGAAGGAAATGGCAACCCACTCCAGTGGGTTCTTGCCTGGAGAATCTCAGGGATGGGGGAGCCTGATGGGCTGTCGTCTGTGGGGTCGCAGAGTAGGACATGACTGAAGCGACTTAGCAGCAGCAGCAGCAGGACTAAATTAACACAATAACACAGGCCCAGAGGAGACTGTCCATGATAATGATGAATTTAATCGTGTACTCACTAGATTAGAGAAAGATGACCACTGTGTTTGATGAGAGAAGTAAAGACTTAGGCCATGAGTGTGTGAGGAGAATTCATTACATATTCTTTTTATCATCCAGAGAGCTTTAAAAGGTAAAATGGGAATTAATGGAAAATTTCTGTGAGTCAGATTTCAACACAATGTAAATTTAAGATTTCCTGTTACCACAGAGATTAAATGCAGTACCATGGAAAGCAGAGATCAAAACTTTTAGTAATATGATGCTTTCCTGATGTAAAGGAAGTCAGAGGACCATGGAAGACATCTTTTTCCTCCTGGAAAGAATGACTTGAGTGGTCTTTCATACGGAAGATAGATAAGGTGGGCATCCATTGCCCAATTGCCCCAACAGTCCCCCCAACAAAACCCACTAAACAATCCCTGTGGAAGGAAGTTGATCTACCAGCACAAGAAATGAAAGTTTCTCTGGGGAAAAAGGAACTCAGATCCCATGGCCTGTGTGTCCCTGGATTTGAATTTAGAGAAATCTTTAAGTGAGGGCTGAGATGAGTTTGACCCCAAAGGGAGAACGCATCAGAAGGAAAACAGGAACCATTGACTGCAGTAAGCTCAGCACACAGGATGCTTGTGGGGAAGAGCAAGTTGTAGCTCAGTGTGTGACTGAGGCTGAAAGTTGCCTGGGCTATAGTTTACTGGAGGTTACGTTTGAAGAATAATTAATGAACGTGCATGCAACCACCTTGGCATGCAAGCATGGCATACCAGTTTGACATGTGTGGGGATAGTGACCAAGAACATCAGTTCATCTGTGCAAGTTGAGTCTTCAACAGGACACCATGTGGCAGGCAGCAAACCACGAAAGTGGAAGGAATGGATAAACTTCTCCATTCTTTTTCACCTCTATTCTCAGTAGCACAAATGACTGCCTCTCCTCTTTCACTGTCTAGTCTCTGGGACTCTTAGACAGGTGGATTTGGATGGTGATCGTGGAGAGATACTGTGCTGCCGTTATGAAGGATTACTGCTGTTCAGTTGCTAAGTCGTGTCTGATTCTTTGAGACCCCAGGGACTGCAGCACCCCAGGCTTCCCTGTCCTTCACAATCTCCCAGAGTTTGCTCAAAATCATGTCCATTGAGTCGGTAATGCCATCCAACCATCTCATCCTCCCCCTTCTCTTCTTGCCCTCAGTCTTCCCCAGCATCAGCATCTCCTTCTAATTACTAAAAAATGGAGATTACAGGACTGAAGAAATAGACACTAGTTAAGTATTTTCACACACATGTGTTGTTTTTTTTTATTAAGACAGGGCCAGCCCACTTGACTATTCTTGCCTGAAAATTCTATGGACAAAGGAGCCTGGCAGGCCACAGTCCATGGGGCCACAGAGTCAGACACGACTGAGCGACTAACATACACACACACTGCTTTGAAACCTGTGCCTGAAACTGTAAGTCCTTAAGGGCTCTAAAAGTCCCAAGTTCCAAGCCTTTGTATCTTGCTTTTAGTGGCAGAAGAATAGGTAAGGGCATCTGCAGCTGAATTAGCTTCCCATTACCATAAACTTATTGGCTTAAAACAACACAAATTGACTGTTTTATAGTTCTAGAGGTCAGAAGTCTGACGTTGGTCTCAGAAGGACACAGTCAAGGTGTCAGCAGACTTGCTTTCCTTCTGAAGGTCTCAGGAGAGAATTCATGTCCTTGCCTTTTCCAGCTATCTACTCAGCTCGGTTTGTGACCACCTTTGAACCTTACTCCAACCTCTGCCTCCATTGTCACATCTTCTCTCCACTCATATCTCCCTCTCTCCCTTCTGATTACATCAGATCCACCCAATGGAAAAAAAAAAAAAACCTTCCCATTTCAAGATACTTAACTTAATCTCATCTGTGTCATAGTTACCCGGGACAGGGACACAGGCATCACTGGGGCCATAACTTCACCTTCCACCTATGACAGGAGTTCTGAGCTGTTACTACAGCAGCTGGAAGCAATGTTCTGTTTTCTTTTCTATCGACTTCCCAGATGGTGCTCATAGTACAGAACCTTTGTCAAAACTGAGAGGACAGGGGTTTTAGTTTATTGATGAAATACCTACAAGCTTGATACATTGGACTTGGCAGAGGAGAAAGTTTCAGAGATATGCTTAAATGGACAGAGATCCCCCAAACTTCATGAAGGCAAGTGATACGGGGAACCAACAGAATTGCTTAAAAAAAAATAATAATTCTCCCCCTCATTGTGTTTCTACAAACACCCTGTAGGAAGATGACAATAATCTTTGACTTACCTGGTTCGGAGAACCATTTTAATTTTAATATTTTCTACTCCTGCCCTCCCAAATTAAAATCATTGTTTAGCAAAGCATCAAGGAACTCAGGCTCTTATGAGAAAATCTCCTCCAAATCTTCCTTACCAGAACTCAAGAGGTTAATAGGGGAAGTAAAGAGGCAGTGGCCTTACTTGAAACCTAACTCGGTGAAACAAGTCAAAAAGCTACATGAAGAAAAACCTTAAATTTAGTACAGTTTCTAAAAACATCTGCCTCTTTCTAACATGTTTCTCATTTCTGTTTCTGCCAACTTCAGGCAGAAGCCAATCCCCATTTTTTTTTCTTTTCACTTTATGCTGATGCCAGAAGACTAGCCAATAGTGCCTATTCCTTTCTCTGGAATCAACTTGCTCATTAGAAACTGTAGTTACTATACCCCATACACAGACCAACCCAAGTCTAAAAGCTGGATACAGTTTAACTGGCAGGCACAGAAACTATGTAGGTAAGGAAAAAATTTTTTACTTGCTTCCCAACCAGTTCAGGCCAGTCCTTAACTCCTTATCTAGAGGTAACCCAGGTAACTCAGCATCAATAACATGAGCATGAATGCCTAGCAGGGTCAATATAGACACTCGCAAATGCCCTGTCTGCAAATAAAATTTGATATCTTTCTCATGACTATACTACCTACAAATAAAACAAAATGTTTTTATTATTAATATCATATTTTGATGAAGCTAATTTGTTTCTTCTTGTTTTAGCAGCAAAAAGTTGAGATTGTTAACTTTTGATTTCAGCAGTCATAAAATGGGGAAGTCAATGCAAGGTGCCAAAAGAGAGAAGTGAATCTGTTAGAGACATATTGAATTGCCATAGATATAATTAATCATGAAGCAATGACTTCTAGAAACTTCTATAGTACTTTCATAATTTGTGTTGTATATCTAATGGAGAAATATATTAAGACTGCATGATGTCAGTGTTGTTTATATTTTCTTCATTAGACATATAAGAATTATTAATAATTGAATTTATTTTTAATTAAGGATAATTTATGAAGATACAAGAAGATGAATATGATGCCAAACTTAAACCTTTGGGACCTCTACCTTCAATGTGGCCAAATTAATTCAGCCTATAATATTGCTGTGACTGGATTTATCTATACTCCCTCCTGGAGTATATGCAACCACGTGCATACACTGTCTGCTGTATCTATTACTACTATGGTTCATTAAGTCTCAGTTTCACAGTCTATAAAATGGAGAAATAATACTTTCAGAGTACTTTTAGATGTCTCCAGGCATTGTCAAATGTTTTTTGGGGAGGCAAAATCACCCAGGATAAGAATCATTGATCTAAGCAAACTGGTGGTTGTGACTCATTTAAATAGCCCATGTTGCTCAAAAGTTGCTTGATGCTCTTTTTTTCTATACCACTTGCTAATTTACAAGACATTCTGCCATTTTGCTTGAATAGATTACAGGGGTTTTATTTTTAGCTTTTTTGGATAAAGACTCAAGGAAGAAAAAGTCTAACAGGACAAAATATCTTTTTGGTTTTCACTTTTTGATTTGTTAAAAAAAAAATGGTTAATCACTATAGCAATGTTGCCTTTTTACCCACAAAAATTCACACACACACACACACACACACAAGATTCAAGCTAAACATATTTTGAGTTTAGAATTTTTTTAATACTATGTTTAATTTTATTCTTTGTCTCATTCCAAAAAGAATGGTATATCTTTTTAAAATCTATTTCTTATTAATATACTGTTTAAACAGTATATTTTTTAACTTATAGAAAAATTGGTTTGTAAAAGTGTTTGTCATTTTTATGTCTTGGGTGTTCGTGAGGTAGAAAACAACATTAATGAATACGCTGGTGCATTGCACATTTTGACTTTGAAAAATTGTCAACAGCAGTGAGTTAATCTGCAATGTCTCTGTCTACAGGTAAAGTGTTATTCCTGTGAGACCACTTACCATACACAATCAGTGAGTCTATTCATCCACCTGATGTTGTTCAGCCACTCAGTCGTGTCTGACTTTTTTGCAACCCCATGGACTATAGCCTGCCAGGCTCCTCTGAAAGGAGATTTCCCAAGCCAGAATACTGGAGTGGGTTGCCATTTCCTTCTCCAGGAGATCTTCCCAAACCAGGGATCAAACCTGATCCCCTGCATTGGCAGGCAGGTTCTTTGCCATTGAGCCACCAGGAAGGGCTTATGGTAATAGCATCCTGAGATCCTTCTGCCACCACTCCCCCTCCCATATGGGGAGCTGTTAACTGCCAATGTTGGGGACACAAAGGCCCAGGCAGGTTCTTTACCACTGAGCCACTTAGGAAGCCCCTACCTGTCTGCTGCTGCTGCTGCTGCTGCGTCACTTCAGTCATGTTCGACTCTGTGCGACCCCACAGATGGCAGCCCGCCAGGCTCCCCCGTCCCTAGGATTCTCCAGGCAAGAACACTGGAGTGGGTTGCCATTTCCTTCTCCAATGCATGAAAGTGAAAAGTGAAAGTGGAGTTGCTCAGTCGTGTCCGACTCTTAGCGACCCCATGGACTACAGCCCACCAGGCTCCTCCGTCCATGCGATTTTCCAGGCAAGAGTACTGGAGTGGGATGCCATTGCCTTCTCCGCCCCTACCTGTATACTGGCTTGATAAATAAACATTAAGTTCTTCATTGTTTATACAATAAAATCAAANGACCCCATGGACTGCAGCCCACCAGGCTCCTCCGTCCATGCGATTTTCCAGGCAAGAGTACTGGAGTGGGATGCCATTGCCTTCTCCGCCCCTACCTGTATACTGGCTTGATAAATAAACATTAAGTTCTTCATTGTTTATACAATAAAATCAAAGCTTACAATCCACTATTCAAAAAATTGCTTCAGTCTATATTTATTGATCTGAAATATTGTCCAAAAGATATTAAGTGAAAAAAAGCAGTTTCCTGAGGTAATACCTGTGTCTGTTTGTTTAGAAAAAGATTATGCATGTATAAGAATGAGCTCAACATTCAGAAAACTAAGATCATGGCATCTGGTCCCATCACTTCATGGCAAATAGATGGGGAAACAGTGGAAACAGTGGCAGACTTTATTTTGGGGGGCTACAAAATCACTGCAGATGATGATTGCAGCCATGAAATTAAAAGATACTTGGAAGAAAAATTATGAACCAACCTAGAGAGCATATTAAAAAGCAGAGACATTACTTTGCCAACAAAGGTCTGGCTAGTCAAAGCTTTGGTTTTTCCAGTGGTCATGTATGGATGTGAGAGTTGGACTATAAAGAAAACTGAGCACCAAAGAATTGATGTTTTTGAACTGTGGTGTTGGAGAAGGCTCTTGAGAGCCCCTTGGACTACAAGGAGATCCAACCAGTCCATCCTAAAGGAAATCAGTCCTGAATATTCATTGGAAGAACTGATACTGAAGCTGAAATTCCAATACTTTGGCCACTTGATGCAAAGAACTGACTCACTGGAAAAGACCCTAATGTTGGGAATGATTGAAAGTGGGGGGAGAAGGAGATGAGAGAGGATGAGATGGTTGGATGGCATCACTGGCTCAATGGATACGAGTTTGAGTGAGCTCTGGGAGTTGGTGATGAACAGGGAAGCCTGGCGTACTGCAGTCCATGGAGTTGCAAAGAGTCGGACAGGACTGAGAGACTGAACTGAACTGAACTGAAAGAATGAGCGTAAATGGAGAAAAATAAGGAACTAGAAGTAGGGGAGAAAACAAAATAATTTGGTGAAAAGGAAAATTTGTTCAAAATGAGTATTCAAAGTTTCATATGTGTTTGCTATTTATATATAATTCATTTAAATCTAATTATTCCTTTCTTCCATATTCATGGTAAGGAACTATGTAACCATCCAAATGGCCAAAAACTGTTATAGTTGGTTAAAATAGCATTTAAAATATGGTTCCTATATATAGATTAATAGCATATGCATTTAAAAAGAACATTAGAAAAATATTCTGTAGAACATTCCTAATGTATATCTTTGGCTAAATTATAAGTGTACTTTATGTTATTTTTCTTGTCTGCAGTTTATTTTTTAATGAATATGTAATGCTTTTATAATGAGGGGCTAAAAATAAAGAAAAGGGATCTGAGGAGTGGGGAGTGGGATGAAGAAGCTGTTGACTTTCCAGAACACTGAAAAAGTATGTCAGAAAAGTGCTGTGTGAATAAGTGGTCTTTAAATGTGTAAGATCAGCTTTGAGATTTATCTCAGAGATACTTGTCAAGAGCTGCTGGAGGCACTGAGTCATACTTTCACAGGAATCTCTTAGTAAAGGAAAGGATTGAATTCCAGAAGATAAAAACAAGTTGGTGGAAAATGGCTCCTGGGGATTTGTTCTCTTCTGATTATGGGTTATTTCAGTTCAAGACTTTTTGATTATATATGGATATAGGAATATACCCTCATGTGATTATAAAGATAATTTATATGGGATTAAACCCAAGAATTCATTTTCCATTTGAACAAACTTCTTAAGAACTGGTGCCACTCTGCACTTCATCATGCGTAGACCTTAGCTGGAAAACAGCTGGTGTCCCAGGAATATAAACATAGCCTTTGAAGTCGTGTTCTCAGGATTGGAGGTGATGCTTTCCTGGCTTGTTTATTCTCTTGGTGCACGGACTGCAGTTGTCATTCTCTTCCTTGCCTTTAGTTTCTTCTCTTCCTTCTGTTTCTACCTCTGCAAAGCTGGCAAGCTGTTCAAAAATCCATGACTTTAAAGACTGTACATGGTATGTAAGCCTGCAAGGCCTTCAGAGATTTTAGGATGAGCTTCCCCCATGGCTCAGATAGTAAAAAAAATCTGCCTGCAATGTGGGAGACCCAGATTTGATCCCTAGCTCAGGAAGTTCCTCTGGAGAAGGAACAGACAACCCACTCCGGTATTCTTGCCTGGAGAATCCCATGGACAGAGGAGCCTTGCTGGCTACAGTCCTTGAGGTCACAAAGAGACACAACTGATCAACTGATTAATTTCATATTATTATTGACTTATTTATATTATTTCCAAATTTTTATTATCTTTTCTTCTAAACACCTTTTGTTACAACAAGACTAAAAGGTGAAGCAATTTCCTCAAGGAAGTATAGAAAGTCATGAAGATGCTAACAAAATTGAATTTAATCTTGGACTGCATTTAAAAGAAGCCCAGAGAGAAGTTTAAGCTGGAAGTTTCGACTGTGGTCAGCCCATAGAGAAGATGATAGATTCCAAAGTCAGCTGTTAGGCCACTGAGTGGAAGTTTCTAACTTAGCAACCCAGGATAGGTTTGAAGAGTTTAACCTCTGCTACACATAAAGAGATGAGAATACCAGACCATCTTACCTGTCTCCTGAGACACCTGTATGCAGGAAGCAACAGTTAGAACCAGACATGGAATAACTGACTGGTTCCAAATTGGGAAAGGTGTACAATAAGGTTGTGTACTGTCAACTTGATTATTTAACTTCTATCCAGAGTACATCATGTGAATGAGTCACAAGCTGGAATCAAGACTGCTGAGAGAAATATCAACCACCTCAGATATGCAGATGATATACCACCCTAATGGCAGAAAGTGAAGAGGAACTAAAAAGCCTTTTGATGAGGGTGAAAGAGCAGAATGAAAAAGCTGGCTTAAAGCTCAGCATTCAAAACACTAAGATCATGGCACCCAGGCCAATCATTTTCTGGCAAACAGAAGGGGAAAAGTGAAAGCAATGTCAGATTTTCTTTTCTTGGGCTCCAAAATCACTGTGACAACCCATAAGACAAACGCTAAAAAGTATGCCAGAGACATCACAGAAGAAAGGAGCAACTAGTGATACATCAGTTCAGCCAGTTCAGGTGCTCAGTCGTGTCTGACTCTGCGGCCCCATGAATCGCAGCACGCCAGGCCTCCCTGTCCATCACCAACTCCCAGAGTTCACTCAAACTCGTGTCCATCGAGTCGATGATGCCATCCAGCCATCTCATCCTCGGTCATCCCCTTCTCCTCCTTCCCCCAATCCCTCCCAGCATCAGGGTCTTTTCCAATGAGTCAACTCTTCGCATAAGGTGGCCAAAATATTGGAGTTTCAGCTTTAGCATCAGTCCTTCCAATGAACACCCAGGACTGATCTCCTTTAGGATGGACTGGTTGGATCTCCTTGCAGTCCAAGGGACTCTCAAGAGTCTTCTCCAACACCACATATATACATATATTTGGTGAGGTGAAGAAATAACTTTTCTTCATCACATGTGTGAATATACTCTCATGTATCCATACTTTGCTAACACAGGTGTGTATAGTCAAAGCTATGGTTTTTCCAGCAGTCGTGTACAATGTGAGAGTTGGACCATAAAGAAAGCTGAATGCCAAGGAACTGATGCTTTCAAATTGTGGTGCTAGAGGTCTCTTGAGAGTCCTTGGACAGCAAGAAGATCAAACCAGTCAGTCCTAAAGGAAATCAACTCTGAATATTCATTGGAAGGACTGATGCTGAAGCTGAAGCTCCAATAATTTGGCCACCTGATGCAAAGAGCTGACTCATTGGGAAAGACCCTGATGCTGGGAAAGATTAAGGGCAGGAGGAGAAGGGGGTGACAGAGGATGAGATGGTTGGATGGCCTCACCTATTCAATGGACATGAATCTGCGCAAACTCTGGGAGATAGTGAAGGATAGAGGACCCTGGAGTGCTATAGGCCACGGGGTCACAAAAACTCAGACATGACTTAGCAACTGAACAACAACCACCACCTCTGCAAGGGAGATATATAAAAAGGTACAGGAGTAGTAAATAGATTCCAGAAGAGATATTTTGGGAGGGAACTGCTTTAGCACAGTGAGTGTCCCCCTCTTACCCACACAGCAGGATGTGGGGTACTTAGCCCCAAGCCAAGAGAGCAGGGCATCAGTGCATCCTCAGGGAGCTTCATGTGTGTCCCCTAGCACTGGGAAGCACACTGTGCTGGTACCAGAGGAGCCTGGGGATCCAGAGGTGTGAGAGCAGAGCAAGGAGAGAGATGCTACTGCACTGGGATTTACCTGCACAACTTGAGTTTTGTCAAGATAAAGAATAAATAATAAAGGATAAGTATCTCCTGGGGACCAAATGTGGGCCAATTTAAATGAGATTTTGCCTAAGAAGGCATCACTCAGAGGGTAAGGGACTTCCATTGAGTGTGTTTATGGAATGAACTCTGGGAAAACCATAGCTTGAGTTTGGGGCAGCAGCTGAGAAAATTATTGTGTCATTTTAATCATGAGTATTCTGATGGATCAGCAGAGAGATATTTGAAGATTCCACCAAACTTTCCAGGAAGGAAAAAAAAAGTTTCACCATCTTTCAGACCCAGAAAGCATCCATTACCAGAATAACTGTCAAATAAGAGAAAATCCTAGGGCTTCCCTGGTGACTCAGAGGTTAAGAATCTGCCTGCACTGCAGGAGACATGGATTCAATCCCTGAGTCAGGAAGATCCCCTGGAGGAAAGCATGGCAAACCACTCCAGTATTCTTGCCTAGTGAATCCCACGCACAGAGAAGCCTGATATGCTACAATCCATGGGGTCACCAAGAGTCGGACACGACTGAAGCAGTTTAGCACAGCACACATGGCACTACCCAAGAAATAACCCTACCGTCTTACTTCTCTAACTCCTCCCTCCCTACCTGCCCTCACTATACTATAGTAGGCCCTGAAGAAATCAAAAACAGTAACTAGTGGGTTGATGGGGAAGGTGAGCTGGAGACAAATAGCCAATCACAGTACTTCCAGAAAGTAGCCTACTTACCTGTAGCCAAGCCCTAGGTCAGAGGAGGAAGAGGAACAAGCCTTAACATTGAGTGAAGATGTAAAAGCTGATATTTTAATTACCAAATGAAGATGGACAAAATGTAATGCTAAATAAGGAGACATATATAAGGCAGTATTTAAAAACAAGTATTTGTAGTTATTTTGGGTTGTCTTGTATAGCAATATACTTCTCGTTATTGGTTGTTCCAGCTGGGTCTGGGTGGCATTTGTCATGGTTCTTACATGAAGTATCTAAAATTAATCATTTGGTTCTAGGTCAAATTGCCAAAGACCCACTTGTTTTGAAGCCAATTTGCCAAATGACAAATCCACCCAATGGTTATTTCACTGAAAACCAATTCACCCAACACCAGCTTGCCACATCTACTTGTTTCCTTTAACAATTTCATTTTAATTGACTATTTCATTTTTTTCTCATAATAGAACACTCTTAAGGAATATTTAATTGATTGCTGCCCTCATTCCCTAAGGTCTGAGAGGAGAAACTGAGGAGCAGAGAATATACAAAGTTTCTGTGTCTATGTGGGCATGTGTATGTAATCTATAAATACAATACATAACATATACATATTATACAATACTACATCATATATAGTGGGTGTATGTATATATTGGGGCTTTCCAGGTGGTGCTAGTGGTAAAGAACCCACCTGCCAATGCAGGAGATATAAGAGATGTGGGTTCATTCCCTGGGTTAGGAAGATTCCCTGGAGGAGGGCAACCCACTCCAGCCTTCTTGCTGGAGAATCCCATGGACAGGGGAGCTTGGCAAGCTATGGTCCTTGGGGTTGGAGAGGGTCAAACACAACTGAAGTGACTTAGCACACATACATGTATATATTATCATTTATCTCATTCAGTTGACATTATTAGGTTACATATATACTCCCTTGTTAAATTATAAACTCTTAAGCTTTATTTTTTGGGGCTCCAAAATCCCCATGAAATTAAAAGATGCTTACTTCTTGGAAGGAAAGTTATGACCAACCTAGACAGCATATTAAAAAGCAGAGATATTACTTTGCCAACAAAGTTCTGTCTAATCAAGGCTATGGTTTTTCCAGTAGTCATGTATGGATATGAGAGTTGGACTATAAAGAAAGCTGAGTGCTGAAGAATTGATGGTTTTGAACTGTGGTGTTGGAGAAGACTCTTGAGAGTCCCCTGGACACCAAGGAGATCCAACCA
Source organism: Oreotragus oreotragus (assembly GCA_006410675.1). Taxonomy (NCBI): domain Eukaryota; kingdom Metazoa; phylum Chordata; class Mammalia; order Artiodactyla; family Bovidae; genus Oreotragus; species Oreotragus oreotragus. Next base: position 92,735 of record SJYX01009531.1, on the reverse strand, counting down.
ATCCATCCTAAAGGAGCTCAGTCCTGGGTGTTCATTAGAAGGACTGATGTTAAAACTGAAACTCCAGTACTTTGGCCACCTGATGCGAAGAGCTGACTCATTGGAAAAGATCCTGATGCTGGGAAAGATTGAGGGCAGGAGGAGAAGGGGACGGCAGAGGATGAGATGGTTGGATGGCATCGCCGACTCAATGGACATGGGTTTGGGTGAACTCCGAGAGTTGGTGATGGACAGGGAGGCCTGGCGTGCTGCGATTCATGGGGTCGCAAAGAGTCGGACACGACTGAGCGAATGAACCGAACTGAACTAAACTGAAAGTTAGGAACCACATTTTTAGGCCATCAAGTGCCTAAGTGTCATGACTGGTACGAAGTTAGATAAATGAGTTAATGAATAAATGAGCAAATGAATGAACTACTCATTGCAAACACTCTCAGTTGCCAGTGGAAGCTAAAAGTCTCACCTGAAAAAAAAGCAATTGTCCAGAAACCCTGGGTCCTCACCTAAAAATCAAACTTATCAAAATCATTTATGGTTTTGAGTCAGCCTTAACCTAGATGCCTGGAGACCTGGGTTTAATCCCTAGGTTGGGAAGATCACCTGGAGAAGGAAATGGGCATGCATATTTATATACACACCCAAAGCTGAAATAACATCTTCCTAAGTGATATTTTTAATCTTACTTCTTTCACGAAATTCATAAGCCCTATATCTTTCCTTCTTTATAATTCTTCTGTAGCATCTCATAGTTTATCTTCATCACATAAAAATTGTACCCCAGTCTAAATTTTGTTTTTAATGACTCTCATTCCTCTTTTCACCCATTTGAAGTTAATTTATTTTCTCTTTATTTGCTCTAACTCTCTACACTTTTTTGAAATGAATCACCTAAAACTGTGTCCGATTTTTTTTAAATTGTCAAATCAAAAACAGAAGCCAAAAGTTCTGATTTCTACCAATTCTCATAGATCTATTTAACAGAAAAGTCCAGTACATGCTGATACATATCATCTACACTCGTAATTTGCCTGTGTATTCAAGGAATTATTTTTAAAAAATTAACATCGACATCTTTGTTGTTGTTGTTGTTGTTCAAATGCTAAGTCATGTCCAACTCTTTGCAGCCCCATGGACTACAGCTTTCCTGTCTTTTGGCCACCTCCCAAAGTTTGCTCACTCATATTCACTGAGTTAGTGGTGCCATCCAACCATCTCATCCTCTGTCGTCCCCTTCTCTTCCTGCCCTCAATCTTTCCCAGCATCAGGGTCTTTTCCAATGAGTTGGCTTTTCACATCAGGTAGCCAAAGTACTGGAGCTTCAGCTTCAGCGTCAGGACTTTCAGTGAATATTCAGGGTTGATTTCCTTTAGGACTGACTGGCTTGATTTCATTGCTGTTCAAGGGANCATCCTCTGTCGTCCCCTTCTCTTCCTGCCCTCAATCTTTCCCAGCATCAGGGTCTTTTCCAATGAGTTGGCTTTTCACATCAGGTAGCCAAAGTACTGGAGCTTCAGCTTCAGCGTCAGGACTTTCAGTGAATATTCAGGGTTGATTTCCTTTAGGACTGACTGGCTTGATTTCATTGCTGTTCAAGGGACTCTCAAGAGTCTTTAGCACCATAGTTCACAAGCGTCAGTTCTTCAGTGCTCAACCTTCTTTATGGTCCTTATGGCCCAACTCTCACATCCATACATGACTACTGGAAAAACCATAGCTTTAACTGGATGGACCTTTGTTGGAAAAGTGATGTCTCTGCTTTTTATTACAGTGTCTAGGTTTGCCATAGCTTTTCTTCCAAGGAGAGTCTCAAACCCACCCTCCATTTTACAATGGAGCCAATAAGGTCCAGAGAAACTGTATGAGTTCCCTAAGATCACACAGCATATACAGGTAAAACCAACACTGGAAGCCAGGTCACTTAAAGATTCAATGTTCTTTCTAGTCCAAAATATTGCCTTCCTTACTAAAGACAAAAATATAATGTCTAAGGTTTCAATTCTACCAAGACAACCCCTTCTCAGAGCTACATTACAGGAAGCGCATATTATTGGGGTTCTTTTGTTGTACAAGTGGGACTTGAAGACATATATGACACAATAGGGATATTGGGGGCAAAGTTCAAAGGTTTCAATCTATAGTTGCTACATTATGCTTAAAATCAAAAAATTATTTGGTTGAGCTAAATACTATAAAATATAATTATAGTTCTTTGTAACAACTCAGCAGAACTGGAGCTATATTTTCTGTCTTAGCTCACCAAAACCCTGGAAGATATTCAAGAAGAGTTGATTTCATTTAGAATTAATTGGTTTGATCTCCTTGCTGTCCAAGGGGCTCTCAAGAGTCTTCTCCAGCACTGCAATTTGAAAGCATTGTATAACGAGTAGCATACATCATTTCTTTTAGATTCTAGCCATCAGTGATCAGAAAATGTGGCCAATTTGGACTCATTAATAATCAGTGTCAATTGCCAAAGTTTAATTGATCTTGTGTGTATCAAATAAAGCTGGGCACTAATTATTTATATATCTATATCTATCAATATCTATATATATCTATATATATCATTAATACTTATGGTTTATCATACTGTAGCCTATATATTTCTGTCTTAGGGAGATAAAACTACTGCTCTGAACAACCAGCTTTTCCAGTTTAATCTGAATCTGACTTTTTGTCATCTTTATTTTTAGTTTATAAACTGCTTGAGAAGGGATTTTTTTCCCTCTTGATTCCTGGCTGAAGTTGAAACTGAGATTACGGAAATACCTCAAGTGGTTATTTCTATCCACACTGAAAGGAGAAATTTAGGGATATTTAGCTGAACATTCAAATGTTTCAGCTCTTATCCTTCACTATTAATAATACCATCATCTGTCTTTCATACAGAAAAAAATCTTTAACTTCAACTTGAGAATTTTATCTTTTTCATTTCTTTCCTTATAAAGTCTTCCTGGAATGAGTCATAAAAATGTACATTACAAAGTGCACCCCCAAATATGTGTATTAGTCTTGAAGTGGGATCACTAGAGATCCAAACGGAAGGATACCTAGGCTCAGGATCTTTCCAAAATTCTGTTCCCATTTAGGACAAAAGGAGAGGAACAAATTCCTTATAATCTTAGGCTCTGATCCTTTACTCTGTACTATAAGAATTCAGTTAATTTTATAATGTTAGGTGGTAGTCACAGAAAAGTGGTCTAAGGCTCCAAAATTAGCTTTTAAAAGCCTTTGGCTTTTAATCCTAAGTGCCTTTCACTCATCTTAACAAGTTTAAATTTGGATATGAGCAGTTAAAAAAAAAAAAAAAAGAATTGTAAATTACATAGCCAATATGGTGTTACCAGCATTCTACCAAATTACTCACTATCCACTCATAAAGTGAGGTGATGGGTGGTATCATTTCCTGTGTGGGTGTAGCTAAGTTAAGGAGGGGTTTCAGAGTTTTAGTTTTATCCTTTAATATCCTTATATCATCATAGACATGTTCTTATCTCACTGTCTTCATAATTTCACTTTAAACTTCTGAACATAAAGATTATCTTACTAAAAGGAGCAAAGAGTTGTCAAGTTTCTTTATTTTCAAGTAGAGTTCTGATCAAAATGCTGAGTTTTTTCTGAAACTTACCAAAAAATGTATTTTGGTTTATGGACGTCTCTGTTGGAATAAATGGATTCAGTTGAGTCTCAAATCCTTGTGTGAATTCACAAGCCACTTTGACCCTTCACCCCTCCTTCTCTCTGCCTTCACCCTTTCCTGTAATAGTCACTGACTCACACAATTTTCAGGCTGACATAAACCTTAGAAATTGGTCATGGAGTCTAATTCTTCACTTTACAGAAAAGAAAAGCTGAAGCCCACAAAGTTTAAGAGATGTTCCCAACATGACCCAACTAGCTAATGATAATGTCTTTTTTTTTTTTTTTTAAGAAAACTTTAGCTAAATTTGACACCTACTTTAAGTTAGGCACTTTCCTATCCATTCTTATAGAGTAATTTAATCTTCTTCTATCATAACATTTATAATACAGCATCCAATCTATTTATTTATTTGATATTATTATTTTCTAGGGCTGCTGGAACAAAGTACCACAAACCTGGGGACTTTAAAACACATAAATTTATTCGGTCATAGCTCTGGGTGCTGAAGACCAAAATCAGTGTTTCAGCATTGCCACACTCCCCATTTCTTGCTTCTTTTAGCTGCTGGTGGTTCTTGGTGTTCCTTGGCTTACCATGCATGTGTCCCCAGTCATGCCCAACCCTTTGTGACCCCATGGACTGTAGCCCACCAAACTCCTCTGTCCATGGAATTTTCCAGGCAAGAATACTGCAGTGGGTTGCCGTTTCCTACTTCAGGGGATCTTCCCAATCCAGGAATTGAACTCTTGTCTCTTGTGTCTTCTGCATTGGCAGGTGGATTCTTTATCACTGTGCCACCTGTGAATCCTGGCTTATAGTAGCATAACTCTAATCTCTATCTCAGTCTTCACATGGCCATTTTCTCTGTATCTTCTCCTGTTCATATAGGGACATTCTAAACCCAGGAGGATTTCATCTTAAGATTTTTAAATAATTATTTCTGCAAGGACACTATTCCAAAGTAAGATCACATTCTGAGGTTGCTGGTAGACATGAATTGTGGGTGGATACTATTATCCAAACACTTTTCAGTTTTCTTCACTGGATTATAAGCTCTATGCAGGAAGGAATTATATCCACATGGCCATCAACACAGAGTCAGCTTGGCACATAGCATACACTTAAGAAATAACTTTGGAAGGAATAGTTTCCTTCCTCTCAATTTTTACCAAGATTTTCTATCACATTGTCATTTTCTCCAGCAACCTCAGTGCTCACTTCCACTTAATCCTTGAAAATTGACTTATGCTTCAGCCTGAAAACTAAATAAGGAATATTGAATCACCTGGAAGAAATCCTAGCTGACATTACTATTCACATAGCTCTACCTGATTTGTTAGTAAGAAATTTACATCCTTTGGCTTATATTATACTTGAGTATTTCTTTAATAATTTCTTTAAGAGCAAATATTATATCTTTTTCTCTTTATATCCTCTGGAAGAGAACCACAACTCAGCATAGATTTTCATTAAATATTCATTTAATATGTAAATCTGGATTATTTACTGACTTATGTATTCAGCTCTATTAGAAAGAGTTAGGTTTATTTAAATTCAAAGGAGTTAGCTGTATTCCTTTTTACTTCAGAAAAGCAAAAGCCCAAACTTTCTTCCTCAAAGTGCTAACAGGTATTTCTATTCTTTGTTTTAAATTTTTTCTAAAACCTGTAAATGCCAAAATCTTCAAATTTAAATAGCCTACAAGTACTTAGTTTCACTTGTTTCCTTTATTCCATTGAATCTGTCTTCACATTCAGGTGAATTCAGCAGTGTTATCCATATATATGTGTGTGTGTGTTTGAATACATATTATCTATATAATCAATAATTATTATCACTAATTTTTTCAAAGCCATTATTAATCTTTTCCATGTAGACATGAGTGCTGCCAAGATAATAACACTATATTCACAAATTTACATCATGATGTGTTGTCAGCATTTCATCAGGAAAACAAAATATTTTAGGTATTTTAGGCAGGAAGAAACTTAACCAAACTTTTGTGCTTACAAAGCTGATGGAAGGGCAAGGGCCAGAGAAGGCTCCACTAGCACAGCACTACTACGAATTCAATCAAAAATTGCTCCTGTGACCCAGGTTAGGATTCTCACTTAACTGCCTCCAGCGTTCACAGATGTCTGCAAGTCTAAGACAAGTGATGATAAGCAATGGAACATCCAGAGATCATTGCAAAGCCTCACTTCCATCAGTTCAGTTCAGTTCAGTCGCTCAGTCGTGTCTGACTCTGTGCGACCCCATGAATCGCAGCACGCCAGGCCTCCCTGTCCATCACCAACTCCCAGAGTTCACTCAGACTCACGTCCATCGAGTCGGTGATGCCATCCAGCCATCTCATCCTCTGTCGTCCCCTTCTCCTCCTGCCCCCAATCCCTCCCAGTATCAGAGTCTTTTCCAATGAGTCAACTCTTCGCATGAGGTGGCCAAAGTACTGGAGTTTCAGCTTTAGCATCATCCCTTCCAAAGAAATCCCAGGGTTGATCTCCCTCAGAATGGACTGGTTGGATCTCCTTGCAGTCCAAGGGACTCTCAAGAGTCTTCTCCAACACCACACGTCAAAAGCATCATCACTGCCCAATTGTTTGCCTGCCATTCCTAGTAAAATGATAGCATGGTTTCTACCCAGTTGTATCCTAAAATTATCTAACAACTGACTCACTGAACAGGAGTAAAATGCTGATTTGTAGTACTTACCAACTTCCCTAAAGTAAATACTCCCACCACGGCTGACTTAAAGCTCCAAATGCAGAGCTGGATCAGTTCAGTTCAGTTCAGTCGCTCAGTCATGTCCGACTCTTTGCAACCCCGTGAATCGCAGCACGCCAGGCCTCCCTGTCCATCACCAACTCCCAGAGTTCACTCAGACTCACGTCCATCGAGTCCGTGATGCCATCCAGCCATCTCATCCTCTGTCGTCCCCTTCTCCTCCTGCCCCCAATCCCTCCCAGTATCAGAGTCTTTTCCAATGAGTCAACTCTTCGCATGAGGTGGCCAAAGTACTGGAGTTTCAGCTTTAGCATCATCCCTTCCAAAGAAATCCCAGGGTTGATCTCCCTCAGAATGGACTGGTTGGATCTCCTTGCAGTCCAAGGGACTCTCAAGAGTCTTCTCCAACACCACACGTCAAAAGCATCATCACTGCCCAATTGTTTGCCTGCCATTCCTAGTAAAATGATAGCATGGTTTCTACCCAGTTGTATCCTAAAATTATCTAACAACTGACTCACTGAACAGGAGTAAAATGCTGATTTGTAGTACTTACCAACTTCCCTAAAGTAAATACTCCCACCACGGCTGACTTAAAGCTCCAAATGCAGAGCTGGATCAGTTCAGTTCAGTTCAGTCGCTCAGTCATGTCCGACTCTTTGCGACCCCATGAATCGCAGCACGCCAGGCCTCCCTGTCCATCACCATCTCCCGGAGTTCACTCAGACTCACGTCCATCGAGTCCGTGATGCCATCCAGCCATCTCATCCTCGGTCGTCCCCTTCTCCTCCTGCCCCCAATCCCTCCCAGCATCAGAGTCTTTTCCAATGAGTCAACTCTTTGCATGAGGTGGCCAAAGTACTGGAGTTTCAGCTTTAGCATCATTCCCTCCAAAGAAATCCCAGGGTTGATCTCCTTCAGAATGGACTGGTTGGATCTCCTTGCAGTCCAAGGGACTCTCAAGAGTCTTCTCCAACACCACAGTTCAAAAGCATC
>SJYX01009531.1:32612-57203 GCA_006410675.1 Oreotragus oreotragus | reverse complement strand
CCCATCCCTGGGATTCTCCAGGCAAGAATACTGGAGTGGGTTGCCATTTCCTTCTCCAATGCATGAAAGAGAAAAGTGAAAGTGAAGTCGCTCAGTCTGTCCGACTGTTAGCGACCCCATGGACTGCAGCCCACCAGGCTACTCCGTCCATTGGATTTTCCAGGCAAGAGCACTGGGGTGGGGTGCCATTGCCTTCCCCGATCTATGGCTAGGCAGAAGCAATGAAAACTGCAAAGGCTCAAAAAAAATAGAACAGATTTAGAATGTACCAGGAATGGCAACGGGCCAGATCGCAATAAGAGAGACTGGGAGCATTAGGAGATAGCTTGGAGGTCAAAGGACAGGTTATCCAGAGCATTGTCAACAGTGTACAAAGTTCCCATTTTCTTTGCAAGAGAAAGGAAAACCACTGGAGAACTCTGAATGGGAGTAAGGGTGTCATGCTCTGATTAAATTTTTAACCTCATTCTGGCCTCTCTGACAAGGACTGATTATGAAGACAAATAAGTACAAACAGGAAGTCCAATTAGAAGATCATATAAGCCTAAATTTGAGATGATAGTAGGTTAAACTAAAGTGGAAAGCATGAAGGTTGTCATGTTGGGGGTATATTTTTCATGGCAGTGCTGACAGACTCGATTAGAAGACTGAACATGCTTAATCACTGAAACAGTGCCTGGGACTGAGTTGGTTCTCAACATGCCTCCTTACCTAGGGGAAATAGGTCTCAGACTAACTAATCACACCCAGGGTCCATAAGAGGAGCCCAGCAGAAGTCTAACCTCATGGCCACCACCCAGCCATGAGCAAGTAGATGATATTCCACCTCAGCTGCTTTGATCAAATTGCTAAGTAGCTTCTATTTGGGTCCAAATAAACCAATGCGAAAATTACTAAAGGAAATTTGGTTTTATCAAGTATAAGGGAACTCCTTGGTGAAACTGTTTCTACTGCAAGTAGAACACAGTTCTATTTACTGTACAACTCAAATATTGCTTTACAAGAGAAGTCTCCCATGGACCTCCTCCAACTAAGTTAGGTCACCTTGTTACAGCCTCTCAGCCCTTCTGTATCTTTCTAGCACAACTCTTGTCCATTTGAAATTTGGTGTATATATAGTCGATTAATATTTGCCCCCGCGCAAACTACTATCCCACCCTTCTTAACTTTGAAGCATTTGCCTAGGGAAAATACAGTAACCACTCAAAAATATTTGTTGGAAAATGAATTAACATTTCCATGTTCATTGCAACAGTATTCGCAACAGCCAAGAAAAAGGAACAAAAAACTAAATATCTAAAAACAGATGAATGAATGAATGAAGAAAATGAAGATATATGCAATGGAATACTATCAAGCCCTTTTTTAAAAAAAGGAAAGTCTGTAGTAAGCAGCAACATGGACAAAACTTGAGAACATTATGTTGAGTGAAACAAGCTAGTCTCAAAAAGACAAATACTACTTGATTCTACTCATATGAGTCATCTAAAAAAGTCAAATTCATAGAATCTAAGAGTGGAATAGTAGTTGCCAGGGGCTGGGAGGAAAAGGAAATGAAGAGTTAGTAATCAACAGGCATAAAGTTTCAGTTAAGAAAGACGAATAAACTCTGTACAACACTGTGCCTATGTTCAATAATAATGTGTTTTACACTGACAGTTTTACTAAAAGTATAGGTCCCATAGTAAGTGACTTTATAACAATAACATAAATGATTATTAAAAAATAATAAAAATGTATTTTAAATATATTTCATTCTTGAAACAGAGAGCAAATGACCTATGATGAAAACTAGAATGAAATTTAATAATTATGATACTTAATTCTATTTTTTAAATTCTATTTATAATCACTAATTATCCTACTAGAACGTATAGAATTCATTTCAACAGAGCCAGAGCTGCCACAGAGAAATGCTTCTTACAAGCCATCTAGGACTTTAGGCTGTGATAAAAGTGTCTGGCTTTGGTATCAGGGTATTTGAGATTGATTGGGTATTGATTCAGAATAACTGGTCTCTACAGGTATACAAATGAAGTGTGTCTCACCTAGATTATAACCGTAGCCTCCCAACTGTTTCCTTGCTTCCATCTTGCCCTGTTAAAATTTTCAACACAGCAGCCAGATTGACTCTTTCAGAATACATCACTCTTTTATTCCCCCACCCTCATCTCTCTCAGAATAAATGCCAGTATTCTTATAATGATCTCCAACATCTTTATCAATCAGGGACCTGGAAGGAAAATAGGTAGCAAAATTAAACTGGTACTAGAAGGGAGTTTAATAAAGAGTCTGCTTACAAAGCTGAGGGTGAGGTTTAAAAAGCTCATTTATAGAGAGTGCACTACCCTGAGGCTAGCAGCCTGGAGAGCTATCACCATCTCTTGTCCTAACGGGGCAAGAGGAACCCAGGGCAGTAGCTTGGAGAAGGCTGCCTGGCAGGAACTGTGGCCTTTGGTAAAAGGGTAAAGTCACTGAGCAGCAACCGAGCAGGGAGGAAGCCAGGGGAATAAATGTCCTGACCTTGCATCTTCTGTCTGGAACTCACATTGGCTGAGCCCCACTGGAAGGTGACAGGCCAAGGAGTCTGTTGATATAGTCCATACACGTCTCCCTTCCAGGGCACAGGGCATGGTAGAGAAGAGAGAATACTCGATCTGGAGAAGCAAAGAGGAAAATGTTCAGCTAATGTCCTGTGCGATCTTCCCCTTGCCTCTTCTTTGCTCCTCCTGCAGTAGTCATCTAAACACCTTTATCCTGACATTCTAGGCACTGTGCAGCTTCAGGGTTTTTGTATTTGCTATTCCCTCTCTTGGAACACTTTTTCTCTATTATCTGCACAGCTCATCCCCTCATTTACTTCAAGCTGAAATGCTAGCTTCTCCATGCTACACACCTAAAAACCTATTTAAGATTATAAATCACCTCCCGCAGTATCGTAATCTCCTTAACTCTCTTCTACCTTTTCTTTTTCCCATAATATTTGTCACATACTATATCATATATGATCTAGGTTTGCATACTTCATTATGTAACTTTTATTGCATCTATTGTTGTCAGCCTTTCTTGCTAGAATATATGCTCCAAGGAAATGATCTTCATTGTGTATTTTTTTTTGGTTGACACATTCTAATGCCTAGAAATAATACAAAACAAAACACATAAACAAGTAGAGGAAAATAATCATCGTAAGTGCAGTATTCAAATACTCTCACAAACAGCATGTTGAGTTTGGTTTATAAAGACAGGTAGAAGTAAATAGCTATATTAAAATCAAACAATATGCCCCCTTTTATACCCTCAAGAGATAAAGGTTAAATCTCGGCCTTGATTGAGATTAAGTCTGACCAACTGTTGAATGAATTTTTGTCCCTCTGTAGATAGCTGCACATAAAACTGTTCCTGAGTAGAAGATCATTCTTTTACAATTCACTAAAAATTCAAGAAAGGATGGTGAGCAAAAGATTATATTCTCCTGAGTCTGACCTCTTTCAGTGAAGGTGGATAGAACAATATGAAACTCTGGTTATGCCCTTTGAAAATACTAAGAATCATCTGAAAAAAATACAGTGAAGTCACTGTCCAGGAGGTGCTTAATTGCACTGAAGGACAAATAAAATCACTCATACAGTATATAATTGTATATCTTGGTAATCTCTCAAAGAAACCTGTAGGTTTGTGAAATAACAAGAGTTCTAACGAGCATAGAGATAAATACAGTACTATCACTTTGAAGACAAGGACACTGAGGTTCTCAATTCCACTGTCTTGGTCATAATCAGAGAGCACAGCAAGCAAGTGGTTGGAGTGAGATGTAGAAACCAGGTCCCCACTCCCTGGACCAGAGCTCTTCCTACCATATGATTCGAAATCTTTAAAAATCAAGAGGCCAAAGGCCCTTGCAGTGATTCTATTTGAGTATGTCTTCAACCTATACTAAACCAGCATGAAAAGATTTAGAACCAAAATAAAATGTTTATCCTCATAAGTGTATGAAGATAGAACCATTCCACCAAATATATATGGTTAAATAAGAATTATGTTTTAAATTCCTTTATAAAGACACTTATGTGTCTAATAAACATATGAGGGTAATAAAACTGAATATAGCAGAACTACAGTTAGGGAAAGTACTTTTTATTCAGGCTTTTGACAAATTTAAAACAAAATAGGAGTGGGTAATGATCTCATCTTCCCCATCAGATCTTCCCCCACAAAGCAGGGGACTCTGGAGCTATGCAGATGTACAAATCCTCTAGAGTTCCTAAAATGAAGGCATATTTTTATAGTGTCATCAGTAGCCATAAAAGCTTTGCCAGTAGTGTTTATGTGCATCATGGTAGCATTTTCAAATGTTAGTTCAGACTCTAATAAGAAATTATAAGTAGGTAGTGTTTAAAAGCAGAGAATTGGTCTTCTTGAGCTATCTAATTTATTTGCAAGCCAAAGGAAAACATTTCTCTTTAAAGACAATATCACAACATCCCATTTAAAGTCACCTGAAATGAGAAAAGGAAAATCTAACTAAGGAGTCATCGACCTCGTAATAGGAAGGAACTTCCTTTAAACTCCCCATTAAAGAAATATTTTAAAGTAGGTTAGGTATATCCTTGAAACAAGAAAATCTCTTCAGATGTCTGGGTTTTGTACCCTTCAGGCTATTGTGCTGTTCAGCTCGCTTTATCCAATTCGCAGAGGTCATGGCTTCCGAGAGGCGATGTGGTTAGATAAAGGGTCGCTTCTGTAGGTCTTTGCCTTCCTACATTTCCACCTCAGGCAGTTCTTTTACACGCTCACTCCTTGGAAAAATCTACAGAATCAGCAAATGAAATATAAGCTGGCTTGAAATTAGGTGTGTTCTTTTTTTCTTTTCTTCTGACCTCATAAACCAGACAGTGGTTTTATATGTATGCAAACATCAAGAACTATGACGTGGCTCATCAAGGTCAGGCAATGTAATCTGAGTTGCTAGGTAGGCAAGAAAGTCATACGAAGAGGATCAGGTATTTCCGACATGTGCGCAGAGGATTCGGGAAAGCTGGCATTTCACTTGATATGTTGTCAATAGAGAAACCATAAGACCAGATATTGACCTATAGAAACCCCTAGAAATTAGAATTTATTTTCTGCTTTTAGAGAATTAGCCCAGTAGAGTCCTTCCCACACAGGGAAGGGTGGTGGGGGGGAGGCAGGGGGAGGATATATAGACCTAAATATTTAACTGTGCCTTGACCAACTGTGAAATAAATGTGTTTATTTGAAGATTCATTTTCCTCTCACTTCGACTTGTGTTGTGATGCCAAGGGCTTTGAAGTATGAGCCATAGGGGGCCTTGAATTTGGAATGCCTTAAGCTTCTATGGAAAACTTGAACCCTTCTTTGAAAAGGAGTTTTATTTGATATAATCAATATTTCGTAAACATTTATGGAAATAAGCATTATAGAATGTAAATAGCAGCACTAGAGCTAAAGTAACAAGAACTGTTGACAATCGATGGGAAAAGTAAATGCAATTTACTAGCTAAACTATGACAATTAAGATGCAATTTCCATGCAGAGATAATAATGTCAGTATTGTTCATTATTATATTTCTAATGCCTATAACAATGACCCATTTTAGAGGCTCAATAAATAATGTTTATAAAATAATTGAACAACATAATAGATGAATAAACAGTCTTGCAAATCTAAATAAAGTATCCCCAGAAAACAGAAGACCAATTTGTCAGAAGTCAGTTCTAGAGAGATGAAACTCTTCTTTAAGAACAAATATTTCCCTTCACTCTTAATATGCTTTCACTAAGGAACCACATAGACCATAATTAGTTCTCCTGAATTTGCCATGCTCACAGGGATAGTAATTTCTAACTGATTACAAGTTAATAAATTATCTTTCTGGCATAGATTAGGTCCCGTGAGTTGTAGCTTGTATGAACGGATCTTCCTCGGGTTTCTTCAGAAGGCTTACCATGTAAGGAAATTTCACAGTATCTGGCCACACCTGTAAGCCCTGAGGTAAACAGCCAGCCACTGTACAATATCATGAAAAGATGTAACTTGTGCCTTGTGGACACTACTTTCACCGGAAAAAGGATATCTGTCATAATTTCAGTGTCTTGATACATTTAGGAAACTTTAGCCAACTCTTATTTTCCTAAATTTTCATCATACAAAGATTCAATGAATATATACTTGATCATCAGTAATATCTGTTAAAGCATGAATTTTGTGTCATCACTACCATCTTTCCTTGAACTTGACATTGTCCTAGAGAAGAAAATTGGAAGAATGTTTTTTTAATCATAAATCCCTGTTGAAATCCACCCTAATTGTATGCCTGCAAGCATTTATTCTTCCATTCAACCAATGTATTTGATGGCCTGTTGACAGCCTATGGACACTTAGCTTCAGTTGTAATATTAAGCATACTAAGGTGAGAATGTTGGTTAGTAATAGTTTGTTTGATAAATTCTAGCTCACTGTATTAGTTTTCTAGGGCTGCCACAACAAAATACCACAGACATGGTGATTTAAACAACAGAAATGTTTTGTCTCACAGCCCTGGAGGCTGGAAGTCCAAGATCAAGGTGCCAGCAGGGTTGGTTTCCCCTAAGCCTCTCTTTCCGGCGTGCAGATGGCCACCTTCTTGCTGCCTCTTCATGTGGTCATCCCTCTATCCATGTGCATTGGTTGTGTCTTCTTTATGTCCAAGTTTCTTCTGCTTATAAGTTTAGTTCAGTTCAGTTCAATCACTCAGTTGTGTCCGACTCTTTGTGACCCCATGATTCGCAGCACCCCAGGCCTCCCTGTCCATCACCATCTCCCGGAGTTCAGTCAGGCTCACGTCCATCGAGTCAGTGATGCCATCCAGCCATCTCATCCTCGGTTGTCCCCTTCCCTTCCTGCCCCCAATCCCTCCCAGCATCAGAGTCTTTTCCAATGAGTCAACTCTTCACATGAGGTGGCCAAAGTACTGGAGTTTAGCTTTAGCATTATTCCTTCCAAAGAAATCTCAGGGTTGATCTCCTTCAGAATGGATTGGTTGGATCTCCTTGCAGTCCAAAGGACTCTCAAGAGTCTTCTCCAACACCACAGTTCAAAAGCATCAATTCTTCAGCGCTCAGCCTTCTTCACAGTCCAACTCTCACATCCATACATGACTACTGGAAAAACCATAGCCTTGACTAGACGGACCTTAGTCGGCAAAGTAATGTCTCTGCTTTTGAATATGCTATCTAGGTAAAACCGGATTAGTGCCTACTCAGCTTCATTTTAATGTAATCACCCCTTTTAAAGCCCTGTCTCTAAATACGGTCACATTCTGAGGTATTGGGGTTAGGACCACAGGGTGTGAATTGTTGGGGGGACACAATTCAGCTCATAACACTAACATAATGTTGTATTAACACAGAATGACATAAAGTTTTTATTAGAAATGTCAGCTTGGAGAAACAGTATAGAGGTACAAAGCAGAGCCGTATCTGTGTGAATTAGGTAGGAGAGAGTAGAAATCATTGAAGGCAGATGTGGTGGGTTGAAGGATTGGTGTTGGAAGAAAGTGATCAGTAAAGACAAAGTTGGCTCCACCTTGAATACCAGAGATCCCTAAAGAAACACTGAATCAGCAAATGTGGATATGTTTTCACGTTTGTCTTTTATAAAGTAGACCATTTCCCACACACAGATGGATTTACCACAAAATGTATGAAGTTCAACTTCAGTGCCCCTCAAGGCTCTTTCCAAGACCATGGATATAATTTTATATTCATAGCTTTGTATTTTCTTCAAGAGGATTTTGGACTCCAAATAATCTGGATCTGTTCCTTATTGCAGATAATTAATACTTTCAACCATTTTCAGAGGGAGAGGTTTGGGGCATTTGTTGAGTTAAACCCTTAGAAATGGGTGTTTACTTGGAACAAATATCACTCATAAAGTATAACTGTTGAGGAATAGTCTTTCAAACTGAAATAACAGTTACTACAATCAACACTCTTGGGAATTTGAATTTTCAACTTACTTTTAGATCATGGATACTGAGAAATCTCTGGTCATGTACTAGTCTATCTCTGTCTCTCTATCTCTCTGTCTCTCTCTTTCTCTCACACACACACCATACACACATTTGTATTTGGGCCAGCAATCCAAATTGGGCAACTAAACTTATAATCAATTTTAAAAGTAAACTGTGTATGTTTAATAACTGTAGTGAAAAAGATACTTTTGAAGTCTTTCCATTTCCCGTTCATGGGAAACCCTCCTTCTTGCAAACCTTCTTNTGTAAGCCCTGAGGTAAACAGCCAGCCACTGTACAATATCATGAAAAGATGTAACTTGTGCCTTGTGGACACTACTTTCACCGGAAAAAGGATATCTGTCATAATTTCAGTGTCTTGATACATTTAGGAAACTTTAGCCAACTCTTATTTTCCTAAATTTTCATCATACAAAGATTCAATGAATATATACTTGATCATCAGTAATATCTGTTAAAGCATGAATTTTGTGTCATCACTACCATCTTTCCTTGAACTTGACATTGTCCTAGAGAAGAAAATTGGAAGAATGTTTTTTTAATCATAAATCCCTGTTGAAATCCACCCTAATTGTATGCCTGCAAGCATTTATTCTTCCATTCAACCAATGTATTTGATGGCCTGTTGACAGCCTATGGACACTTAGCTTCAGTTGTAATATTAAGCATACTAAGGTGAGAATGTTGGTTAGTAATAGTTTGTTTGATAAATTCTAGCTCACTGTATTAGTTTTCTAGGGCTGCCACAACAAAATACCACAGACATGGTGATTTAAACAACAGAAATGTTTTGTCTCACAGCCCTGGAGGCTGGAAGTCCAAGATCAAGGTGCCAGCAGGGTTGGTTTCCCCTAAGCCTCTCTTTCCGGCGTGCAGATGGCCACCTTCTTGCTGCCTCTTCATGTGGTCATCCCTCTATCCATGTGCATTGGTTGTGTCTTCTTTATGTCCAAGTTTCTTCTGCTTATAAGTTTAGTTCAGTTCAGTTCAATCACTCAGTTGTGTCCGACTCTTTGTGACCCCATGATTCGCAGCACCCCAGGCCTCCCTGTCCATCACCATCTCCCGGAGTTCAGTCAGGCTCACGTCCATCGAGTCAGTGATGCCATCCAGCCATCTCATCCTCGGTTGTCCCCTTCCCTTCCTGCCCCCAATCCCTCCCAGCATCAGAGTCTTTTCCAATGAGTCAACTCTTCACATGAGGTGGCCAAAGTACTGGAGTTTAGCTTTAGCATTATTCCTTCCAAAGAAATCTCAGGGTTGATCTCCTTCAGAATGGATTGGTTGGATCTCCTTGCAGTCCAAAGGACTCTCAAGAGTCTTCTCCAACACCACAGTTCAAAAGCATCAATTCTTCAGCGCTCAGCCTTCTTCACAGTCCAACTCTCACATCCATACATGACTACTGGAAAAACCATAGCCTTGACTAGACGGACCTTAGTCGGCAAAGTAATGTCTCTGCTTTTGAATATGCTATCTAGGTAAAACCGGATTAGTGCCTACTCAGCTTCATTTTAATGTAATCACCCCTTTTAAAGCCCTGTCTCTAAATACGGTCACATTCTGAGGTATTGGGGTTAGGACCACAGGGTGTGAATTGTTGGGGGGACACAATTCAGCTCATAACACTAACATAATGTTGTATTAACACAGAATGACATAAAGTTTTTATTAGAAATGTCAGCTTGGAGAAACAGTATAGAGGTACAAAGCAGAGCCGTATCTGTGTGAATTAGGTAGGAGAGAGTAGAAATCATTGAAGGCAGATGTGGTGGGTTGAAGGATTGGTGTTGGAAGAAAGTGATCAGTAAAGACAAAGTTGGCTCCACCTTGAATACCAGAGATCCCTAAAGAAACACTGAATCAGCAAATGTGGATATGTTTTCACGTTTGTCTTTTATAAAGTAGATCATTTCCCACACACAGATGGATTTACCACAAAATGTATGAAGTTCAACTTCAGTGCCCCTCAAGGCTCTTTCCAAGGCCATGGATATAATTTTATATTCATAGCTTTGTATTTTCTTCAAGAGGATTTTGGACTCCAAATAATCTGGATCTGTTCCTTATTGCAGATAATTAATACTTTCAACCATTTTCAGAGGGAGAGGTTTGGGGCATTTGTTGAGTTAAACCCTTAGAAATGGGTGTTTACTTGGAACAAATATCACTCATAAAGTATAACTGTTGAGGAATAGTCTTTCAAACTGAAATAACAGTTACTACAATCAACACTCTTGGGAATTTGAATTTTCAACTTACTTTTAGATCATGGATACTGAGAAATCTCTGGTCATGTACTAGTCTATCTCTGTCTCTCTATCTCTCTGTCTCTCTCTTTCTCTCACACACACACCATACACACATTTGTATTGGGGCCAGCAATCCAAACTGGGCAACTAAACTTATAATCAATTTTAAAAGTAAACTGTGTATGTTTAATAACTGTAGTGAAAAAGATACTTTTGAAGTCTTTCCATTTCCCGTTCATGGGAAACCCTCCTTCTTGCAAACCTTCTTATACAGTTGCATTAACGATTCCCTCTAAATTTCGTGGCTGTGCACATATCAAAACCCAGCCAGTGTGACGTTTCCTCACTTTGACATTAACCACAAAACAATTTCTCTATTTTCTGTGAAAGAAAAAAAAATGTATAAACATCTTAAGTGACTCAAAATTCTACTGCCCAGTGTGCCTTTCCAGAGCCATGATATGTGGTGAGAACCGTTTTCGTACTGTTCCCTTTAGAAGATACTCTACACTTCCTTTTTGAGTTTTGCATGTAGCTCTTCCTAGCAACCGCCTTGGAAATGAAGACAGAAAGGTAGCTTTTGGTTGGAAAGCAGAAGAAAAAGTGAGATGAGATCCGTGAAGCAAGACAGTTCAATTTGCCTAACAAAGCAGAATTCCCGAATTGAGTTACTCTTAAAGCACTGTAATCAGCTGTGCTTCTTAAAACGCCTGGGTTATATCTAGCCCCACTCACACTATGGTAATTATCAGCTGCCACCACACAGAAGTGTTGCATTCCCTGCTACTTTTTTTTTTTCCAAAATGTCAGCTTGTAATCCGAAGGAAAATTACAAACTCTACTTTTTTTAGGAATGTTTAAAATAAACCCACAAAACCACCAAGTCTGTTACAATTACTGTCCTGCTTTAAGGGAGAAATATCCCAGGTGGTGTTTTATCTCTGCAGCATCTATTTCTAAAGTTTAACCACAGTGAAAGGAGCAATAGGGCCTTATATAATAGACCATTGCCAGTTTGGGGGTGAAGCCAAAACTTCTTAAAGAAGCTTTGAGGCTTTATTCTAGGTAAACATAAACAACCTTAAGGATCATCACACTTGCGTTTCTTTAATAAAATATCACAGCACAAAAATTTATAGTATCAATCATCATTTATGTGATGCTGATAATAATGTGTAGAGGTTTGCTCTTCTTATTTAATAGTAACACAAAACTTATACCAACTGGAATGTTTTA
Organism: Oreotragus oreotragus; assembly: GCA_006410675.1. Lineage (NCBI taxonomy): Eukaryota > Metazoa > Chordata > Mammalia > Artiodactyla > Bovidae > Oreotragus > Oreotragus oreotragus. The sequence goes on along the minus strand of SJYX01009531.1, from coordinate 45,679 downwards.
TGCTCATAGCAGCATTTCCAATTAAATTGTCAATATAAATCCTTCTGACATGCTATTATTTCTTATTTTAACCACTACTTTTACACCGTACACCTTAGAGCCCTTGTATCATTCGACTAGTAAAAGAAAAATGAAATATCAGTCAAAACATAATAGCAGAACTCTATTGAGAAAACTCTTTAGCATAACAAAATCCACATGAGTTCAAGGCACCTGAGGTTTACAAGGAGAGTCTGCTCAGAATACCAAAGATCCTCTAAATGATGGGAGCAAGTCACTGAGAAATCCATAAATTCACCTTTGTTCATATACATGGAGCTAAGCCTAGGTGAGTAGGCCAAGGACTAGGAGGCAGATGCTCAGGCTGAGGTCCTGGCCCAGCCGTGAACAGTCTAGATGATGCCGAGCAAATCTAGGCTCAGTTTCCAAAACTGAGGTTCCCTAGGGCCTCTTCTGACTCCAACTTTATACAACAAGTTCCATAAAAGATGAAGAAAAACTAGGTCACTTGATGAATTCAACGCAATTCAGGACCCAATTTCCCATAATAGCTTCCTCCTCTCCCTTATAGAATATACCTCATCCCTGTGTTTGTCCTGTTTACACATCCGAAAAGGAGGAAGGGTTTGAAAGGAGGAGGTGAGTCCATGTATCCCTGCACTCCTCTGGTGGCTCTGTGACCTTGGACGATGCACTTAACTTCCAAAACTCCAGTCTCTTCATTTTTGAAAGCAGGGTGACATTTCTATCTTGTGTGTGTGTGTGTGTGTGGTCGCTGCTCTGTCGTATCTGACTCTTTGCTACCCCATGGACTGTAGCCCTCCAGGCTCCTCTATCCAGGGGATTCACCAGCCAAGAACACTGGAGTGCGTTACTGCTCCCTTCTCCAGAGGATCTTCCTGACCCAGGAATCCAACCTGAGTCTCCCGCATTGCAGGAGGAGTCTTTACCAACTGAGCTACCAGGAAAGGGGATGATAATTATAGTTAGCATTCCTAATCCATCATTCATCATTCCTTCAATCTAGTAGCATTCAATAACTTGTAGCTATCATATGTGTATATATATATACATATATATATATTTACACACACACATACACATTCATTCACATGTAATACACACTTTATCAGCCTTGGAAAATATCTCCTTCAACTCTAACCAGAGATGGGACTCAGAAATTCTCCTGTCATTAAATCCAAATTAGAAGTACACGTTGCTGTGGTTCCATTCATAGTGTTATGATCAGAATGACGCTGTAGCATGCCAGTGTAACACTACAGTTCTTCATTATTCTGTTCATTACCGCTACCAAAAGCCCAGCATGAACATTGTCTGTCCAGCCAAGGTGTACTCTCTTGTCAGGTAGAATAACCCTCGAAGTCTAGACTGCCATTCCATAGCCAGTTTCAATAATTTAGAAATGGAATTACATCATTTTTCTACAGCAAATCAGAATAGAACCTGGTTCAGTGCAGATTAGAATGCATCTGCTTCCATTTCATCTCATTAGCTCACCCAGCTTGTTTGATCTAGCCAAAAATAGACCAAAGCCTGCAAAACCTACATACTTCGTATATAGATCCTGGCCCAGGTCTCTGAAAATTCTAAGAAAGTTGTCTTGTCTTTGCTACTCCCTCACCCTAAATGATCTATTACCTCGCTCTTTAATTTTGCCACCCATCTTCTCTTCAGAGCAGTCTGTGCTCACAGCTTTCGGTCTGGTCTCCCCATACAACTTTTCTAAAGTTGTCCTTGTGATGATCATCAGTGATCTCACATGGCCCAGCCCAAAATCCTTCTCAGCTGCCATTTACATCAAGCTTTCCCAGGAAACTGTAACCATGGTTATCCAGAATCATTGTCCTCCCCAGCCGCATTAATCCTGCATATTCATGGTCCTTCTGTTTTTCTGACCTCCCTTCTTTTTATCAGAAAAATTTTCCTCTTACCACCCTCCCCCCCAACACACACACACCAAATTTAGGGGGTTCCTCAATTTTCCTTATTATTCTATGATCCTTCAAACGTGATTTTCTATATCCCAGTAGTTTTAACTATAACTCCATGCAAGGGACTCTAAAACCTAAATCTCCAGCACTACCCACGCTCTGAAAGCCTCTACCTGGAATCTCAACATGAATCCAATTGTAACTCACTGTCCCCTTCATGAACCTGTTCCTAATACTGTGGCCCCCAAGTTCTTTCAAAATCACCCCACCTTTGTGGTCATCCATGATCCAAATCTCTGCATCCACCTGCTCACTTTCAAATTAGTTATTCTATGTCCATTCTATGTACCTTTATAATATATGTTTTCCACCTCTTTCTTCTCACTAAAATAGATGCCCTATTTTATGGCATACGTAAAATAAATTTTAAAGAGGACAGAGTGCCCGATTCTAGGTACTTTCTGCTTGAAGCTCTCTGACAAATTAATCCTGGATTAAACACAGAAGACATATCTCTGATCATTTTCATCTCCTGCTCAAACACCTTTTGTAACGCCATTCTTTTAGATTAAACACTAATCACTAGAGTAGATGATATGTATTAAACATTTGTTTAGTAGGTCCTAGGTAATATGTCCGGGGAAGGCAATGGCATCCTACCCCAGTACTCTTGCCTGGAAAATCCAATGGACGGAGGAGCCTGATGGGCTGCAGTCCATGGGGTCGCTAAGAGTCGGACACGACTGAGCGATTTCACTTTCACTTTTCTCTTTCATGCACTGGAGAAGGAAATGGCAACCCACTCCTGTATTTTTGCCTAGAGAATCCCAGGGATGGGGGAGCCCGGTGGGCTGCCATCTATGGGGTTGCACAGAGTCAGACACGACTGAAGCGACTTAGCAGCAGCAGCAGCAGGTAATATGTCAAATACTATCTACCTATTACCTTACTATTATCATAGATGTGATTTTACAGTTATTTGTGTGATTATATTGATAAAATATCTCTCCAACCAGACCATAAGCTCCATGAGGAGAAGGACCTTAAAGACAGGCACTCAAGTGCTGTCTCCTAATTGATGAATGAATGAGTGAGTGAGTGAATGAATGAATCCCTCTTTGACCATCAAAGCCAACACAGTACTCTTTCTTTCTCTTTGAAAAGACACACCAATGTCTTATGTCCTTTAGCATATTATATATTATAGTTACTATTCCTGTATTAAATTTGATTAATGGCAACAAATAAATTCTGTCTGGATGACTTCAGTTCCTACTAAGGAGCTGTGCAGCAATAGTTCAAGATCAGCACAAGCAAACTTGGTGAAATTTGACAATAGAAATATTGATACTAGGCAGTGCCACAGGAAAAGTAACAATACTTTGCCTCCATATATATACCTAATATTTAATATTTTGTGGAAACCTTTCTCCTGATGCCCTCCCTCAAGAAATTTAAGCAGTTCTGAAGTAATAAGCTTAACCTTCAATCCAAGCATATGACCAGGTTACAACAACCAGCCCATTCATCGTCTGGATTAATTTATCTGATCTTCCTGATTAGGCAAGATTTCCCATCCTCTGTCCCCTCTCTTGTGCATCTCTCAAATTCTAGTTATTTTTCTTTGACCAAAACTGATTAATAAGTGTTCTCCCTTGCCAGAACCTGGAAGAAAGCTTGTTCAACCAAGCACTTATTCAATAGAGCAAGATAGGTCCCTCTATGAATCAGACATGAATCTTGGCTTCAAAATGCTTACAGATTGAAGACAGTAAAGCTAGTGTTTAGGTAACTGTAATTCCAAAAGAATGGTATAGGTGGCATAAGTTATGGACAGCTAACCTGTGATGAAAATTCAAGGCAGGAATGTATAAAGTTGAGAGACTCTCAAAAGACTTTACAGGGAATTTGTATATGATGCAGTTTCTGAAAGATGAATAAGATTTAGCTGTTCAGAGATAAGAAAAGGAATATATTACAAGAGGAAGAGATTAACAAAGACGTGAAAGTCTGAAAAATCTGGGATATATATTATATTATATATCTTTTATAAGATTATATATCATATAAAAGATATATAATATATAAGGTTATATATTATATAAAATTTGAGATATATAATATTAGGTAGCAGAATTTAATCATAATTATATTATTCATCTTACATTTATTTTGAAATATTCAACTATAATGATGGTTCTAGTCTCATTTTTAAAAGGAAGAAGATAATTATTCATACAGAGTCCATTGATTTGCTGACTTATTACATTGGTGAACTCATATTTTTACTTCGATAATACCACTCTGTAAATGTTAGTCACTGATCATTGTTTTGTGTTCAGCAAGTCTACCCTCCTTGTCACACACTAAGGCCTAGGGATGTGGAAATGTCAAACTGTGTTGAGCAACAAGAGGATGGATTTTGCATAAAAATTTAAATCTCAGACACAAATTCATAACTCTGGGCACCGTAGACAACTGAGGCAATTGGAGTCTCTCTAGGTCGATTTTTAGTCCAAATCTTGTTTTTAAAATAGTCTGAGAAAATTTGACTTTGGGGCTAAACATCTCTGAGTTGATATTTTGCTTTGTTTTCCCTGTTGGGTGAGTTGTTATTTTAGTTGATTTTTGGTTTAAGTTTTTCCCCCTTGGATATATGCTATAAATTAGGCTTATGGCATTTTGCATTCCAAAGATGCCTTGTATTGGGCTGTACAACTGTTATCTAAACCCACAGCTGTGTCACTTCCTAACGACCACCATCTCTGCAAGACAGCTGTTGCTCTTAATTGGCAGGAATGAAACAGATGAGTAATAAGAAACTAGCCTGAGTGACACACTACACAAAGAATCCACTTACATGTTTTTCCCAACTATGTGAAGCTAGGAAAGGTAGGGCAGGAGTCTCCATCAGAAATACATTGAGTCCCTTGGTCTCTCGTCCAGAATTTTACAACTGAAATTGCATAAAGCCAAGCTGCCTCTTGGCCAGTCCAAGTGGGAGTCCCACCCACGAAAACATTGAAAAGTCATTTGAAATCTCTAGCAAATTTTCCTGATGAGTTGCCAAAGAAGAATTCTGTCATAAATCACAGTGAAGCTTCTTAAAATCCACTTTTTCCATCCAGTCTCCCACAGCACACATATTAACCGCAGCTACCGCAGTATCTAAAAACTTGCTCCTTAGAGTGCACATGGACGCACCAGCAGCAACATCGGCATCACCTGGGAGCTGGTTTAAAAACTCACACTCTTGTTTAAAAACCCTATTGTTTAAAAACCCTATGGTTCAGACCTATTGAACCAGAATCTGTATATTAACAAGAACTTAGGTGGTCTATATGCACATAATATTTCAAAAAACACTGCTTTTGTCAGTTGGTTCTCACACTTTAGTGTGTACATAAGAATCACCTGAAGATGCTATTACAGGACAGATTCTTGGGCATTACTCCAAGAGTCTGAATCAGTGAGTCAAATATTTGGATATCATTGTCGTTTGATAACCAGAACCTCAGATGATCTGAGAACCACAGTTTGAGCTTAGTCCATGAAAACTAAAGATATTATCTCACCCTGCACTGTTTTTTCTCAGTTTCCTTCCTTCCGGATTATCTTTTTCTCTGCACTTTTTAACGTAGGGCAATCTAGCATGTCAGAACTTATCTATGTTTTTTTGTTACTCTCCTATAATTGCCCCCTTATAACAACCTCCCTATGACTATTTTTCTGGTTGCCAGTCTTGTGGTCCGCTAAGTGTATCATCCACTCACTCAGATCTTCTCAATCTTTATATAGTGAAAAGTACTACGAAGCTCAAGTCAGAATAAGATACTCAGCCTCGGAACTCTTTGAGGTGACTCTGTTGCTGAACATTTATCAAAGGTATACAAACCAAAGGAAAACTAGTGACTAATCTTACAAAGAATAATAGAACACTTTATTCATTCTGTCCTCCCTTTCCCTATGGCTACTCAATCAGCATAAAACTTAAAGTTTCAATTCAAAGTTTAAGCAAGTAGAAGAGATATCAGCAAAACAAAATAGGAGTACAGGGAGTGGTGACGAAGACACTCCTGACAGTGAGATAAATAGATAAAGGAAGGAAGGACTGAGGCTTCAGAGAGCACTGGACTTGGAGTCATAGGATGTAAAAGCAAAGTCTTTATCAAGACTTCCCAAGCACTGTGGCTTTGAACATAAATAACCTCCAGAGAGTTAAGATTCTTGCCTATAAAATGCAAATAACACCTTCACTACATGCCTCACAAGGCCTTTGCAAGGTCCAGTGATCCTTGACCAAATCAAGTCTCAAATAAGGTAGTAATTGCATAAACACTTGCTGAATGAATCAAGTTGATGCTGTAGACATAAAAGAATGAATAGGACATAGTCTTACTTTCAAGGAGACCACTGTCTAATGATGAATACAGATATACAGATAACAATTAAATGAATGAACATTGTGCTCAAATAGGAAGGGACTCTGAAGGATGAACACATTTTTAAAAGGATGGGAGTGGGAGGAGGGTGGGAGGTAGAAATCCCCATCATGAATTTGTAAGTTCTTTCTGGTATTAAGTTGCAGTTCGCTATACCAGCTAATTCTGCTGGAATAATGACAAATATTTGTGATAATAATAATATTTTGAATTAATCTAACAAAATTTTTGTATTATTAGTTTGATGAAGAAAAATGTGCTAGTAAGTGGGAAGTGTTATAGTTTGATGAAGGAAGAATAAGACAAATTCTGAGTGGTTGAGAGGTATTTTCTCATTTCCCTACACTCAGAGATATCAACATCAGTGAATGTTTAGCACTCACTCAGGCTTCATTCCAAAATAAGAAAATACTAAGTCTTCCATTAGAATATAAACTCTCATTATAAGCAAAGGGATTGTCTATTTTGTTCATTGCTGTGTCCCCAGTGGCTAGAATGTTACCTGATATGTCAGTGGAGCTCAATAAGTATTTGCTTCATGAATGAATGAAAAAATAAGTTAGTTCTGTATGAAGCTAATGACTAGCCAGTTACACATGCATACATGTTCTGTTCTGCATGTGAACAGTTTATTTGAGGACAATAAATGATATTCTAGGTTTCAAACAAGGGATAACTTTGACAAATTATGAACATTTCCAAATTAGGATTTGTAATTTTAAAAATGAATCTGTATCTAGCTATAATTCAAGGTAAAGGATGTAGAATTTTAAGGCTCTCTTGCTAAAGGTGTTTACTGAATGATGAGTATTTTAATTGCCTTCATATCTTTTCAAATCTTTCTCCAGAGTGCTGGTAATATACAAAGTTAAATAACATTTCAAAGATGAATGTCTGTGACTTTTCATCTTAACACATTTCTCTAAGTAATAGTCTTTCTTGACTTTTCATATATTGCATTATGTAACTTCCAGAGCCACTTTCATCTACAGAATAAAGGTGTTGGGCAAAATGATGATGGGCAACTCCAATATTATATGCATCGTGTATTTCCTGTACTTTTAAAAATTCATATTTTTAAGGGGCTCTGGAGAATAAAGAGCTTAAGTAGGCACTTGAATAATTGTACAGTTGTTTCCTGCTGCTGCTGCTGCTAAGTCACTTCAGTCATGTCCGACTGTGTGACCCCATAGACGGCAGCCCACCAGGCTCCCCCATCCCTGGGATTCTCCAGGTAAGAATACTGGAGTGGGTTGCCATTTCCTTCTCCAATGCATGAAAGAGAAAAGTGAAAGTGAAGTCGCTCAGTCTATCCGACTGTTAGCGACCCCATGGACTGCAGCCCACCAGGCTACTCCGTCCATTGGATTTTCCAGGCAAGAGTACTGGGGTGGGGTGCCATTGCCTTCCCCGGCAGTTGTTTCCTATCTTTCATCTTAATTTTATGTAGCTTTCACTTTGTTAAAAAAAAAAAAAAGAGAGAGAGAGAGGAGAAAACTACAAAACAGATTTTCTTAAAAGAAAATTTTATTGTAACTACTTTGGATGGAGAGGAGATATTTGTACATAATGGCAAAAATGAAATATGGGTGACTATGCCGTGCCCATCGTTAGTATTACAGATGCTCTCCTTTATCTCTTATTAAAGAGAACCTTCTCTTTGGACCCCAGTTGAAAGGATACTTCACTGCATATAACTTCTTGCAATTTGGTTACTCCCAAAAGTCCAAAGCTAATGGTACACATGTAAGAGAATAGTCATAAAATCAAGGAAGTTATTAGCTCCTCTTTGGAAAAACAAACTTAACCCAGAAATCTTGTCATAGAAGATTTTCAGAGAAAAGTCAAACAACCACAATTACACTCACCCAGAGACATTACTTTCCTGACTAAGGTCCGCCTAGTCAAGGCTATGATTTTTCCAGTGGTCATGTATGGATGTGAGGGATGGACTGTGAAGAAGGCTGAGCACCGAAGAACTGATGCTTTTGAACTGTGGTGTTGGAGAAGACTCTTGAGAGTCCCTTGGACTGCAAGGAGATCCAACCAGTCCATTCTGAAGACCAGCCCTGGGATTTCTTTGGAAGAAATGATGCTGAAGCTTAAACTCCAGTACTTTGGCCACCTCATGCAAAGAGTTGACTCATTGGAAAAGACTCTGATGCTGGGAGGGATTGGGGGCAGGAGGAGAAGTGGACAACAGAGGATGAGATGGCTGGATGGCGTCATGGACTCGATGGACATGAGTCTGAGTGAACTCCGGTAGCTGGTGATGGACAGGGAGGCCTGGCGTGCTGAGATTCATGGGGTCCCAAAGAGTCGGACGCGACTGAGCGACTGAACTGAACTGAAGACTCACCCTCCACAAAAAAAAGAAAAAAAGCTCTGCTCAAATAGCAGAGTCATGAGCAAATAACTGAAATAACCAATAACTAAAACAAAGAATAAAAGCTTAAAACAGTATATAACAAAATCTGTGACTATTCCAGTTCTTCCCTCAGTGAAGTATAGTGAACAGCTATAACCTGACCCTTGGGCTGATGGCAGGGCACAGAAGACTGAATAGAGTGCCTGCCTCCAGAGTGCCCACAAACAATGGGAGTGACACTCACAGAAACAAACCTCTGGCAGGGAGTGTGAGAAGAGCTGTGCGAGAACCACACTCCTGGTGCTAAGGGAGAGTGTGCACCTTCCAGGCAGCTGCCCTGCCCCGCCCCCCACCCAGTGACGAGCCAGAGAGGAGGTGACATTTCAGCTCTGCTCTGAAAACTGAGGAGGACTTTCCCAAGCCAGGATGTGCGGCTGAGAGGGAGGTACATTCCAGGGAATCAGTTTCACTTGTGCAAGAAATTTAAGCTTCTTAAAGGCTGAGCTACTTGTATTGGGTCTGTGAGTATCACCTGCTAAGAGATTCATAATCTCCCAGAGTTAGACAAATAGGAGGAAGTACATTCTTTGCGGTCGAAATGTATTTGTTGATTGCCTGAACTCTCACTCTGCTTCCAACCTTCTGACCTGTAAGTAGCCAAGAGAAAGAAACCCATGTGACAGCCAGACAGACTGTTAAAAAACAAAAATGTGCATGCTGTCTTTCTCTTATCTTGTTCTAAACAACTGTTAANGTATTTGTTGATTGCCTGAACTCTCACTCTGCTTCCAACCTTCTGACCTGTAAGTAGCCAAGAGAAAGAAACCCATGTGACAGCCAGACAGACTGTTAAAAAACAAAAATGTGCATGCTGTCTTTCTCTTATCTTGTTCTAAACAACTGTTAAATAAAGAAGGTTGCTTGACTTATCTTTGTTCAAAAACAACTCCCAATATTTTTAATTGAAGGTATAGAAGCAGTTTGCTCTTTATTATGAAAGGGAAAAGAAATCTTTCTACTGACATTTGTGATTTTAAAGGTCAAACATACAAAACATCTTTTATTAAAGTGGGTAAAAGAGATTTATAGTTTATACTCAGTTTATATTCAGATGAAGAAAACTAGAACTGGATAAAACTAATTGGCCTCATAAGTTGCTAGAATATGTGTGGACATTTGTACTTTGTATTAATTCTTTGTGTATTGGCAACTGCAAAGTTTACATTTTTGAAGGTAGCTGCAATCTAGAAGAAAACATACAAAACATCTTTTATTAAAGTGGGTAAAAGAGATTTATAGTTTATACTCAGTTTATATTCAGATGAAGAAAACTAGAACTGGATAAAACTAATTGGCCTCATAAGTTGCTAGAATATGTGTGGACATTTGTACTTTGTATTAATTCTTTGTGTATTGGCAACTGCAAAGTTTACATTTTTGAAGGTAGCTGCAATCTAGAAGCTTCTGGAAAACTTAGGTACCAAAACCCATCCTTTTGGAAATGAGTACTTTTCCTCCTCTTTTCACACCATATCATACACATTTTCTTATTTCTCAGAATTGAGACATGAGAATCATGTGGGTTCAGAGCATTCGCACCCTCGCTGGGTACCTCTTGAAAGCAACCTGAAGGAAGCCCCCGCTGTGTACGGTTTGGCACGGAGTGTTTTATAGGCTTTACCTCATGTCCTTTCAAAACCACTCTGCACTAGATAGTAACGTCCCCATCTTACAGATAAAGAAACTAAAGCTCAGAAAGGTGATTAAGTATGTTTCCCAGGAAAACACAGTTGATAATCACCCCTATCTGATTCCAAATTCAGTGTTCTTACATTCTATTTGTCCCTTAGGACATGTGAGGTTCATTTTACTTCTAGAATACTTGTTAAATCTCTGCACTCAAAAAAAAAAAAGAGAGAGAGAGAAGGAAACATTTTTAACAAAGACAGAAACATGGGGCATAAAAGAATACACAGCATTTGAGCCATGCTTTAAGATGACTAGAGTATGTGACGAAAATTATCAAGAGCATATACTATAGAAGAGGCAGGGAGTCAGGTAGAAATAGCATGACTTTCAAATTCTATTTAAATCCCAGTTTTGGCTCTTGCTAGTTTGTGACCTTGAGCCATTTATTTAGGCTCACTGAGCCACGGTTTCCTGGATTATGAAATAAAAACATTAGCACTTGCTACATCTCTTGGGTTATTAGGAGTATTAAATTACGTAATTTATGTAAAAGCACCTAGCACAATACTGCCTCATTTTTGGTACTCAGAAATGTCAGCTTTTTTCCTTCACTACAAAAACCAGAAAAAGAATACAGTTGTCCAATACTGTCACTTGCAAGTAAAAATCTCTAGTTTGAAAGGTGAGCAAGAAATGAAAGATCAGGAAATCTTTTCTATCACCATAAAAATATTTTCCAGCAATGGTTGAAGGCAGACACTTGCTTTCAAATATGCTGAGACCACACTGAAACATCATATTGAAAGCAGTTTAAGAGAGTATGTTAGTGGATAAGGAAGTCAGATGGGTGGGGTTGGCTCAGGCGAGAAGACTGAGGGGAACAGGCAGGCCTGGTCAGTGCTCTGGACAGTGAAAAGGAAAATGTGCCACAAGTTAAAGCAATGCATTCCTCTCCTTGGCCAGAGTGGGACCAGCTGCCTCATGGGCACCACCCAGCAGGTCCGAGCAGCTGCCCCGTTACTCAGACTACAGCACTAACGGATATTCATTGCACGCCTGCCATGGGTCAGGCACTGTGCTGGACAATGTAGAATCGTGGTGAATAAAACCTAGTCAAATATATCTAGGATGATACGGGTCTCGGTTCATTGAGTGGGTGGAGGTGAGTCATAATAAACTGGTTAACCTATGGCATCGATCCCTGAAGTATGGCGTTCAGGCAATTTTTTGCACAGCAGCTAGGAAGGAGAATATACTCCCTCTAAGAAATGACAGGTTTTGAGCATCTATTATGTGCAGGGCATTATCTTCAGGGCTCTATGTACATTTCCTCATTTAATACCAACAGCAAATCTATGAAGTAGGTACTCTATTTTATAGATGTGTAAACCAAGTCTTGAGGTTTCCCAGGTGGCTCAGCGGTAAAGAATCTGCCTGTCAATGCAGGAGACACAAGTTCGATCTCTGGGTCAGGAAGATCCCCTGGAAAAGGAAATAGCAACCCACTGCAGTATTCTTGCCTGTGAAATTCCATGGACAGAGGAGTCTGGAAGGTCTGCAGTCCTTGGGTCGCAAAAAAGTTGGACACAACTTAGCAACTAAACAACGATAACAATAAATGAAGACTTAGAGACATGGAGAGACTTGCCAAAGCCACAGGATCTTAAGTCCTGGAACTCGGGTCTGATCTCAGAATCCCTAATTTCAGAGACTAAACTCATGGTGAAAAAGACTGGTTGTAACACTCCGAAGAGATTTTTTTCTGTTTTAATTACATCTGTTTCCTATAAAAGGATTAATTATATTTTTATTCAGAATCAAGAATTAGCTACAAGCTCTTGCTTAAAGCCTTGGTCAGTGACAGAATGGTATAACAGAATCTGTATTCTCTTTCACATGTTAATTTATAAAGGTCTTCTGGCAAGGCCAGCACGCTTTTTAACATACATGCTGCTCCTTTACTGCTCTGTATAAAGGCATTTATAAATTATTCTGGTTATCTTTAGAAAACTTAAAACTGCTCTCTGGCATTTATGTAATCAGCAAGAGATAATCAGATGATTTTTTTTTTAACAATGAGCTGCTTCCTGTTCATTATACTTATTATGTTTATTTATGGCATAAAACCCATTTTCTCTGTTGAAGGTCACCTGTGGGTTGGTGTGGAGGATTTCTTTCTTCCTATTTAAACCACTTTACCAGTTTTTGGCATTTGTATGGCTGTTGATTAAGTATGGCCCTGTCTCAATCATTCATCGAAGAAATAATACCCTATGGTTCCTTTTACTAACCATTGAGTTATTCATGGCTTAAGAAAATGGTACAAAAATTCTAAACTTCTTACATATTCAGGATCTTGTAAATAGATAATCCATACCTATGTTATGTATACGCACTCATCTCAGAGGAAGGCAAAATGTTTAAAGTGAGAAACTACCTGACGTCAAAGGCCCAGAAGAGTTAAAAGACGCAAGTCACATATCCAACTTGTGGTTGTACTTGATTGGGAACCAGAACCTTCCAAAATATCAGTCCAGTGGCCTCACACCACCTTCCCCTTTATACACTAAACTTGTTGGCTTTTACATAGGAGAAACAGACATTTCCTTTGTTAGC
>SJYX01009531.1:14833-32484 GCA_006410675.1 Oreotragus oreotragus | reverse complement strand
AAAAAAAAAAAAAAAAAGAGAGAGAGAGAGAGAGAAGGAAACATTTTTAACAAAGACAGAAACATTGGGCATAAAAGAATACACAGCATTTGAGCCATGCTTTAAGATGACTAGAGTATGTGACGAAAATTATCAAGAGCATATACTATAGAAGAGGCAGGGAGTCAGGTAGAAATAGCATGACTTTCAAATTCTATTTAAATCCCAGTTTTGGCTCTTGCTAGTTTGTGACCTTGAGCCATTTATTTAGGCTCACTGAGCCACGGTTTCCTGGATTATGAAATAAAAACATTAGCACTTGCTACATCTCTTGGGTTATTAGGAGTATTAAATTACGTAATTTATGTAAAAGCACCTAGCACAATACTGCCTCATTTTTGGTACTCAGAAATGTCAGCTTTTTTCCTTCACTACAAAAACCAGAAAAAGAATACAGTTGTCCAATACTGTCACTTGCAAGTAAAAATCTCTAGTTTGAAAGGTGAGCAAGAAATGAAAGATCAGGAAATCTTTTCTATCACCATAAAAATATTTTCCAGCAATGGTTGAAGGCAGACACTTGCTTTCAAATATGCTGAGACCACACTGAAACATCATATTGAAAGCAGTTTAAGAGAGTATGTTAGTGGATAAGGAAGTCAGATGGGTGGGGTTGGCTCAGGCGAGAAGACTGAGGGGAACAGGCAGGCCTGGTCAGTGCTCTGGACAGTGAAAAGGAAAATGTGCCACAAGTTAAAGCAATGCATTCCTCTCCTTGGCCAGAGTGGGACCAGCTGCCTCATGGGCACCACCCAGCAGGTCCGAGCAGCTGCCCCGTTACTCAGACTACAGCACTAACGGATATTCATTGCACGCCTGCCATGGGTCAGGCACTGTGCTGGACAATGTAGAATCGTGGTGAATAAAACCTAGTCAAATATATCTAGGATGATACGGGTCTCGGTTCATTGAGTGGGTGGAGGTGAGTCATAATAAACTGGTTAACCTATGGCATCGATCCCTGAAGTATGGCGTTCAGGCAATTTTTTGCACAGCAGCTAGGAAGGAGAATATACTCCCTCTAAGAAATGACAGGTTTTGAGCATCTATTATGTGCAGGGCATTATCTTCAGGGCTCTATGTACATTTCCTCATTTAATACCAACAGCAAATCTATGAAGTAGGTACTCTATTTTATAGATGTGTAAACCAAGTCTTGAGGTTTCCCAGGTGGCTCAGCGGTNATCTATTATGTGCAGGGCATTATCTTCAGGGCTCTATGTACATTTCCTCATTTAATACCAACAGCAAATCTATGAAGTAGGTACTCTATTTTATAGATGTGTAAACCAAGTCTTGAGGTTTCCCAGGTGGCTCAGCGGTAAAGAATCTGCCTGTCAATGCAGGAGACACAAGTTCGATCTCTGGGTCAGGAAGATCCCCTGGAAAAGGAAATAGCAACCCACTGCAGTATTCTTGCCTGTGAAATTCCATGGACAGAGGAGTCTGGAAGGTCTGCAGTCCTTGGGTCGCAAAAAAGTTGGACACAACTTAGCAACTAAACAACGATAACAATAAATGAAGACTTAGAGACATGGAGAGACTTACCAAAGCCACAGGATCTTAAGTCCTGGAACTCGGGTCTGATCTCAGAATCCCTAATTTCAGAGACTAAACTCATGGTGAAAAAGACTGGTTGTAACACTCCGAAGAGATTTTTTTCTGTTTTAATTACATCTGTTTCCTATAAAAGGATTAATTATATTTTTATTCAGAATCAAGAATTAGCTACAAGCTCTTGCTTAAAGCCTTGGTCAGTGACAGAATGGTATAACAGAATCTGTATTCTCTTTCACATGTTAATTTATAAAGGTCTTCTGGCAAGGCCAGCACGCTTTTTAACATACATGCTGCTCCTTTACTGCTCTGTATAAAGGCATTTGTAAATTATTCTGGTTATCTTTAGAAAACTTAAAACTGCTCTCTGGCATTTATGTAATCAGCAAGAGATAATCAGATGATTTTTTTTTTAACAATGAGCTGCTTCCTGTTCATTATACTTATTATGTTTATTTATGGCATAAAACCCATTTTCTCTGTTGAAGGTCACCTGTGGGTTGGTGTGGAGGATTTCTTTCTTCCTATTTAAACCACTTTACCAGTTTTTGGCATTTGTATGGCTGTTGATTAAGTATGGCCTTGTCTCATTCATCGAAGAAATAATACCCTATGGTTCCTTTTACTAACCATTGAGTTATTCATGGCTTAGGAAAATGGTACAAAAATTCTAAACTTCTTACATATTCAGGATCTTGTAAATAGATAATCCATACCTATGTTATGTATACGCACTCATCTCAGAGGAAGGCAAAATGTTTAAAGTGAGAAACTACCTGACGTCAGAGGCCCAGAAGAGTTAAAAGACGCAAGTCACATATCCAACTTGTGGTTGTACTTGATTGGGAACCAGAACCTTCCAAAATATCAGTCCAGTGGCCTCACACCACCTTCCCCTTTATACACTAAACTTGTTGGCTTTTACATAGGAGAAACAGACATTTCCTTTGTTAGCCTGTAATGAAAGACTGTACATTTCATTCTACTTGCATCTAATATAAGGGACCGGTGAGACACCTTCCTATCTCAGTGTGAAAGAGCTTATTGCCCATTTCAGAAGATGTTTCTGGGGTTTGATGCCCTATATCCACTTTCTTTCCCTTGACAATGGTATTCTGAGTTTTGTTCAAGGGTACTATCCTCTTTCTTTCAATCAATGTGCTTCAAGAAGAAACTAATCCCTCGCTTGTTTTAAGAATAGGCCTAGAATGGCTTCAGCCAATGAAGAGATCCTATTTACATTGTACTTACTGATTGATTAGACATGGGACAATGACTCAATGCAGACCAGTAACATGTAAGAAAATATTCTGTGGAGGCCTCTAAAAAAAAATCTCATACTCATCCACTGACACACTTTCCTTGATGCAGATCAATAATGACACTTATGGCCTCTAGAAGCACTGATAGCCATCTGGCATTGCAAGAAGCCAGCTATGACTGAGCTGCTGGATCCAGGCTTATCTGTTCAATATTTGTGCCTTTACAGTCCCAGAAGCCAATAATTCTTTGCTACGTTAATTATTGAGTCATATTCTCTGTTATTTACAATGAAAAGATTCCCAGCAAATACATCTGTAACCTTGACCATAATTAAGCAATAACCATGCCACCATGCTGCATTATGAAATTTCACTTTATGCTTTCCTCATCTGTTGAATTCTCCTTGCCTTTTATAAAGGATTCTTTGCCCAGCTCATCTGGCAGATGCCAAATACTGCCAATGTGAGATAATTGTGTACCTGTTGGAAGACCATACTCAGTATCAGGCCAGAAAATTGTAATCTGGAAGGGTAAAATGCAGTAACTCTAGACAGTTTGTTTTTCCCACTGATGTTTAGACTATATGAAACTGAAACAAGAAAGGCCATAAAATATTTGGCTCATATCATCTATTGGGCATTTCCTTTTGGATTTGTGCTTTCTGGGAGGTTTAAATTCATTAACATTAATAGTTAATTATAACTTTTTTGTGTTTTTTTTTTTTTAACAAGAGAATTCAGGGTTAAGCAGCAACTAAGTTAAATCATACTGAAGTTGGTGATGGACGGAGAGGCCTGGCATGCTGCAGTTCACGGGGTCGCAAAGAGTCAAACACGACTGAGTGACTGAACTGAACTGAACTGATTTAAGCATAAAAACCATTTATGATTCATGTAAGCCATATATTCGATATGGATCACATATAATCCCATGATCACAAACTGTTGCTTGTTCTTCCCTAGGTTCCAAAAACGAAATGAACTATGCCAAGAAGCTTATTAGGGAACTTTTAGAATTTTTTGATATTCTGAAAATTCCATCTTGCTTTCTATTGTCCTCATGCAGCTATAGGCTAATTAGATTCATATTTCAATCATCTCTGTGAGCAATAACCTGGCAGCATTCAGTGGAGACCCCATCAGCTCCTAGGCAGAAACGGGGAAGAGGTGTGCCTGTACTAGCATCTCTGGCTCTCCGCATTTTCCTTTCCCTCTCCTCTTGCACGGCCTTTTTTCTCTATTCTCAGAAACACTGCACGCAGTTCTGCCAAGGACATCATCCTGACCTGGAACTATGGATCCCATCCTGTTTTTGTATTTGCTTAACCCAAAGATGGCTGTGAGAACCAGCCTTGGTGTCTCCTCCACACTTGCCTCCCAGATCACTGTGAGGAAACGCTACAACTTTATTATTACGTTCAACTCTGAACACTCACGGCCTTGGTCTTCAGCAGTGATTTCTATGTTATCAACTACTTTCCATCCCTTCCCTCCTTAGAAAGTACCCTTTTTGCCCCCTGTTGAATAAACTCCCATCTTTTTTATTTTTTTAACACCTTCCTCAGAGTCATTTATCACATCCAGCATTAGATACATCCACCTACATTACTCTAAGTCTTTTATCCTAACTGTTTTAAGGAATATCAAAGTTAAGTTAAAGTTTGATGTCCTTTTACACTGACCTTTTTGTGAGTTCCAAGGTTGAGGAATATTGGGATAGCCAAAAAGGATATTGTAGATTAAGTTTGATGTTCTGAAAATAAATACATACAAGTTGCCATCCTCATATCATTCAACTGTGTGTTTTGATAGAAATGGGCTTCATGATCACTATCAGTTGACCTCTGGGGATTTCTTTTTACTGTTAAAAAAAGACACAGAAATAATCAACAATTATGCTTGTTCTTGCAACACACTCTCAAGCAACACTCTCAAGTTCCTAGCTATGTGTAATTTAACAAATATTTACAGAAATGTCCTACTGAAATGCAGAGACACCTGGAGGCGGTGGGGGCAATGCATGGGAACCAGCCCTCAAGCCATAAATTCAATGAAGGGTAAGTTAAATGACATGTAGGCAAGAATTATTTATTTAACGAAAAAGAGCATTTGAGCATCAGCAGATGGCCTATGTATTTTTCATATAAACATATACAGCTGACCTCCATATCCATGGTTTCTGCATTCATGGATTCAACCAACAACAGATCAAAAATAATCAGAAAAAAAGTCCAGAAGGTCCCCCAAAGCAAAACTTTAATATAGCATTTACATTGTGTTGACAAATGTTTATATTATATCATGTATTAGAAGTAATCTAGAGATGATTTAAAATATACAAGAGAATGTATGTAGCTTGTCTGCAAATACTATGCCTTTTCATATAAAAGATTTGAGCATCCACAAATTTAGGGGCCCCTGGAACCAGTCCTTTGTAGATAATAAAGGGTTACTGTATTTCTGTTCTCAGATGCCATATTATCACAGTATGGAAATATAGGTGTGTCTTTCCCTGATAGCTCAGTTGGTAAACAATCTGCCTGCAGTGCAGGAGACCCTGGTTCGATTCCTGGGTCAGGAAGATCTGCTGGAGAAGGACAGGCTACCCACTCCAGTATTCTTGGGCTTCCCTTGTGGCTTAGCTGGTAAAGAATCCACCTGCAACGCAGGAGACCTGGGTTTGATCCCTGGGTTGGGAAGATCCCCTGGAGAAGGGAAAGGCTACCCACTCCAGTATTCTGGCCTGGAGAGTCCCATGGGCTTGTATAGTCCATGGAGTCACAAAGAGTCAGACACGACTGAGCGACTTGCACTTTGTTTGTTTTGTGGCTGAGTGCCTTCTGCGAAGGGGATTCTCTTTCAATGAGCATGCTGCATAGGAAATCCAATTAAAATCACCCCATTCTCATTTCATGGCTAAAATCTTTCCTAATGACCAATCTCTCCCAGAATAATTCAAGCCCCCCACCCCGCCCATCATGTTTCCAAAGTGCTCTGCTTTTATCATCAAGCCACTCACTAGATCACTTGTTCAGGGTTTATCCCCCAAGAGAGTGAGGCCCATGGGTGCAGCCATTGCATTTGCCATGTCCAGTGCTGCATTCCAAATGCGTGCCATGGTGCCTGGCACATAGAAGATGCTCAATCAACACTGGAAAAAGCAGAGGTAGGAGGGAGGGCAGAAAAGGAGAGGGGAAAGTTTGCTTCTCTTCCTCATATATTACTTTATGGTGTGTGTCTGTTAGTCACTAAGTCGTGTGTCCAATTTTTTGCAGCCCATGGACTGTAGCCCACCAGGTCCCTCTGTCCATGGAATTCTCCAGGCAAGAATACTGGAGTGGGTTGGCTTTCCCTTCTCCAGGAGATCTTCCCAACCCAGGGATTGAACCCAGGTCTCCCACACTGTGGGCAGAAAGCTACCTGGGAAGCTTTCTGGGTACTTTGGGAAGCAATCTCTGGTACTGTATACCAATCACCTCAAAATTAGCAGCTTAAAACAACACACATTTATTACCTCATAGTTTCTCTGAGTTATAAATCTGGATGTGGTTAGGTCCTCCAGCTCAGGGTCTCTCACAAGACTGCAGTCAAGTATCAGTTATCTCAAGGTTCAGCTAGAGCTGGCTCTACCCCAGCTTACTCAGTGGTGGTCAGAGAGAGTGGCTCCCTGCAAGTTGTCTGACTAAGGGCCTCTATGACTTGTTGACCATTGACCAGAGGTCGCCCACTCTCTCCTCCTTGCCACATGGGTCTCTTCATGGAGCAGCTCAAACCATGGCAGCTGGCTTCATTGGAGTGAATGGGATAGCCTGAGAGCAGCGGTTAGAAGTCAGCCTCTATAGCGGAGAAGGCAGTGGCACCCCACTCCAGTACTCTTGCCTGGAAAGTCCCATGGACGGAGAAGCCTGGTGGGCTGCAGTCCGTGAGGTCACTAAGAGTCGGACACGACTGAGTGACTTCCTTTCACTTTTCACTTTCATGCATTGGAGAAGGCAATGGCAACCCACTCCAGTGTTCTTGCCTGGAGAATCCCAGGGACGGGGGAGCCTGCTGGGCTGCTGTCTATGGGGTCTCACAGATTCGAACACGACTGAAGCGGTTTAGCAGCAGCAGCAGTCTTTATAGCCTAGTCTCAGAAGTGATATCCCATTACTGTTGCCACATTCTGTTTGTTAGAACTCAGTCATTAAGCCCACCAACACTCAAGAACTGGGGGTTACACAAGGGCATGCATACCAGGACTTGGGACAAACTGAGGACCATCTTAGAAGGCTACTTAGAACACTTAAGCAGGGAATCCAAGTAAGAGGAGTTGACCAAAAAAAAAAAAAATCTCCTTTTCAATAGAATTGGTCAGACTGTGGTAACTGAAGGAAATCTGGACAGAAGACACACATTCCAGTAGGAAGCAAGTGTGTTTGTTACATTCTCCATACTTCTTCTGATCCACAGGACATGCTGTGTGGCCTGCAAGAGGAAAACGTAAATGTAGGCAGAAGTCCTGAATAAGCCAGGAAACTATTTGCAGTGGCTTAAGATGGGTGAGTCTCTTTCCATGAAGGGATGGGTGTGCCACCGTCTTGACCAGCAAGCACAGGCCAATGGAGCCATCTATAGCCCTGCACTCTAAACAGGCAACCAGGATAATATTATATACACCCCAGCCTCACAATCTGTTTAGATCATTTGTCCTTCCATTCTCTCTGGAACCTGATGGGTATTTCGATGAGGCCAAAACAAGCAGTCATGTGCAAGTCCTTAAAATCTCTGTGATGGTACTCCTCTTTAATTATTAAGCTTCTTCAGGGGCTTTAAGCCAGAGAGAAGAATCAGAGCCAGTTACTGTGTGTCCCTATGGCTTTGAAAATCCTTTGGCTGCTGTAATGGTGCTTGGAGTTATCCTGAAAGCTTTATCATAATCCAATCATCCTCCCAAATTTGGAGTTGCTTTTATTCAGGCACATTCAGAGGTCAGCCTATAATCAAATGTCACTGCAAAGAGAAAAGGCCTGATCTTCTTTTTAAGCCCCAAACTAAAACCCCAACCTAATAATTCAGGCAGAGCATAAGGACCGTGAGAGGCCATAAAGCAAAATCCAACATCGCAGATAATCTCTCAGGATCTCCGCTAACATATTTGCTGTTTACAAAGGCTACATTGCATTTAAATAGTTGACGCTGCACTGTCCATGAGACTGCATCATGACCCGTACAGAGGAAAGAGCATTGTTATTTTACTAACAAGCTTGCCATCTAAAGGGTCCTTCTTACCCGTAATTATTGCTGCTCTGCAACAGCATGATTTATGAGCAGACCATCCTTTTATAGGCTCTGCCCTCCAAGGAGCAATTTCACTGATAAATCATAACGTGCCACCCAAGCCATTAACTTAATAACTCAGGGTGACGTTCCTACTGGGTGGAAGCGTCTGTAAACAGCTAGACAACAACAGCACACACCAGCCACTCAGAAGAGAAAGTCCCACTTTCAAGTCCCAATTTGAGCAGAGTAGACTCCATTTAGTTGGAAACAGTCTTTCAGACACCAGCTTATTCTGTACTTAGACCTGGATTCTGACAATCTATTTCCAGATGAACCATGCATTTATCATCTCATCCTGTTTTGTTTTTTGTTCTTCCCTTACGTAGAAGACCTAAGGCATATTTTTAAAAAGTAAGCAAAAAGTCAAGGACTATTTGCTTTACATTCAGTAAGACATACTCAAATTTTGAGCCCTCAAGGAATACTTTAGAAGGGGTCCTGCCAACCACCCTCCAATTCCATAGTTACTCCTATTTCGTAAATTCCTTATCCACCATGGGAAGGTCACCTTCCTCTAGGATTAAAAGAATCATAAGCACACGTGTATGCATGCAAACCAAATTGTGAAAGTGCAGGCAGTATCACCAAGGCTGAAGAACCCGCAGCTATTTAGAAACTATTACAAAGTAAAAACCTTAGTATAGAAAGTTAAGATATGACTTATTCATGATTTGTAAGCCTCAGCTTATTCATCTATAAATGGATATGGTAACATAATCTCGAGCTGGGAGAAGTCAAGGAGATCAAGTGTGTATAGCACACAACACTCAGTTCATCCCTCTCTCTGCACACCCGTTCTATAAAACAGAGTGACATGTTAGAGCACTCACAGGCATTGTGGTCAGGAAGTGCTGACTAGAATCCCAGTACCTCCACTTCCTATTTCTTTAAACTTGCACAATGTACCTTGGTATTGTTACCTATAGATTGGAGATAATCATTCCTGTGCAATTGGATTTGAGGGAGAAGGGCTAGAGAAGAAGCTTACCCTCCGCCTGCCATGTAGAAGAGGCTCAATGGAAGTAATCTCTCTTTCTGGCCAGCAAAAGGATTCCATTTCCCACCCCTGGGATAGAAATTCTTAAGCCATCAAGGCAACACTGCAGCTGTCCCCAGGTTATCTCATCTGCTTTGTTCATGTGGCCCTGAGAAGTTCAGGGAAACAGACAAAATGACACATGCCTAAACATAATACTGTGGTCTGGATCTGGGAAGTGTGAAACATCTGAATCTGAGGACATTGTTGCTGGGGTAAGATGATACAGGCTTTTCAGACAGCAGTGATATCTGCTCATCACCCTTAAATATAGAGAGAGGATGTTTCCATGTTTCAGCAGTCCACAGATAATTATCAAGTGCATAGGATGGGCTCAGCATTATGCCATAGTTTTAAGAATAGTATTTCACTTCTTGTTTTCTTCTCAAGAAAAGGGAACAGCAGCATCTGTATCCATTTCCACAGCATCTCCCTTCCCATTTTTGGCTCTAGCTAGATAATGATAAAAATAATAATACCACTTCCTGGTTGGGATTATATTCAAACAATTACTTTTGGCCACAAGCATCTATTCCACAAAGCATGCCACAGCCTCCAGGGACCTCAATGTGCAATAGAAATGATCTTCTTCAGATGGCTACATGAGGCCATCCATTAGAGAACATTTTGGAGAAGAATAGAATAGCGCAGCTTGGCCTAGTATAACATAACTCAGGTCCCTGGGTTATTATTCAAAATCTTTAAATGAATGTCAAAATGATGCTCCCCAGAAAGATTCAGGCAGAGTGCTCAGTTTGCAAGCATCTGAAAACTTAGTTTCTTTACGTGATAGATGAGAATAGCAAGCTTATTCTGACCATCGAAGTGAACGCTCTTTAGAGGAAGCTTGTTCTTGGTCTCCTCCAGATTTACCCAACCTTTATCCTTTTGGAGAAGGGAATGACTATCCACTCCAGTATTCTTTCCTGGAGGATGCCATGGACAGACGAGCCTGTAATAAGCAGGAAGTTAGGAATGGTGAGAATGGAGCAGGGGCATGAAGGCTGAGAGGTCAGAAGAGAAAACTCGACTCTCATGTCTCTGGAGAAGCCAACCCTTACTGTAGCTTGTGACTAGGGTGCCAGATTGTCATGCACGAGTCACATGCAATTTACTGAGCCACTTCATTAGCCTCCCTAGGTGCCACACTTCTCATTAGTCGGGGAACTAACCAGCCCCGGTGTCCAAGGTGGCCAAATGGCAAGCAGAAGGGGCCAAGGAGCTGTGCCAAGGGTGTGCAGCTACCCAAGGAGAGCACATAACTGCCAGGAAGCAACAGCCGGGCCATCCAACCTGGTTTGCAGCAAGAAGAAAAAGAAGAGTGTCTTTGGAACAAGGGAAGCCTGTAGAGCGAGGTGAACAGACAGTGTCACACGCAGGAGGTACGACCAAGAACAGCAGACAGTCACTGCGGGGCTGGGCCCTCGGTAGGGGGGACCCAGAGCGCAGGGTGTGCTTTGGTCTTCTCACTGACACTTGTCCACATGGATGGACACACCATCTGTGGTGGCATTTTTACTGTCACTGGATTGCTTTTTTTTTTTAATATGAGAAGCAAAAAACTCTATATAGTCTAGATATAGATATATAAATGCATATACATACACGCACAGGCACACACCACACATTGTGCTATTGCAAAATACAGATTTAATACCTCCACTGAACTCTGAAAAGTGTTTTTTTTTTTTTCTTGAATTTATAGTTGATTCCCTTGGCAAGGAATCATTTGCTTTCATAACTTGGTGGAATATTTTCAGATCACAATGTATCCTTTTGTTTTCAGGACCACTTCATTACATACATCAGTGAGGTGGCATGTTTTTACTTTCTGTACTCAACAGAAGCTGAATTTTTAATAGAGAGAAAATGGAAAAATAGCACACCATTAAAATACATAATTCCTTTCCTGACTGGGCTCCCGTGTTTCTTCACCCCATCTTGGGAATTGCGTTCTGCAAAGGAAAAGATTTTGGTTTCTCTTGGGGCAAACTTAAACAACTACCAGAGTTGCAAAAACCAAATAAATATATGATCCTGTTGAAACACAAAAATCAAAATGGCATTTTTCACCCTCCCTTTAAAAACTCACTTCTGCTGAAATACTGCACCAGCCTTTTGCCAACCTTTGTCAGATAAACATATGACATTTCCATTGCCACATAGACACTAGCAATTCTGCCAGATCTTCTAAGGTTCTTGGTAGTATGATAACATTTCATAACATGACGCTTCTTCTCCCTGGTCTTTATTATGCAATAGCAACTTTGAACATTCATTAAATGTATATGTCACTGCACATGTTCTCTAGGCCTATAGATTTGTTTTAGAAAAATACCCTAAAAACTTCTCCAAAGCTTTGTTTCTTTAGAAAAATACATCTTTTTAATATAATACACACCAAAAAAAAGAGAAAAATCTTACTAGAATAATCTAATCATACTAACCTAATTGCCTTTCTTGTCAGATCCGAGTAATCTTAGGAATATAGTTAATGCCTTTATGCTTGCTCAATCTTGATAATGCCAATTTATCTTGACTATTTTATCAAGGCTTCTAGTCTTGCCTCACAAGGCATGTTCTCCAGTTTCCTGGGAAACTGTCTTAGCTGGTGGAACTGATTTTCAGCCCTCTAATCCAGTGGTCCCCCAAATTTTTGGCACCAGGGACCAGTTTCATGCAAGACAGTTTTTCCATGGCCGTTGCGGGGGTGGAGGTGGTTTCAGAATGATTCAAGTGCATAACATTTATCATGCTGCTGCTGATCTGACAGGAGGTGGAACTCAGGCAGTAGTGTGAATGATGACGGGTGGCTGTAAATACAGATAAACCTTCACTTGCATGCCTGTGGCTCTCTTGCTGCTGTGCAACCCCATTCCTAACATTCTGTGGCCTGGGACCAGTCCGTGGCCCATGGGGACCCCTGTCCTAATCCTCTGCCATAATGAGATGGAAGCCAAGAAACTAAAACCCAATCAAGGAAATTTTCTTTCAAGAAAACGTCTTGAAAGAAAATTTTGGAGATGCCCCATTTCAGTCTCAAAGTTGACTCTAGTATCAGCATCTCTGTTATCACTAACAATGATGGTAATTGTGCACTTGAAATAGAAACATGTTTACTGATAGCTGTGTTTCTCTTGGGCCACTTATTCATTAATTTATTCAACCAACACGTATTTCCTGAATGAACATTACATGCCAGGTATTGTTCTAAGTGCTAGGGGTACAGAGATTAATAAATTACCATTGCTTCCCTTGAGTTGCTTACAGTTTTAGGACCAAAAAAAAGAAAAAGTGCCATGGCATTCACAGCATAGATCGATGCTATAACACGTGTATCCAAATGCTTAGGCACTCAGTCATGTCTGACTCTCTGTGATCCCATGGGCTGTAGCCTGCCAGGCTCCTCTGTCCACGGGAGTCTCCAGGCAAGAATACTGAGGTGGGTTTCCATTCCCTTCTGCAGGGGATCTTCCAGACCCAGGGATGAAACCCTGGTCAACTTCATTGCAGGGGAGTTTTTACCATCTGAGCCACCAGGGAAGCGCTCCATCTATAAGAAGGGGACAAACAGCTGGTCATGATTGCTGGGAAGGCTTCACAGAGCCGATAACAGTGTCATATTCGAGTGGGTATTGAAAGGGTAAATGAGGAGGCAGAACGTTCATTTCTTCATTAAACAAATATTTATTGAATGCCTGCCTACTGCATGCCAGGTGCTGCAGATACAGCAACGGTCAAACAAAAACTTCCTGCCCTTGTGAATCTTTTATTATAGTGAGATGAGAGTAATTTAAAAATAAATACATAAATAGGTAAAATATGTGATTTTTCCATGGATCGTAAGACTTATGCTTATGAAAACAAACAAAAGGAAGGTATCAAGAATGGGAGAAGTTACTAGTTTAAGTAGTGTAACCAAAGAAACCCTCTCTGAGATAATGACATCTGAGCAGAGCTCTGAAGGACGTAAGGGAATGTGCCATGCAAATATCTAGGGAAGGAGGCTTTCAGGCAAAAAGAACAGTATGTGAAAAAGTCCCTGCGATTTGGACCCCGCTGCCATTTTTTCAAAACAGAAAAGAAGACAGTGTGGCTGGAGCGGAGTGAAGTGAGATCCACCCTCGAGGTTCCTCTAAGGACTCAGACTTTTGCAGGAAGCCAGTGGAGGTTTGGAACAGAATAGTACCATTCCCTTCCATTCTGAAAGTATTGAGAACAGACTGTAAGAGGGCATGTGTGAAAGTAAGGGGACCAGCTGGGAGGCTGCTGCGATAATCAAAGGTGTTCAGTGGCTCATGACCCCATGGACTGCAGCACACCAGGCTTCCTCATCTTTCACTGACTCCCAGTTTGCTCAGATTCATGTCTTTTGAGTCAGTAATGCTATCTAACCATCTCATCCTCTGCCGCCCTCTTCTTTTGCCTTCAGTCTTTCCCAGCATCAGGGTTTTTTTTTTTTTACCAGTGTGTTAGCTTTTTGCATCAGATGGCCAAAGGATTGGAGCTTCAGCTTCAGCATCAGTCCTCCCAATGAATATTCAGGATTGATTTCCTTTAGGATTGACTGGTTTGATCTCCTTGCTGTCCAAGGGACTCTCAAGAGTCTTCTCCAGCACAACTTGAGGTAGAAGGGAGATGACTCTTATTCCAGGAAGGCAGAGTGAAGGTGGTGAGAATTAATTGGTTTCTGGATAAATTTTCAAGACAGAACCAACAGGAGTTCTTAATAGATTGGATAAGGGTTATATGAGGAAGGGAGCCAGGTAGGTCTCTGAGGACCGTTTTAGCCAGAACTAGAAGGATAGAGTTGGCACTCTCCAATCACCTCAGCTAAGAGAGGATGAGAACATTTTGAGCATCTCTGTGAGTTAGGGTCTGCATGGAGGTGGGAGGATAATTAAACACCACTGTTCAGCATGACCCATTTGCACCACAAAGAGGCATTTCTCCACAGCTTAATGAGAACAAAACTCCATCCTCAGCAAAGATAGGCTGCTCAGCGATTCAGAGAGAAGAGAAAATGCCCGAGGATGTCCAGGATTGCCCTAATCCTCCCTCCCCACATTTCCAAATACTCTAAAAACTAAAAAGTAAGAATCAGAATAGGCATAGTTTAAATAAAGGTAGCAGGGAACAGAATGTATACAGAGAAAAATAACAAACTGGGTTAATTACAACAAGAATGCCTCCAGTGACAAAGTGGGAGGGAAAAAAAAAATCTCAAAATGGAATGTAATAGAAGGTATAAATACAAAAGATCATTGTGCCTAGAAAGGAAATCACCTTGAACTAGTAGTTGAAAGGTCTCGGTTCTCTTCCTAGTGTTGGTCTTTGGGCAAATTAGTTCACGCATAACTTTCAAACAGGGATATTTTTAACCCCCAGGGTATGTGCCAATGTGCTAAAGAGTAAAGGCTAAATATTACATTTAAAATGGTATTTAAACCTCAGTGTGGCTAAGGATAAGAGGTTTTCCTTTTTTAAAAGTCAAACAAATATATAATGCAGTATAAAAATAAATAGGATTTCCCCTGCAATTTATTCAGGCCTTATTTATTGAGCACCTACTATGAACCAGTCACTATGCCAGGCAAAAGGTACAGCAGTGAACAGGATAGCTGCAGACCCGGATTCCCAAGGTCTGTTATCTTATGGTGAAGACAACACTGGACAAGTAATCGCAGAATGAAGCATAAGCCCCCATAAACCTCTGACTTGTGGCAGGCTCCAGACCACCAGAGATGAAGATTACACATCGATTCTCTTCTAAATTAGGAGTGTATTGGGAAAACGTTCGATGAAAAATAGCTTAAGGTATGAATTTCCATACCTTGGAATGGAGAGAGTATTTAGAACAGTGTTAATCAGATCCTCTAAAAAAAAGTCATCAAGAAGGTAATAAACATGCAAGCTCTTTATTAGGTCCAAGGTCTATGAAGAGAAAACCAGGAGGAAGTAGAAAGAAACAGGAAGAAACATCAGACCACGGTGCAAGTCTGACCCCAGTGAAAGAGAGATGGACTAGATGGAAGGCTGGGTGCAACTATGCAGTCTAAGGAATTTTTATCCTTAAGCCAAATCCGCCTGTGTTATCATCCATGCTGCCCACAGCTACTGGCTGGAGAGTCGCCAGTGGGAAACACGGCCTCTGGAAGTGGAGATAGCTGTCAGAGTACAATTGACAACGGCAGCTGGGTCTTTGGTCCCTGATGCTGGCCATTTGTCCTGTTACACTCCTTGTAGTGGAAGCAGGGCGTTCTCATGGCTGCTGAAAGATTTCTTTTTTCTTAATGAGAGTAGTCCTTGGAGTCTGAAATAACCTTAGTTGACTCCAGTCTCAGCCACTTAATAATTTTGTGACATTGGGCAAATTACTGATGAGTTTAATTGTAAAGGTTAAATGAAATAACACCTGTAATATGCAACATACGCTGCCTAGAACATAAAAGGTGATCAGTGTTAGACCTGCCTCTTTCCCTCTTAACTGTAAATATGTTAATTGGTTCAACATGCATTTTTGACAATCTTCTATATCCAGTGTAAGAAAACACAGGGTGAGTATGTGAAGGGCCTAAGATACAGAGAGACGCTTCCCTTCCAGATTGCTCTGCTAAAAACTATAAACGCATAAAGTGCTACCAAACACTAAAATGGAATCTAAGAAGGAAGCAGGACCTTCAGGAGGGTAGAGGAACACTCGTCTTACTACTTGTTGCTGAAGTTGATGGCTCAAAAATTCTTAGAGGAGATTCCACCTTCCCTAATGCTGTGAGTTTTTAATGCTTGGAATAATTTGTTATACAGAGCAGGGTTTATAAATTGGACACTTGGAGTACAGATGGTGCATCTTCATATATCCAGCCACTTGCCATCAGAATGCCCAGCCCCTTGCCATCTGAATGCCTAGTTTTCCTAAACCCTTGTGCTATGCCTAGCAGCCCTCCTCTCAAAGTATCTGCACGTACACTGGAAAGAGCTCCATGTGTCACGTTGCCTCACACAATGCTTCCCCAAAGCCCTTTCAGGACCCATTTATTGGCAGGGCAAAGCACTTATGTTATTGCTCCAGGCATGTAAATTTGTGCTTAGTGCATCCAGATGGTGCTCGATTGAAATCAATTTAGATCAGGTTTGATTTTACTTCAGTGGGGCAAGAGCTACCTTTCCAAGAATATAGAGAACTCGGTGAATGTTTCAGGAACTAATTATAATAATGCTTACTTGCATGCTAAGTCACTTCAGTCATGTCAGACTCTTTGTGACCCCACGGACTGTAGCCTGCCAGGCTTCTCTGTCCGTGGGATTTCTGGGCAAGAATACTGGAGTGGGTTGCCGTGCCCTCCTCCCAAGGGAATCTTCCCTACCCAGGGATCGAACCAGCAGCATCTCCTGCAGTTCCTGCATTGCAGGCAGATTCTTTACCACTGAGCCACCAGGGAAGTCCCAATTATAACAATAATTAATCAAATAAGGCTCCATTGGCTCTAAGAGAGCCAACCTCAATTCTTAGTAGGATTACAGACTTGCTGTATGACGTCAGCAAAGTGATTTATCTGCCCTGTCTAGGTCTTATGTCTGCACCTGTGAAATCGGTATGTGCAGGACAGTCAGGGAGGACGGGATGAACAAAGGCAACTGTCAGTGACCTCGCACCGAAAATGTGCCCAGTACTAAGTTAAGAGCTTCACAGTCATCATCTCAATGAATTAATCATCAAACAACCTTTGAGGGAGAATCATTCATTCCTTCAACAAACTGAGCAGGTTGCCCTCCTCCTTGTACCGTGATTGTCATTTCACATATTAAGACTTGACACTTTGGGACCTGAAGAGCTATGCTGGTAGCTGGTGGGTGAAGATTCCAAAAAGCATCTGACTCCAAAGAACAAAACTCCTTCCTCTCCAGCCACCAGATCTTCTCAACTTTTTAAAAATAATGATGAAAACTTCCCTTCCCCAGAGAGCCTTTCTAGACATGTTTTCCTCTAATGGCGTCCCCCACACCTATGAAATAAGTACTAATATGTCACATTGGTCTGAGCCTTGGCAAGTTTAGATTGCAATATTTAGAACTAACACCCAAAAAAGATGTCCTTTTCATTCTAGGGGACTGGAATGCTAAAGTAGGAAGTCAAGAAACACCTGGAGTAACAGGCAAATTTGGCCTTGGAATGCGGAATGAAGCAGGGCAAAGACTAATAGAGTTTTGCCAAGAAAATGCACTGGTCATAGCAAACACCCTCTTCCAACAACACAAGAGAAGACTCTACACATGGACATCACCAGATGGTCAACACCGAAATCAGATTGATTATATTCTTTGCAGCCAAAGATGGAGAAGCTCTATACAGTCAACAAAAACAAGACCAGGAGCTCACTGTGGCTCAGATCATGAACTCCTTATTTCCAAATTCAGACTTAAATTGAAGAAAG
>SJYX01009526.1:0-10518 GCA_006410675.1 Oreotragus oreotragus | reverse complement strand
TTTGGAGCCCAAGAAAATAAAGTCTGTCACTGTTTCCATTGTTTCCCCATCTATTTGCCATGAAATGATAGGACCAGATGAGGGTTACAGGGGAAGAATTGGGGATGTGGTAGGTGGGAATTGGAGTCCAGGCTTTACCATGCACTGGCTGTGTAAGCCTCTAGGTCACCCAACCATTACGGGACAGTTTTCAGTATTTTGTTCAGTACCTCATGGGCGGTGTGCAAGTGTGTAACCTGCCAACGTATGTAAGTGCCTGACCCATCATAATTGATAAGCAATTGCTAGTTTCCTCTTCCCAGAACCATCATTGTTGTAGTCATGAAGCCATTCCACATCCATTCCCTACCCGTGCAGTTAGACACACAAGGGACCACTTGGCTTTTCCCTCCAATGAGAGGTGAATTATGCCTCGATTTGGTCAAATAAGAGGGCTCAGGTCTTTCCTGGATTCTATCTAAAACCTTAAACTGCTTCACTGACATATCACTGCCAGTTCTCTTCATGGTAACAAGTTAAAGATGCTTGAGTTTAGTGGGGATCCTTCATGGATATGTTTGGTTCTTTTCTTATATCTTTTGGTGTTGGGGTGGGGTTAGAGAAATGTTGAAAATAGTCCCTTTAAAAATGGTGAGATCTGCTTGACTGCATTGACATTTTCATGGTGTTAAGGCCCTGCTTACTGAAATAGAACGCCAATGAAAAGGATGAAGCAGGCGGAGGCTGAATTTCTGGCAGTGTATTCACTGATTCACCACACTCTACCTCCCACCTATCCACAAGCAGGTTTGTACTGACACTTAGTCAGATTGTATGCAACAGAAAATACTGTGTTTGGGCACACACTGGAGTTCGATGCTGCTGTTCATTTTTAACTTCTTTGAGACAAACTGTACTTTTCCAACTCTGGTCACCATAATGAATCACAGTGACACTTTTTTTCCCCCAGCCAGCCAACAACACCTGATTTGACTAGAAAAAGATTCAAAGTTAAAAAACACCAAAAAAGACTCAGGCATGCCAAAACAAAATGTTCTCTAATAAAAGAGGCTGGATGAGTGCTGCCAGATAAGGAGCTCGTAGTGGGGCACAAATGTGCGTGTTCTGATTTCTCATTTATCTGAGGCTTGTGGTCCCTATTCTGAGCATGGGGTGGGAGTGTGTGCTGAGAGAAGCTGGCAAAGGGCATTTTTAAAGGAGAGAAGTGACAGGCATTCCCAGAAAGGCAGACAGCATCCCACAGAAGGCCGACTCAGAGCACAGCTTTTGTGGGTGACATGGTATTTGTGGCACTCATGAGACATAAGGCTTGATCTGAGCCAGAGAGGAGCATAATCAAAATAGCTTTGCAAGCTGATAGTTCATGCTGCAGACTAATCTCCTCTTTTTCTCCTCGGGTGGGAACAAAGGGAGGAGGGGAGAAGGAGCTCAACTGGAAANTGGTCCCTATTCTGAGCATGGGGTGGGAGTGTGTGCTGAGAGAAGTTGGCAAAGGGCATTTTTAAAGGAGAGAAGTGACAGGCATTCCCAGAAAGGCAGACAGCATCCCACAGAAGGCCGACTCAGAGCACAGCTTTTGTGGGTGACATGGTATTTGTGGCACTCATGAGACATAAGGCTTGATCTGAGCCAGAGAGGAGCATAATCAAAATAGCTTTGCAAGCTGATAGTTCATGCTGCAGACTAATCTCCTCTTTTTCTCCTCGGGTGGGAACAAAGGGAGGAGGGGAGAAGGAGCTCAACTGGAAATGGGACAGGGGTTAGAGGTTAGGTAAGTACGTCGAGTCCCAGTTCAGTGTAGAACATGTTGCAGGTGAGGATAAGATTCGGCCAGGGCAGGAACAGGAGCCCTTGTAGAACGCCATCCAAAATGGGGTTCTAAGGCTGACAACAGCAAACACACTAACACGTAAAGCAGGATACCCCCAAATACCCCAGTGCCACGGGATCCCGTATTACCTGGAGACAGTGTTCCACAGTCTGAGCAATTTGGGGGGAAAAACATTTAAAACAAAGCAAACAGGTTTTCTTCACTGCAGAACTTCTCAAAGCCAACCCAACTGCCTATTTTCTAAGATACAGGATGCTTTACTTTCTAAGCTAATTTAATGACAGATTTTTTTTTTTTTTGTCCTTTTCTCATGGTAAGGACTATCTTAGTGCTCCAAAGATCAGAATTTGGAAACAAATATTAAAAGTTTTTTATTTTTCTATCAGTATATACTTTAGAAAAATAATCTCTGAAATGTGTTTGACTCACTTCATTGACATCTTCAATGCTCCTTAATTTTTTAAATCAGGGATTTACTTTCGCAGACTTTTGAGCCAACTTTTAAGTATTTCTCAAACTTGAAAAAAAAAATCCTAACAAAATAACTTATTTTCCTTCTGAACTGGGTATGAACAGGTTTGGTAACAAACCTGTTACCAAAGAAGTTATAAAATAACTTCATTGTTAAGGACAGTTAAGAATGGAATAGAGCTTTCCTTGTTGGTTGGATTTAGGTAAGTGACCAGTGAATAAAATAAGAAAATGCAACCCTTATAACCTTGCCCTTTCCAGATTCACCATTTTGAGACTTAGAACACCAAAAGTATTTCACCTACATATTATCTCAAGATATAGTTGCTACATCACTTATAGTTGATATAGCACTTGCCCAAGTTAAGTATTTCCTGAAATAAAGAAGCTAAATCTACCTATGTCTTTCCCACTACCCCTCAATGCTGAAATCATGCTAGAAAGTCCAGGGATATTGCAGAGGTGGCAACCAAATGTCACCCACATTCTCCTACATCCCTGGGTCTGTCTCAAGGGCATGTCACTGAACTCTGAACAAACTGTCAGCCAAAGCTTCTGTGACTCAGTATTCTTCGGGGTGGGGGGTGTCCTACACAATGCTGGGTTTGGTTACTACTATCAGAAACTCCTATAGTTGAAAGAGTTGCATACTGGGAATATTTAGGCAATTTACAAGTGAAAGACCTCCTGAGTCCATTTGTCTAAGGACAAGAACTGCTTCTTCTAGTCTTAAGAATACTATGTTCAAAGTAAGAAGGAGTAGAAATTAAATTTTACACAATGGGATATATTTTAGTGTATATATATATATATACACACACACACACACACTAGGTTCTAGGTATGTGGGTTCAATCCCTTGGTCGTGAAGGTCCCCTGGAGAAGGAAATGGCAACCCACTCAAGTATTCTAGCCTGGGAAATCCCATGGTCAGAGGAGCCTGGTGGGCTACTGACCATGGGGTCACAAAGAGTCAGTGACCAAAGAACAAAAACAAAACCCTTAAAAGCTTGAAAACGCAGTCTAACACATAAATGACTGACACACCACAGTACTCGGTGGTCCACATGATTTATGGACCAACCCAAAGATAATACTTTCAATTCACATGCTGTAGAGAATATAATCCCAGAGGCCACATCCTGTGGTGTGAGGATATAGGGAGGAACTGGAGGGTTAAAATTCAAGAGAGACTCGTTAACCCAGATCCTCTTGCTGACATGGCCAGAAATCAAGGCTCTTCACTGACAAAGACTCAAAACTGACCCTCTCTGATACTGACTTTCCCTGTTAAGTAAACATGTGTTCCCCTACTTTCATCAGACAGTTGGCCTTAAGCAGATGACTGAACACTGGGATCGCGGGCTCAGGCCTCTCATACATGCTGAAGACTACAGACAAAAAGACCTCTGCAGGGCAGCATGTGAAGTACCTGCAGGCCAAAGAGAACCACCACTGACATTTAGATGTTTGCATAAGCAAGGCACATCTGCCAGGAGCACTTATGTGACCAACATCTTTTCATTTCAGCTTCTTCTGCTTTGGCCAAAGAATAGGTTCCTAATATTTTTTAAATGTTATATTCCCAACCCTGGAAGCACAATCTACTTATGTTGAAAATAAATAAGTATATTAAAAGAAAGCTGAGTTAAAAGTTTTATTCATTCAACATCTCACATTACAAATATTTAAAAATTATACGCATACTGGTATAAATAGTCATTTGCAAACTATTTAATAACATTAATTTTCCACTAGCACTTCAACAAATGAACTCTTTTAAAAAAGGAACTGTGTTATATAACTTAAGAGTAGAACATACAAAAATAGGAACTTAACGTGAAAATGACTTTAATAAAAAATGAATTACCCTTATTTAAAATGCTATAATAAATACTACAACCTCCCCATACACAGTAAAAACTATATGGAAATTCAGCCAAGTAGTACAATTAACTGACATACTTAAATAACTTTTCCTTCTGATAATATGAGCAATACACTGGAAAAAAAAACATTAGGGATTAGTAAAAACTAGACACCCACTTGCTAAAAGTTTCACTTCCAAAAAATATAACAAAAATCTGATGAAAATTATAAAAACTAATTATACTTTAAATTTTAAAAATATAAAAAATAAAACAGTTGAATACAATATTGTCCCAATTCTTACAATGCTATCAATCACAGTAGCTTTAAAATAAGATAATAAAATAAAGCAAATGACCAAAACCTCTTTTATTCCATTTTTAAAAATAATCTCAAATTTACATTAGTAGAAAGATTGATTTCTGATTCTTTTCTTTAGAAACACCAGCAAGAAAGAGGATTACTCTTAACAGTAGAAAATGACATTTTTAAATGTCTGCAATTAAAAACAAAGAATTACACTGCAAAGATCTTTCAAAAGTTTGAAATAAGTATTGCACATAACTTGAAGTTAACTTGCCACAATTCATCACATTCAAGTTTTAAATCACCTTTTAACAGAAGATTCAACTCTTCAAAACAAAAAGGGTGAATTATCAAGTCTTTCCAACAGCACTCTCATAAAATGCTAAATTCATTCACTGCAAGTTTTATTTTGCATTCTGCAGAGGTCTGTGTATGGAGAAGTATATATATTATACCAAAGCGTGGGGACCAGAAGGGGAAGGGAGAGGGTTCCTTTACATAGAAAATAATCAGAAACACTTTATTTTACATTGCAAAAATAACCATGTAATTACTCTGTAACTACATTGTAAGTACATGGCTGGTGCCATGCTAGTGCGCTAGAACTACATGCTTGGTAAATTGAAGTGATACCCTAAAATCTGTAAACTAATTACATGTTAATTATGTTTTGAGTTACATGGTAACTCCCAACTACAATCCCATGTAATCTGAAGGACATGTAATCAATAAAGTTCAGAGTAATAGATAATAATTGTTTATGCCCTGTAAATTGAAGTGTAACCAAATAATCTGTAAACACGCTTGTCACACAATCACAAGTAAATATTAGTAGAATAACAATTTCTTACATTAGTCATGCATACTAACATTACACACCTGTCCCACGGCAGGCTATTTTTTTTCTTTATATATAATTTAAAAGAGCAGACATCTCTGAATCAAACACTTAACATCAATTTATTAATATTAAAAATGGCTAAACATTCACCAAAAATGTCTGCATTATGAATAATTTTAAAAACTTAGTAAGAAGCTGTAGACAATTTTGTTATTTTAAATTTCTACCCTATGCTTATGCATTTAATTTTTTTTTTTTTAGGAACTACAGTGTTATCTGTCATTTTCATGCGAATTTTTTTCATTAATTTGTTACTTTACATAGACTATCTCTTAAATTATAGGTACACCAATAGCTGGTGCTGGGGAAGGATGTTTAAGCAACATGCTTTCTCTTCTCTGCAGACTCTAAAATAGCATTGCCAGTGCACAACATTCATAATTTAAAATGTATGCAGAGCACTGAAATGTATAAAAAGCAGAATATAAGAAAATAAAATTTATTAAAATTATTTATATTAAAAAATGAAGTATATGAAGATCTCTCAGTAATAAAAGTACAAAAAGCTACTCTTTGCAATATGAAAAATTGAGGTATTGCATAAAGAGATATCCCGTCAGTGAAAAGTGTGCCTAAAAATGTTCACTGTTGGAAAAACAAGATATACAAAAGTAGTGCATAACAAATATACATTATGTGCATGACAAAATAAGTTAGCTACAAAAACACTGTACCGAAATTCAGCAGGTCATGTACAAAGGGAAAAATTATTATTCAAAGCTAGTTCTCAAACAGTGTTATTTCTTGTTAGCTCATCACACCTGTTTACTGAGTAGGAACAGCACGACAGCACACCCCAAGCCACCTACAAGCATTGAAAAGAATAAAAAGAGGCAAATGAGCATTCCCATTAGAATTATGTCATTCAGGAGAAAAGAAAAAGTCCCTGACCAGCTACACAAGAGCACCCTCCATTCACATGACCGCTTTCAATATTTGCAGGGGATTCTTTAATAAGCAGCTCCCTTTCTTGTGTCTGACTGTTAGACAGCAAATGCCTCCATTTTGACCTTTGGAACTTAACAGGTATACAGTTCATTAAAGCCTGGATTAAAAATAAAGGATTGCTTTTCCTAAACAAGATCAGTAGGGGTCATCAGTCAGGTGGTTTCACCGCAGTGCTAGGGCAAGTCTTTGGTTTTGAAGGATCCAAGATGGTACTGTTAGGCAGCACAACCAGCAAGTTTGCCATTCGATTTTTGTTTTTAATGTTTTGCACACTGATGATAATGATCCTTTTCATGGTGGATAGGGCATTTCATTAGAAAATGTCCATTAGAATAAAAGTTACTTCCAATGACCAGGGCTTCAAGAGACTATTTTTCAATTTACCCCTGAAGCATACTGTTCAACACATAATAACGCCTTTCAAAAGCTAGAGTTTTATTTATAATAAAGCATGCATTACTTGATGAAGTTGGCACTTCAAACACTGACTATGTCCCATGCTAAATTCTGAAACTGTAATGTTATTTTATTTTATAGGAAGAGTAAGATAAACATACGTACCTTTGCACAGATTTACACACTTAGTTCAACAGTGCAAACACTTTGCAACTGCTTTTTGTTTTCATTTTCTATGTTACAACTAAATTACAGGACATCCAAAGTAACTTTAAATCTAAAAGTAAGCCAATCAGCTGCCAATTTGAATATTGGTTTTGTCTTCCAGTTTTGGCTACACATGGTCGTCTAACACAAAATCAAAAATGATATCCTTGAGGTATCTCTTGATCTGTTTGCTTGCTTTTTTTTAATGTCAAAATGGAGAGCAAAGGCTGACACCTGATGAGTGTTAGGAAATTAAGATATAGAGTTTATATATAACATCAAAAATAAAATTTATACATTTGTTCTTTAGGAGAGGAAATGCTAGTTTTCCCACCAGTTGTCGTTAACTCTAGCTTTGGTAGGTTTCCTGGGGCTGTGACTGGATAAGTAAAAGTTTAAAAATAAATAAGTGCACTCCCCTCAGAAATAAATGTACCCAGCTTTTACATTCTAAAGTTAAAGACCTGTTTAAAAGAAAATAAATCTAGCTCTGCCTACTTTTTTTTTCTGATGTGGTAGTAACTTTGAGGCATAATGAAATGACATTCTGCCTCTAAACCCTTAAAATTAGTTATAATGCTGCTTCAGTCTTGCTCATGCATTTGTGTTTGCTTTAACATGCTCTTTCCTGTTAATAATTGTTAACTTCCTCCACTGCTGTTGAAAGGACAGAAAAGGGATGGGAAAAAAAAAAAAGAGAGGCAAAAAAGATGAAAGAAAAGAAAGAGAAAGGCAAAAGCACTTCCCTCGGGGAAACCCCGCATCAGGAGAGACGGATAGTGTTATTGTTACGTGGTTATTTTAATAAAAGTATTCTTATCTGTTATATTATCAACAATAATTTAATTAAAAACCCAAAATACTCTATTGTTTCATTTTTCTTTTAATATTTCTCTCTCTCCTCTAAGAAAATGCTGCAGGAAGTTTGGATCCTCTTAGTCTCCAGCAAAACAAGAGAACGAAACTTCCATGCAACATGATGGCAATACAAAAAAGGAGTTCATACATCTTGTTTTCAGTGACACGGGAATCTACAAAACACCTATATTATAGGTCCTTCTCTCTGTTAGACTACTGTTAAGTTACAGACTGCACAAAAGGACATGCCAGCGTGAAGAGGTTGAGGAAGGGGGCAGAATTAACAGAAGAGTGCACTTATTCTGAGGCCTGAAAATGAGCACTGTAGTTATCCTTTAGTTCCAGCGGAATGAAATATGTCGAGGACGGTCACCACCTTCCTTCACCAGGGGCTTGTGGAATTCCCTGCCAGCACGAGAATGAATAGCAGCCCAGCAATATTCACAGTAATACTGCAGACAGGTAACATTAGCACAGAAAAATGGAGCAAATTTTCCCCCACAACGGGCCCCCTGACATTCATCACACAGCTGATCATCCAAGACATATGGCTTAACTTCCACCTGCAATCAAAAATAAAAGAAAGGCATTGAACACTTCTCAGTAAATGGACCTAGCAACTCAGACTGTGTGTGTACATTTCCATCCACTGTCTGAATGAATCTGTGCCAAGGTGTCCAAAAGGAAGAGTCAATAACTCCTTTACTGAAATTAAATTATCATCTTTTAAGGAACTAGTAAGGTTTTTATGCCCGTTATTTTACATTTTTGTCTTATTAATTAAAGAGCTTTCAAATGAAAGACAAGGCTCCAGCATAAATTTAAAAGTGAAGCCAACTTAATGTTTAAGAACATTACAAGGTTAAACCCACGGGAGTCTTCATAGGCACAAACCATCACTTTAATTAGTGGATCTGGATTCTTGTCATACGTGGAATTATAATTTGCACAAGACCAACTAAGAGATTCCCAGAGCCACAAAATAGCACTTCAATGTACAAATCAGAGAGAAGCTGCCTGACTTCTACATCCTAAGCCTCTGAGCTGTAAGAAGGTCATGGTTTCTATTTACAGTGTACACATCTTGGGTTATAATCACAAACCTCAAGCTCCAGGAAAACAAGACACAGCCATAGTACTCATAATCTAAAACCTTGCTTTGTTCTTTGTCAGGAAGAACGGTTTACCTCAGTCTAAAAGTCAGAGGTAAATTTATAAAATTGGGTCTGTTCCAGTGTTCAATAGGCCGGTCTGTCATTTGAGCCTCTCAAGCAGTAAAAATAACCTGGCTCTTAATTCTCCAGTGAGAAAAAGAGTTGGTTATTTTTAGTCTTGGAGGGACTCACGACTGAAGCTCCCTTACACCAGGCTGTTACTGCCACTGCTGCCATCCTCTTCTGACAAGGGGTCCTGGTGAAGGCAGACCATGAACAAAAAGAGGGGTGGCACAGAAGACCAGAAGAGCAGATGTAGCAAGCAGATCAGGCTTCTGGCCCCGAGGCTGTTCCATAACATCTACAGTGTGGCAAGAAGGCTGGCCAAAGAACTGGAGATCCTAGCGGGATACAGATTAAGTCTGAATTTCTAATGGCTAACCTTACCACTCCCAAACCGGTGATGGAATGAAGCAATGAGGTGGGAGAGACTGTTTACTCAAATGTACATATTTTTTAGTGCAAATAAAACTCAAGGAGGTATGGTAATATATACAGCAACTAATTCTGTCCCCTTCCTCCATGTTTATTAACAGATCTATACCTCTCTCTTTAACATATTCACAGTATGATGACCACTAGGATGAGAAAATTTCAGCTACCACTTATGTGGAATATACATGAAATGGAACATAAGCAGTAAATGCAAACCATTGCTGCTGATGCTCCTGCTGCTGCTAAGTCGCTTCAGTCGTGTCCGACTCTGCGCGACCCTATCAACAGCAGCCCTCAAGGCTCCTCTGTCCAGAGGATTCTCCAGGCAAGAATACTGGAGTGGGCTGCCATTTCCTTCGCCCATGTAAACCACTAGTGACTGACAGTTTTTACGTACTAAATTGAGAAAGTCACAATACGGTCAACCAGTAAAGACTTTTGAGCAGAGGGCTTTGGAGTGCTGGTAGCTCAGTCCGCCCTAACCAAAGTACCAGCCTGGCATGAAATAAGGAGCTGACACCAGAATGAAAATCAATGTACCGCTTTCTTCATTAAGAAGGTCTTTCTGTGAAAAATCTCAACTGAACTAAACACTGTGCTTCCTAGTGCAGTGGATTCACATTCTAGGGTAAATTCCTATCTCAACACAAACTCATAGCAAACCATTTACCAACTAGCAGTTGATTCACAGGCCACCTCCATCCACCAGAACATAAACCCATGAGTACAGAGACTTCTTGTCCTAGGCACTAAAGTATTTGTTGAATGCATGAAACACAAAGCTAAGAAATTTGTGAATGCAAAGAAGACACATAAGTGAACACAGAGTCTCAAATACAATACATTAAAAAACAGAAGAGTTATCTCTGAGGTTTTCTCCAGCCTTCTGATGCAGAGGATAAACACAACAAAGAGGAATTTAAAGTGTGAAAATAATTCTAATGAACTACCACCAAATTTCAGGTGGTAAAAGAGATTACAAATGGAAGGATTCTGAGTTCTTCTACTTAATCTGTTATAATGAAACATTATTTCTTAGACACAGTCCTTGAAGTGAATTATTCAATCGTTTGTTACATAGT
>SJYX01009525.1:166076-180047 GCA_006410675.1 Oreotragus oreotragus | reverse complement strand
AGTCTGACACTGTTTCCACTGTTTCCCCATCTATTTCCCATGAAGTAATGGGACCGGATACCATGATCTTTGTTTTCTGAATGTTGAGCTTTAAGCCAATTTTTTCACTCTCCTCTTTCACTTTCATCAAGAGGCTTTTTAGCTCCTGTTCACTTTCTGCCATAAGGGTGGTGTCATCTGCATATCTGAGGTGATTGATATTTCTCCCAGCAATCTTGATTCCAGCTTGTGTTTCTTCCAGTCCAGCGTTTCTCATGATGTACTCTGCATAGAAGTTAAATAAGCAGGGTAACAATATACAGCCTTGACGTACTCCTTTTCCTATTGGGAACCAGTCTGTTGTTCCATGTCCAGTTCTAACTGTCACTTCCTGACCTGCATACAGATTTCTCAAGAGGCAGTTTAGGTGGTCTGGTATTCCCATCTCTTTCAGAATTTTCCACAGTTTATTGGGATCCACACAGTCTCCTAGCATAAAGCTTAACACACAGTAGGCACTCAGTAAGTGTTTGTTGAATGACTATTGAACCCTGTCAAAACTCTAGGCTTTCCAGCCCTTCTATCTTCACAGCTGTGACTGACTGAAGCCTCAGCTTCTTTCTCAGGGTTTGAGACTTTGAATCACCTTATGAAGACTTGTGTCTGACCCTCTGAGCTGGAGTCTGCCTTGTATCCTCTGTCTGGTGCTGAGGGCTGTCTTGGACTTGTCAAACTCCCTCTGCCTCCATCATCCTCTGTATGACCAAAGGCAATGGCTTTTTTGAATCCAGTCTCCCTTTGGAGTGCTTCATCTTGGATTATGCCTTCCTTTGATTTACATGCTATGGTGTCCTGGTGTACACTGGTTTCTAGCCCATAACCATGGTTCCATGTACACTGCCAGGCTCGATTTCCTCCGAAGTTGACCTAACTTTAGTTGTTTGGGTTTTGCAATGACAGAACATACCTCCAGGGGGAACGTTCATTCACCCTAGATATGAATCATTATTTTGACAGCATTCCAGTAGATGGCAGTAAAGTGTTTTAAGCAAAACTTGTCTTTTTCCTAGTTTGCACAGTGTCCCCAGACAAGCCAGGATCTGGGCTACCAGTGGGGTCTGCCTGCAAGTCTAGCAGGAGCTTCTAGTTGCGGTTTCTTGTCTGTCTCCTTTTTCCCTTATCCTGGTAATTAATTGTACTTGGCCAGGTATACTGCAGATGTTATCAATAGGAAAACCTTAAGCTTGGAGAGTGAGACATATTTCTAGGACAATTTCCTATTGCCAAGTATCACAGGGTAGCACAACACGGACCCTCTCCAGCTCTGCCCTGATTCTGGCACTCTGATCTCATTCTCTCACTTCCTATAATTCATCTGTAGACAACACTTGTGTTCTATCATAAGTCTGAGTAAAGCTGTTTGCATGCAACACTATGGCCCTGGAGATGTCAGAATATTCTATGCAGATTTTTTTTAGAGAAAGGTTTCTAAAAACTATCAATAAGAAAGAATATCATTTGCAGCAATATGGGTGGACCTAAGGATTAACATACTAACTGAAGTAAGCTAGACAGAGAAGTGTTGTATGATATCACTTTTATGTGGAATTTAAAAAAATGATACAGGTGAACTTGTATATCAAGCAGAATTAGACCTACAAACATAGAAAGCAAACATGGTTACCAAAAGGGAAAGGGGGGAGGAATAAATTAGGAGTTTGGGATTAGTATAGACACACTACTATATACAAAATGGATAAACAAAGATCTACTGTGTAGCACAGGAAACTCTACTCAATACTTAGTAGTAACCTATAGTGGAACAAATCCAAAAAATAACATATATATCTGAATAACTTTGATGTATACCTGAAACTAACACAGCATTGTAAATCAATTATGTATCAATTTTAAAAATAAGTAAGTAAAGGCATCAAAAGGAAAGAACAAAGAAATGAAACGGAACTAATTAGTGGTTCCAAGAGAAGGAAGGTTCCCAAATATTTGTGATGCTAATTTTCCTTTTAGGCCCAATCCTCTGGACTGTGGAGTCATATCTAACTGTAAGAGATCTATAAAGCTGTGAGCATCTCTGTGTGTGATGGAACAGAAAGAGGAACAGAACCTTCCAATTATTGGCTCTAATGGTGCAGTTTTGAGTGCATTTGGGAAGGAGAATTTAACCCCTGCAGGGCTAGACTCCCTCCTTCCACTCAGCAGGCTCCAGAGATAAGAGCACATCACAACATGAGGCATGTGGTCAATTCTATCCTGTTTCAGGAGACAACTTCATACTCATGAATCTGCTTATCCCCAGCTCCCCAGGGAATGCATTCCTGCTTAGGAGAGCACAACCAGTCATTACCTTGCTTGGTTCTTCCAGGGTTGGATGGTTCTGGGTTATTTCTTAGTAGTTTACGGGCCAATTTGATATTGGTGACAAAAGACCATCACCCATTGCTTGAGA
This sequence comes from Oreotragus oreotragus, assembly GCA_006410675.1. Classification (NCBI taxonomy): domain Eukaryota; kingdom Metazoa; phylum Chordata; class Mammalia; order Artiodactyla; family Bovidae; genus Oreotragus; species Oreotragus oreotragus. The sequence continues at coordinate 177,601 of SJYX01009525.1, read as the reverse complement.
GAACTCCCCACTGACCTGGCAGGGTGGAGATTTTCTCAGTTTTCTTTCCAAAAGCTGTGTAACAGATATGGATAAGATTAAAGGGAACTTCTCTCATTGTTATGAAACATTGCTGAGGATAATAAAGAGAATTAGATGGGCAGAAAAGAAAACTGAGGTCTAGCTTTTGGTCCCGGGGAAGGCAATGGCACCCCACCCCAGTACTCTTGCCTGGAAAATCCAATGGACGGAGTAGTCATTCCTGCTTAGGAGAGCACAACCAGTCATTACCTTGCTTGGTTCTTCCAGGGTTGGATGGTTCTGGGTTATTTCTTAGTAGTTTACGGGCCAATTTGATATTGGTGACAAAAGACCATCACCCATTGCTTGAGAGAACTCCCCACTGACCTGGCAGGGTGGAGATTTTCTCAGTTTTCTTTCCAAAAGCTGTGTAACAGATATGGATAAGATTAAAGGGAACTTCTCTCATTGTTATGAAACATTGCTGAGGATAATAAAGAGAATTAGATGGGCAGAAAAGAAAACTGAGGTCTAGCTTTTGGTCCCGGGGAAGGCAATGGCACCCCACCCCAGTACTCTTGCCTGGAAAATCCAATGGACGGAGTAGCCTGGTGGGCTGCAGTCCATGGGGTCGCTAACAGTCGGACAGACTGAGCGACTTCACTTTCACTTTTCTCTTTCATGCATTGGAGAAGGAAATGGCAGCCCACTCCAGTGTTCTTGCCTGGAGAATCCCAGGGACGGGGGAGCCTGGTGGGCTGCCGTCTATGGGGTCACACAGAGTCGAACACGACTGTAGTGACTTAGCAGCAGCTTTTGGTCCTACCTTTCTAGCAGTTACTTAGCTTTGGGAAATTCATCCTTTCTGAATGCTGCTTCTTTTACATTAAATGTAAATTTGAAAGAGAGGAAGTTTCCAGAATTCTGTGATTTGGGTACTGTAAACCAGCAGGCTTTTCCATTAGAAATACTGAATCATTATGAGCAAGAATGGCAAGTGTCTTGAATGTTGCTGCTACCTTGCCCAAAATCAATCACACTACCCCAGACTTCCCTAGCAGTTCAGTAGTTAAGAATCCACCTGCCAACACAGGGCACATGGGTTTGATCCCTGTTCCAGGAAGATCCTACACACTGCAAGGCAACCAAGGTTTGCACCACAACTACTGAGCCCACAGGCCCACAGCCCATGCTCCACAACAAGAGAATCCACCAAAATGAGAAGCCCATGCACCACAACTAGAGAGTAGCTCCTCACTGCAACTAGACAATGCCTGTGTGCAGCAGAGTCCATGAACCACAACAAGGACCTAGTGCACCCCCAAAAAATTACACTACTCTTTCTACGACCAATTAACTGAAGCTGGCTTTCAAGATACCACCCCAGACTGTGAGTTCAGTGCTCTACCTCTCTCATCATGCTGGAATTTCCATTTTCCTAAAAGCTCCTAAAGATGGTTAGTTGTTCATGACAAGAGTAGTCTCAAAAGACTCATCAGCATAAACTCCCATTCCCAGCTTAGGCATATATCAAGGAAAGAACGCCTGAATGTGAAAACAAATGAAATGAACAACAATAAAGTCAGAGGCTACATATATCAATATAAATGAATAACATTTGATTTGTGCTCTATGAAGTAGGAGAAATAGAGAATTTTAAAAAAAGATCTATCATCTAGTTTGGCAAAGTAACCTCACATCTCCAAATAAAGGGGAAAAAATCTTTAACTGATGATATATTAACAATTCTGTGTGGGTGATTTGATTTCTTTGCCTTAGTATAAATTGATGCACAGTAGAGTCTGCTGTGTACATTATCCAGGAACAAGAACCACTACATCCAAGGTCTTACATCCTTTATTCTTTAATATGAATCCTTTCCATTTATTTAGATGCAAAATTGTACAGATCATAACATAGTACAGGAGATGGTGACCAAAAACATCCCAAAGAAAAAGAAATACAAGAAGGCAAAGTGGTTGTCTGAGGAGGCCTTACAAATAGCTGAGAAAAGAAGAGAAGCAAAAGGCAAGGGAGAAAGGGAAAGATACACTCAAGTGAATGCAGAGTTCCAGAGACTAGCAAGGAGAGATAAGTGAACAATGCAAAGAAATAAAGAAAATAATAGAGTGGGAAAGACTAGAGATCTCTTCAAGAAAACTAGAGTTAGCAAGCTAACATTTTATGTAAAGATGGGCACTATAAAGGACAGAAACAGCAAGACCCTAACAGAAGCAGAACAGATTAAAAAGAGGTGGCAAAACACACAGAAGGAAAATACAAAAAAAGTCTTAATGACCCAGATAACCATGATGGGTGGCACTCACCTAGAACCAGACATCCTGGAGTGCATAGTCAAGTGGGCCTTAAGAAGCATTACTACAAACAAAGCTAGTGGAAGTGATAGAATTCCAGAAAAGTGAAAGTGAAGTTGCTCAGTCGTGTTCGACTATGCAACCCCATGGACTGTAGCCTATCAGGATCCTCCATCCATGGGATTTTCCAGGCAAGAGTGCTGGAGTGGATTGCCAATTCCTTCTCCAGGGGATCTTCCCAACTCAGGAATCGAACCCAGGTCTCCCACATTGCAGGCAGACGCTTTACTGTGGGAGCCATCCGATGAGCTATTTAAATCCTAAAAGATGATTCTGTTAAACTGATGCACTCAATATGCCAGCAAATTTGGAAAACTCTGCAGTGGCCAAAGGCCTGCAAAAGGTAAACTTTCATTCCAATCTCAAGAAAGGCAATGCCAAAGAATGCTTAAACTATCATATAATTGTACTCATTTCACATGCTAGCAAGGTAATGGTCAAAATTCTTCAAGGTAGGCTTCAACAGTATGTGAACCAAGAATTCCAGATGTACAAGAAAAGGCAGAGGAACCAGAGATAAAATTGCCACCATCCACTGGATCATAGAAAAAGCAAGGGAACTGCAGAAAATTTCTACTTCTGCTTCATTGAATATGCAAAAACTTTTGACTATGAGAATCACATCAAATTATGAGAAATTCTTAAAAGGATGGATATACCAAACCACTTTAACCTGTCTCCTACGAAACCTGTATGCAGGTAAAGAAGCAACAGTTAGAACCTTACATGAAACAGCAGACTAGTTCAAAATTGGGAAAGGAGTATGACAAGGCTGTATATTGTCACTCTGTTTATTTAACTTATAGGCAGACTGCAGCCTGGGGTGCTGCAGCTGATGGGGTCACAAAGAGTCAGAGTATATTATGTGAAATGCCGGGCTGGATGAATCACAAGCTATAATCAAGACTGCTGGGAGAAATATCAACAATCTCAGATATGTAGATGATACCATTCCACTAGCAGAAAGTGAAGAGGAACTAAAGAGCCTGTTGATGCGGGTGCAAAAGAGAATGGAAAAGTTGGCTTAAAATGCAACTTTAAAAAACTAAGATCATGGCATTGGGTCCCATTCAGTTCAGTTCAGTTCAGTTCAGTAATTCAGTCGTGTCTGACTCTTTGCAACCCCATGAATCGCAGCACACCAGGCCTCCCTGTCCATCACCAACTCCCGGATTTCACTCAGACTCACATCCATCGAGTCCGTGATCCCATCCAGCCATCTCATCTTCTGTCGTCCTCTTCTCCTGCCCCCAATCCCTCCCAGCATCAGAGTCTTTTCCAATGAGTCAACTCTTTGCATGAGGTGGCCAAAGTACTGCAGTTTCAGCTTTAGCATCATTCCTTTCAAAGAAATCCCAGGGTTGATCTCCTTCAGAATAGACTGGTTGGATCTCCTTGCAGTCCAAGGGACTCTCAAGAGTCTTCTCCAACACCACAGTTCAAGCGCATCAATTCTTCGGCGCTTAGCTTTCTTCACAGTCCAACTCTCACATCCATACATGACCACTGGAAAAACGATAGCCTTGACTAGACGGACCTTAGTTGGCAAAGTAATATCTCTGCTTTTGAATATACTATCTAGGTTAGTCATAACTTTTCTTCCAAGGAGTAAGCATCTTCTAATTTCATGGCTGCAGTCACCATCTGCAGTGAGTTTGGAGGCCCCCAAAATAAAGTCTGACACTGTTTCCACTGTTTCCCCATCTATTTCCCATGAAGTGATGGGACCGGATGCCATGATCATTGTTTTCTGAATGTTGAGCTTTAAGACAACTTTTTCACTCTCCTCTTTCACTTTCATTAAGAGGCTTTTTAGTTTCTCTTCACTTTCTGCCATAAGGGTGGTGTCATCTGCATATATGAGGTTATTGATATTTCTTCCGGGAATCTTAATTCCAGCTTGTGTTTCTTCCAGTCCAGCATTTCTCATGATGTACTCTGCATGTAAGTTAAATAAGCAGGGTGACAATATACAGCCCTGACATACCCTTTTTCCTATTTGGAACCAGTCTGTTCCATGTCCAGTTCTAACTGTTGCTTCCTGAACTGCATACAGATTTCTCAAGAGGCAGGTCAGGTGGTCTGGTATTCCCATCTCTTTCAGAATTTTCCACAGTTTATTGTGATCCACACAGTCAAAGGCTTTGGCATAGTCAATAAAGCAGAAATAGATGTTTTTCTGGAACTCTCTTGCTTTTTCCATGATCCAGCGGATGTTGGCAATTTGATCTCTGGTTCCTCTGCCTTTTCTAAAACCAGCTTGAACATCAGGAAGTTCACAGTTCACATATTGCTGAAGCCTGGCTTGGAGAATTTTGAGCATAACTTTACTAGCATGTGAGATGAGTGCAATTGTGCGGTAGTTTGAGCATTCTTTGACATTGCCTCTCTTTGGGATTGGAATGAAAACTGACCTTTTCCAGTCCTGTGGCCACTGCTGAGTTTTCCAAATTTGCTGGCATATTGAGTGCAGCACTTTCACAGCATCATCTTTCAGGGTTTGAATCAGCTCCACTGGAATTCCATCACCTCCACTAGCTTTGTTCTTAGTGATGCTTTCCAAGGCCCACTTGACTTCACATTCCAGGATGTCTGGCTCTACATGAGTGATCACACCATTGTGATTATCCAGGTCATGAAGATCTTTTTTGTATAGTTCTTCTGTGTATTCTTGCCACCTCTTCTTAATATCTTGTGCTTCTGTTAGGTCCAGACCATTTCTGTCCTTTATCGAGCCCATCTTTGCATGAAATGTTCCCTTGGTATCTCTAATTTTCTTGAAGAGATCGCTAGTCTTTCCCATTCTGTTGTTTTCATCTGTTTCTTTGCATTGATCGCTGAAGTAGGCTTTCTTATCTTTTCTTGCTATTCTTTGGAACTCCGCATTCGGATGCTTATATCTTTCTTTTTCTCCTTTGCTTTTAGCTTCTCTTCTTTTCACAGCTATTTGTAAGGCCTCCCATTACTTCATGGCAAATAGATGAGGGAAAAGTGGAAACAGTGACAGATTTTATTTTCTTGAACTCCAAAATCACCAAGGATGGTGACTGCAGACATAAAATTTAAAAAAGCTTGCTCCTTGGAAGAAAAGCTATGATAAATCTAGGCATTATATTCAAAAGCAGAGACATGCTTTGTTGACAGAGGTCCATATAGTCAAAGCTATGTTTTTTCCAGTAGCCATGGAAAAATTGGATCATGAGAGGGCTGAGTGTGAGTGACAGTGAGTGGCTCAGTCACGTCTGACTCTTTGTGACCCCATGGACTATAGCTATGTCTTTGAGCCTGTTTCTATTTTGTAGATCATAAAATAATCTGTTTTGTAGATAAGTTTCTTTGTGTCCTACTCTAGGTTCCATATGTCAGTGATATCATACGGTATTTGTCTTTCTCTAAGTTACTACAAGTGATGTTCAGTTCGAAGGCATCAGTTCTTCAGTGCTTAGCCTTTTTAATTGTCCAGCACTCACATCCATATATGACTGCTGGAAAAATCATAGCTTTGATGAAACAGACCTTCTGCAGGCTGTCTAGGTTTGGCATTGCTTTTCTTCCAAGGAGCAAGCATCTTTTAATTTCATGGCTGCAGTCACCATCCAGAGTGATTTTGGAGCCCCCAAAAAATAAAGTCTGTCACTGTTTCCATTGTTTCCCGATCTATTTTCCATAAAGTGATGGGACTGGGTGTCATGATCTTAGACTTTTGAATGTTGAGTTTTAAACTAGCCTTTTCACTTTCCTCTTTTATCTTCATCAAGAGGTTCTTTAATTCCTCTTCCCTTTCTGCCATAAGGGTAGTGTTATCTGCATATCGGAGGTTATTGCTATTTCCCCAAGCAATCTTGATTCCAGCTTGTTCCTCAGTTCAGCATTTCAAACGATGTATTCTGCATATAAGTTAAATAAGCAGGGTGACAATATACAGCCTTGACATACTCCTTTCCCAATTATGCTATCTAGGTTGGTCATAACTTTCCTTCCAAGGAGTAAGTGTCTTTTAATTTCATGGCTGCATTCATCATCTGCAATGATTTTGGAGCCCCCCAAAATAAAGTCAGCCACTCTTCCCACTGTTTCCCCATCTATTTGCCATGAAGTGATGGGACTGGCTGCCATGATCTTAGTTTTCTGAATCTTGAGCTTTAAGCCAACTTTTTCACTCTCCTCTTTCACCATGTATTGATGTATACATTCTTCACCCCACTAATACATTTTTTATCTTATTTTATTCAAGGCTAATATTTTCTCTTATTTCAGTAAATGTGAGAGATTGATTGAGTTTGCTGGTATATTTTAGACCTTCATTCTAATAAAAAAAATTTCTATTTACCTAATTGCAGGCACAGTAGTAAGCAGTTTATATTGAGCCTCTGTAGTAACTCTTTATAGTAGATTTTACTTGAGATTTACTATAGATTTTAGTATAGATTCATTCTTACTTGACAAATGAAAAAAAGAAAGTGAAGTTTAGGAAAATTAATTAAGTGTTCCATATTGACACAGCTAATAAGTAGTAAAGCTGTGGTTTGCACTTAAGCATTTGTCTAAATATCTGTTAACTATTNACTATAGATTTTAGTATAGATTCATTCTTACTTGACAAATGAAAAAAAGAAAGTGAAGTTTAGGAAAATTAATTAAGTGTTCCATATTGACACAGCTAATAAGTAGTAAAGCTGTGGTTTGCACTTAAGCATTTGTCTAAATATCTGTTAACTATTGAGAAGACACTGGACACTGGAAGGTTTCTGGGGTTTTTTTAGAGTCTGAAGTTCTTTTTACAGATAGAATAGGATTCTTTTTAGTATTTTTTATGCTATGTTAGTAGTATGTGAGAGAAAGTATAGTCTCAAGTACAAGAAGAACAGATTCAACTGATAACATTTTGTAGATAATTACATTTTTAGAAAAGTAATATCTAGTACGATTTTTGAGATTTTCTGTCTTTGAGATCATCTTTTAGATCACTGTTAACAACAGGACACTGCATCATCTGACTGAGGTTGGTAATCTTGACTCAGTCAGATGAAGCCTTGCTGGTGATTAAAAACCACCAAAGCTAGTATGACTGTAAGTTGACGTTGAGGTATCTTCTTTCAATTTTTCTTGAGGATCATAACAGCTTTACCAAAGGTATTTTCTAACATATTCACAATATCTGTATTATATCTGTGTGTAATAAGCCAGTGGTATTTCTTAGCATGGTGACATATTTTTTTTCACAATTTTTTTTGAGGTATAATTAGCAGTCTAACACGGCAAAATTTATTTTAAATTAAAAAATTTTTTTAAATTTAAATTTTAGTTACAGCTCTTTTAAGGAAGCTTAAGCAGCAATCCAGGGAAAGTGTTGAAGAAAAACGACCTCGATTATTAAAAGCCCTGAAAGAGGTAAGCTCAATTTCTTGACTGATTTTGTACTTAAACTGTAATTGAAAGTGTACTTTTATGCATTTTAAAAATGCAGTTTAATTTTTCGCTAATTATTAAGGGTCAAGAAATAGTAAAAATCCTGCTTCAATTAAGCAATAATGACATTAAAAAATACTAATTATAGTGTGTAAACTTATGGGAAGCTTTATTTGCTTTGAACTTAGAAGGTAGATAAAGAATTTATTGCTCTCAATAAATTAGGTAACAGCTCTAAGAAAAAAGAAGGTTAAATGATAATTAATGGAAGTAATTTTCCTTTGTTCTTTGGATTCAAAAATTTTCTATGAGCAGAAGCTACTACTGCTGGTAGGGGCAGTTTGCATTTTCTATATGTAACAAAACTGTTTATCTATCCTCCTTCATGGTGGTACAGCTGGGTGTGGTGGTACAGCTGGGTGTAATGGTACAGAAAGGGAGAGAGGTTTGTTTTCTGTTATTTTTTCTCTTTATTTTGGATGCCTGAAAAAACTGTGGGAGAAAGACCTATGACTGTGTCTTTTAGGTATGCTATGTTTTGGAATTGCAAGGGATAAAATTATTTGAGACTATTTGATTAATAGTTCCTTGAACAGTTATAGTTTTTGTTGTTTAGCTTCTAATTTAAAAACTAAAAACATTGTCTATAGATAATATGATGACAGATTATTTCAGATTTAGAAAACTTGTGTTTTCACTTTATAGAAAAAAGTTTCTGTTGCAGTGAATGATTTTTTTAGATCATTATGAGCCTACACAATAATCATTTTAGAAGTTTTTTTTTATAAAACTTCTAAAGTTATTAAGTTTTCACAATGTTACTCATTTTGTTTTGGTTATACTGAGAAGTTGAATATTTATTGATGCAAATGTAAATGCCTATCAGTTTTATGTGATTAAAACGTTCTTGTAAAATCTAAAGTGGTATGTATTTTCCTTTGTGGATAAGTGTAGTAATGTCTGCTATTGTAATATTATTTTAAGTGATAAGTATATATATATATTTTGGTTCTTTCTCCAACTCCAAAATTGAAATTATTTCATATTTCTGTCTATAGATCTTTAATGATAACAGATTTTTTTAAGCAAAATGTTATGTAGGTATAAGAGCTGTTAACAAAGGTATGCATTTACTAATTATATGTACTTCATTTCTCAGCTGGGTGACTTTTATCTCGAACTTCACTGGGATTTTCAAAGCTGGGGTAAGAATGTGCTATGTTTTACTGTATAATATGTAGGTATGCAAAAATGCAAGTGCAAAAATAACTATTAAACAGACATGTTAAAATAACCAATATTTTCCATAAGGAAATTTAAATATTTTTCATCATGTTGAATATGATGGTTATAAAACCCCGTGTGTGTGTGAGTCGCTAAATTCTGTCCCACTCTTTGAGACCCCATGGTCTATAGCTTGCTAGGCTCTGTCTGTGGAATTCTCCAGGCAGGAAAACTGGAGTGGGTTGCTATTCCCTTCTCCAGTCAGTGGATCTTCCCAACCCAGGGATTAAACCCAGGTCTCCCACAGCACAGGCAGATTGTTTACTGTCTGAGCCACCAGGGAATCCCATAAAGCCCTATAGTAATGTTTAATTATCCCAACCTGATTAGTAACTTCTATAATTATTTTTTTAAGGTAAAAAATTGTCTTATTTAAAAATGAAATGCTGGTTTAAATATAATAGTTCAATATAAGGAATTTTCAGAGAGAAGAGAAGAATAACTATGGGATTATTAGATTACTGAATTTAGGGAAATTTGACATATAGTATTTAGATACCTAAATGTGAAGAATTTGGTTAATATTAATTGATTTTGTATATTTTGTCATCTTTCAATCACTTTTGCTGCTTTTATTACATACTTTATAGCCACTATCTTAACACACTGTTTGGCTGCACACCATTCCACTTACTTATAAAAGATATTAATTCCTAGATATTTTACAGTCATTTTTGATTTATCTCAGTAAGGTTTCTCTCTTTCTCATTTTAAACACGAGTCTACTTAGGAAACTTTTGTGTTCAAATAGGAAGCTTGATCCTAGTGACCTATACTTTACTAAATAAATAACTATCCAAATAACTGACTTTTGGGTTAAACAGTTTTTAATATATCTATATATAAATTGGATATAGTGTGCTTATGTGTTTTTTAAAGCATCTGAATTAATCTTTATGATATAAACATCTGAATGCTTATTATCACCAAAATAATCATGAAGATAAATCATAAAATAATCATAACAATAAATCAGATACTGATAGAGACCACTCTAGAGATGACTATTAATGTTTCATATGAATATTTTCAGACTCTCTTCAGTGCTTATGAACATGTGTTTGTACACACATATAAATATAAATTTATATGTGTATATATAGCCTCAGCATTAGTTTTTAAAATGAAATCATACAATTGTTATGCATTTTGTCATTTTTACTTTATCATGAATATCTTACGTTTTAGTTCATGAGGTACTTCCTTTTTAAAAAAAACAGCATGATAATTTATAAGATGGGTGATTAAGATGTTTCTGGTTTGTTTAATCTCTAAATAAAATATTTTTATCCCTAAATATAATCAGTTACAACTTTAGATCATCAGTCTAGTTTTGGCTCCATCAAAAATCACACATGCGGGAGTTCCCTGGTGCTCTAGGGGTTAGGATTCTGGGTTTTCAATCCTGTTGTAGGTGTTGATTGAGTCCCATCTGACTCTTTTTGTGATCTCGTGGACTATAGTCCACTAGGATCCTCTGTCCATGGAATTCTCTAGGCAAGAATACTGGAGTGTGTTGCCATTTCCTTTTCCAGGGGATCTTCCTGACCTAGAGGTTGAACTCTGTCACCAGCATTGTAAGTGGACTCTTTACCACTGACTTTGGCCCAGGTTCAATCCTTTGTGGAGAACTGAGATCCCATGAGTGCCGTGGTGTGGCCAAAAAAATTCACCCAAGGTTTTCTTAACTCTTCATAATGCTTTATGCTCTATCATTCAGAAGTCCCAGTGTCCTAGAATACCAAAAGTAAAAGAGATGTAATAGGATTGTGTAATAAAAAGGCTCCAAGTTAGATTGGTCTAAAGTCTGGATGCTATTTTTTTCCACTGTTTTTCTTTTCTATCTATAAAGACCCCAGTCATTCTTGGTGATCATTGAGTATCAGTTCAGTTCAGTACAGTCGCTCAGTTGTGTCCAATTCTTTGCGACCCCATGAATCGCAGCACGCTTGGCCTCCCTGTCCATCACCAACTCCTGGAGTTCACTCAGACTCACCTCCATTGAGTCAAGATGCCATCCAGCCATCTCATCCTCTGTCGTTCCCTTCTCCTCCTGCCCCCAATCCCTCCCAGCATCAGAGTCTTTTCCAGTGAGTCAGCTCTTCGCATGAGGTGGCCAAAGTACTGGAGCTTTAGCTTTAGCATCATTCCTTCCAAAGAAATCCCAGGGCTGATCTTCTTCAGAATGGACTGGTTGGATCTCCTTGCAGTCCAAGGGACTCTCAAGAGTCTTCTCCAACACCACAGTTCAAAAGCATCAATTCTTCGGCGCTCAGCCTTCTTCACAGTCCAACTCTCACATCCGTACATGACTACTGGAAAAACCATAGCTTTGACTAGACAGACCTTAGTCGGCAAAGTAATGTTTCTGCTTTTGAATATGCTGTCTAGGTTGTTCATAACTTTTCTTCCAAGGAGTAAGCGTCTTTTAATTTCATGGCTGCAGTCACCATCTGC
>SJYX01009525.1:145447-165991 GCA_006410675.1 Oreotragus oreotragus | reverse complement strand
TAAAGTCTGACACTGTTTCCACTGTTTCCCCATCTATTTCCCATGAAGTGATGGGACCGGATGCCATGATCTTCATTTTCTGAATGTTGAGCTTTAAGCCAACTTTTTCGTCCTCCTCTTTCACTCTTTTTTTTCTGTAGCTGACCTTATTATGAACCCCATCCAGGGCTTCTCCTTGGTTGGCTTAGGTTACTGTCCTTTAGACTTCCAGTTCCTTCCCCAGCTGGCACCTGGGTGTGGGGGTGCACTTGCTTGGACTGTCTGTGGGACACTGACTCTGAGATTTGTGCAGCGTTCTCTGAACTAGTGCAGGTCTCTGCTGGGAGTCGCTGGTCTGGACTTCTCAGCGATCTTTGCTCTACAATCAAAGATTGTTGGATAACCCTCATCTTTTTCTGATGTTTGCAGCTGCTGATGGAAGCTTCTGAAACTCCTGCCTTGTTCCTCTGGTTGTTTTCTCTGATGATTCTGGGCTCTGCTTCAGCTCTCACTGGCTTTGAGAATACTTTAAAGTCTGAAAGTATGGTCATGCAGTCCAACCCGCAGACTTCTGCTTCTGAGGTAGTTCAGATAACTACCGTCTTGAAGATTCTGAAGTCAGCCTCTCAACAACCTTCTGCAGCATTCGCGTGGAGGCCTGGTCTCGTCTGTCAAGTGGCATCTATCCAGTGGCNGTCCAACCCGCAGACTTCTGCTTCTGAGGTAGTTCAGATAACTACCGTCTTGAAGATTCTGAAGTCAGCCTCTCAACAACCTTCTGCAGCATTCGCGTGGAGGCCTGGTCTCGTCTGTCAAGTGGCATCTATCCAGTGGCTGGGAGAGCTCCACTCAGGTCCTCCCTTGACTTATTCCAGCTTGACTTCTACCTTCAGCATGACCTTTGTGGAACCAGCTTCTTTCCTACCATTGATTCTTTCTCCTCCCCACAGTCTTTCTTGATATGCGTGATGACCTGTAACTTTTTCCTCTTGCCACATTGGGAACCCTATATAAAACTCTATAACCCAATTCCTTAGTCCTGCCTCTTAATATGTAAGAGTGGGAGATAAGCATCTATAGTGTAGAAAATCTTCTTCTTTGTTGGAAAAGCTTGGCTTTTAAATTTATTATCTTTTTGCAGACAAAATATCTTATTTTGTAGGCTTGAAACTGAATATTACATTTCCCCCTTTTCCCTCTGAATAATATGAAATCCCAAATGCGGATGTATGCCTTCTTCTAACTTGGAAAGGGTCATACACATAAAGTTGCAAAAGAGTAAAACATGTTATTGATAACATATTTAAAACATTATCCCCGTTACATACTTGTCATTTCACTCACCCTCTGGGTTATACGCTTCATGAAAGAAAGCTCTCCTATGGCTCAAGAACGGTTCTTTCCTTTTTTTTTTTTAATTAAATTTTTTTTTTCTCTCAGCCATGCCAAATGGCTTGTGGGGGTCTTAGTTTCCTGAGCAGGGANGGATTGGAATGAAAACTGACCTTTTCCAGTCCTGTGGCCACTGCTGAGTTTTCCAAATTTGCTGGCATATTGAGTGCAGCACTTTCACAGCATCATCTTTAGGATTTGAAATAGCTCAGCTGGAATTCCATCACCTCCAGTAACTTTGTTCATAGTGATGCTTTCTAAGGCTCACTTGACTTCACATTCCAGGATGTCTGGCTCTAGATGAGTGATCACACCATCGTGATTATCTGGGTCGTGAAGATCCTTTTTGTACAGTTCTTCTGTGTATTCTTGCCATCTCTTCTTAATGTCTTCTGCTTCTGTTAGGTCCATACCATTTCTGTCCTTTATTGTGCCCATCTTTGCATGAAATATTCCCTTGGTATCTCTAATTTTCTTGAAGAGATCTCTAGTCTTTCCCATTCTGTTGTTTTCCTCTATTTCTTTGCATTGATTGCTGAAGAATGCTTTCTTATTTCTTCTTGCTATTCTTTGGAACTCTGCATTCAGATGCTTATATCTTTCCTTTTCTCCTTGGCTTTTCGCTTCTCTTCTTTTCACAGCTATTTGTAAGGCTTCCCCAGACAGCCGTTTTGCTGGCTCTTTAATTGACTGTTTTAGTAACTGTTAGTATTTTGAATTCTAAAATTGTCACTTTATCTTGCTGAGCAGAATATGCTGAAATATTTTAAAAGTGACATTCAATTACACGAACAAATTGAAATGGATATAAGTACTCCTGAAATTGTGCATATTATCTGTAGTTGTAAACACATTGTAACTGTTGCATAATCAAGTTTATTATGTAACCACGAAGGTACTAGTTTAAAGTATTGCTTCTGGGACTTCCCTTGTTGTCCAGTGGTTAAGACTCTGAGCAGGGGGCACTGGGTTCAATCCCTGATTGGAGAACAGAGATCCCACATGCCCCATGACATGGGCAAAATATAATAAGAAATATTTTTGAAAAAATGTATTGCTTCTCTGAGAACTTGACTTTGACGCAAGAAAGTTAGCACATCTGATTCATTGTTGATAAAGGTTTTTACTGATTTCATGTCACATTATTAGCACCTGATGGTTGGATGTCATCTATCATTCTAAAAACCAAACTCACTGGCTAGATTTAGTTTAGATGCTTTGGATTAAAAAACATTGGATAATCTCTGATATAAGATTTGGTTATCAAGCTCTTTTCTAGAGTTTAGGCATGCTTTCTCCCTTGTGAAAGTCCCTGATATTAAAAAAAAAAAAGAAAAAGGCAACCCAGAATTAAGGGCAAGTTAAGAAATACTGAGATCCAGGGGTAAGTTTAGTTTAGTGGTGAAGTGAAGTGAAATCGCTCAGTTGTGTCCGACTCTTTGCAACCCCATGGACTGTAGCCTACCAGGCTCCTCTGTCCATGGGATTTTTCAGGCAATAGTACTGGAGTGGATTACCATTTCCTTCTCCAGGGGATCTTCCTGACCCAGGGATGGAACCCGGGTCTCCCACATTGTAGACAGACGCTTTACCGTCTGAGCCACTGGGGAAGTCCAGTTTAGTGGTAGTGGAGCACAAAAGCTCCACTCTTTCTCCTTCAGTATTTGGCTGATAATAGCTTCAGACTTGGTTAATAGCAAGTCTGAAGGCAGCTAAATTATTCCAGAGTTTTTAGGTATAGAAAAGCCTTAAAATGGAATTAGAAGTACTGGCTCCTGTTTGCAATGGAAAATCACATATTTTTCCCGAGCTTGGGTTTTTTCATTTTAAAAGTGGGAGTAAGAATAAACACCCCACCTGTTTTCAAGTCTTTGTTTTGGTGTAGATGAAATGAAATCATGTTTTTGAAGGAAGCACTTTAGATGCTGTTAAGTGTTAAATAATTTATAGTATTATAATCACTACAAACAACATTATGTGTATGGCATGTTTCAACAGAAAACAGTTTTTTTCTTTATCTCATAATCTATAGAATATCTGTCCTGTTTTTAGGACTTTTTTTTTTTTTTGCATATTATAGATGGAAAACATCAGGCCTAGACACTTCTTAAAATAAGGAAATAAGTGATAGCAAAGTCAGAATGAAAACTTAGAGATTGTTCATTTTTCAGTTCAGTGAATTATACTGCCTTTGGAGTACTGTGTTAGCCTCTTAAATGAAGTTGAAATAACTAAAGATATAGAGAGCCTAATTTTTCAATTTACATGGGGGAAGAAAAAGTCATCACAAAATTGGGAAAATGCAAACTGCTCTATTTTTGGAATGTATTGAAATCTTTTTTTTCCTCTATGATATACCTTCTTTTTTTTTGTTTAACTTTTGCTTTTCAATCTTCAAATTCTTTTTTTCTCTACATTCCCCTTTTCTCCTTTTCTGATAAGTGGGTATTGGTGTGTGATTCTGAATTTTGCTTTTGTAGTTTACCATACTACTTTACAAGATGTAATAAATTTAAATTAAGTTAGAGTGCTGGCTTATTGTAATCATCTTTTTCTTACTCTTTCAAATATTTAAGAACAGAAAAGTAGATCTCAATTAATAAGTAAGAAAGAGGAGCTTGATCATTTATATAGACTTATGCCATTATTGGAGAAGGCAATGGCACCCCACTCCAGGACTCTTGCCTGGAAAATCCCATGGATGGAGGAGCCTGGTGGACTGCAGTCCGTGGGGTCACTAAGAGTCGAACACGACTGAGCGACTTCTCTTTCACCTTTCACTTTCATGCATTGGAGAAGGAAGTGGCAACCCACTCCAGTGTTCTTGCCTGGAGAATCCCAGGGACGGGGGAGCCTGGTGTGCTGCCATCTATGGGGTCGCACAGAGTCGGACACAACTGAAGCGACTTAGCAGCAGCAGCAGCAGCATGCCATTATTGGAGAAGGAAATGGCAACCCACTCTAGTATTCCTACCTGGAGAATCCCATGGACAGAGAAGCCTGGCAGGCTACAGTCCATGGGGTCCTAGAGTTGGACACGACTGAGCGTAGCATGCACATGCATGTGCTGTTATTACTCTTCTTAACTTCTGTTGTTTCATATAAGGCAGAATTTGATTGGAAAATGATTTCTTCTGTTCTTCGACCAGGGTAACTTTTAGTTGACACTCCCTCTGGGCTCTAAACTTTTCTTATTTTCATAAAATAAAAAGTCTGGAAAACTATCTTTAATGATGTAATCATTTTAGATTGAATAACCTCTAAAGAATTAAAAAAACTTTTAATGTAAATTAGAAAATATTTAAAAATTTAGAAAACTTTTGAAAAAGTTAACTAAAAACCTAGCCTTTAGTTTTCTCTAGGGTCTTTCTTGCTAACCAGGTTGATTTTTATCACTCATTTTTAAAACACTTGAGTTTTACAAAATATACATGTAATACATCTTACACAGATAAACACACACACATACATGCACCTGTACATGTGATGAGATCTTTAATTTCAGGAATTTTAAGTTTCACATTCTTTTCTTTTTTTGGTATATGGTAGTTTAATTATTTAGCCTCTCATGTAGATTTATTTATCTATAGAATAACTCATCTTTCCTTAAAATATAGCAGATAATGAATAATAAAAAACTATAAGAATATAGCTTATATGAATGTGAGCAACACTGAAATGTAGAAATGTGTGAGTCAATAGTATGATTGTACTTTAAGAATTTTAAAACTGATGTACAGTGAGCTTATTGAGTAATCAATATATTTAGGATTCAAACTCAAATTCAACTAGCTCTAAAAGTGTATTTCTCTATTACACATATTACTTTTCTGGTATTTTATGCAGTTATATATAAAGAATTAGGTGGGATCCAGGTGTATCTGGTTACCCCTTCAGGTGGGTTTAGTTACCAAAGGCCTTGTTTTCTCACTAATAGTAGCCTCTTGCAACATCTGCCAAGAATGGCATTGCATCAGCTCTGCTACTCTTATTTGTATTTGGTGGTGGGTGGTGGTGATGGTAATTACGATTAAATAGTAGATATTTGAAGTTGCTCAAAATTGCCTTGTGTACTATTTTTCAGTGGAAAAATACTGTTTTAATAGAAATTATGATAATTTTGATAAAATAGTTAAATGTTACAGTACTGTTCTTCTAATTAAAAAATTTATAATGTCTCAGAACTTTAGGTGGTTATTTTTCACCTTTTCTTTTTACAAATACAGTGCCTTTACTTTCCCGAATTCTGCCTTCTGATGCATGTAAAATATACAAGCAAGGTATCAATATCAGGTAAGGTAATTTGATTTTTCTCTGAGTAACAGATAACTGAGATTTAGAGGAAGCTTTTTTTTCTGTAGCTTATACATGGATGTAGTATTTTATAACCTAAACATGTCTTAATGTATTCACAATGTTTTGTCTCCTTTGAGGCACTAGAGATAAGAAACCAAAGGCATAAAATCTTGACTAAAACAAAGGTATTATTGTTCAACTACAGACCATCTAGAACGCAAGTAGAATGAAGATCATGATACAATACCAAGAAGATTTAAGGTGGTCATGCCCCTCTTCCTAGCTTTTTAGGGAATAAGGAACACATAAGGGGGACCTGACTTTTGTCCTTTTTTACTTTATCCCTTTCCTACTATTCCCTCCCCTATCTACCCACCCATGCTTCTAGCCATTCATCTCTCCATTCTAGTGAATATTTTTTAGGCTAGTTTTAATTTTCTTCTGTTTTCTTTTCAATTGATTGATATTTGGATCTCATGAAGAATCTATTTATTTTACTCATTTCAGAATTTTATCATTATTTCTTTACCTTTATATTAATATAGGTATATTTATAAATGATCACTTCTTTGGCACTCGGCCTTCTTTATGGTCCAACTCTCACATCTGTGCATGACTACTAGAAAAACCGTAGCTTTGAGTAGATGGACTTGTGTTAACAAAGTGATATCTCTGCTTTTTAATACACTGAGTTTGCCATAGCTTTCCTCCAAGGAGCAAATGTCTTTTAATTTCATGGCTTCAGTCACCATCTGCAGTGATTTTGAAGCTCAAGAAAATAAAATCTGTCACTGCTTCCATTTTTTCCCCTTCTGTTTGCCTTAAAGTGATGGCACGACCGCATGCCAGGATCTTAGTTTTTTTTTAATGTTGAGAATCCCTTGAATAGCAAGGAGATTAAACTAGTCAATCCTAAAGGAAATCAGCCCTGAACATTCATTGGAAGAACTGATGCTGAAGTTGAAGCTCCAATACTTTGTACCTGATGCAAAGAGCTGAGTCATTGGAAAAGACCGTCATGCTCAGAAAGATTGAAGGCAAAAGGAGAAGTGGGTGGCAGAGGGTGAGGTGGTTAGTTAGTATCACTGACAGAATGGACACGAATTGGAGCAAGTTCTGGGAGATAGTGGAGGACAGAGGTGTCTGGTGTCCTGCAGTCCATGGTGTTGCAGAGTTGGATATAATTTAGCATTGAACAACAAATTATATAAATGATGCCTATTTAAGCTATTTAGAATGCTAGTGAATATGCCAACTGTTTTTTTAACTGGCCGTACTGTGTGGCTTATGGGGTTTTAGTTCCCCAACCAGGGATCAAACTTGGGCCCTGAGCGGTAAGAGTGCAGAGTCCTAACCACTAAACTGCCAGGAAATGTCCCCATTTTAATGTATTCATATTAGTATATTTATATATGTATATATATAATTTTATATGCCTATGTTTATAAAAATTCACAAATTAATTTGAGCATTGTCTAGAACTAGAGATGCCTTAAAAATTTATATAAACTCTTCATTTTATAGATTAGCAAGTTCAGAAAGGTGAAGTGATTTTTTTGAGCATATTGCAAATTAATGGCTGAGCCAGGACCTCTCTGACTTACGGTCTTCTTATCATGTGACTTCTTATCATGTCACAAGACAGAAATTTAAAGAAAATCAACTGTTTATGAGATTAATTATTAAGTATGATGAATTATAGTGAAGAGATAACCTTTAGTTAGAAGTAAGTTCTAGGGTAATTATTCTCAAACAAAATTCTTTTGGTTAAGGTAGAGTTTTCTGTGTTTTTGTTTTTTAAAAATAACCTCCTCAGATATTGCTCATCATGAACGTTCTAGTGCACATTAAATTCATGGTCATTACAGAAACCTTGGAAAACACAGTCAAGTATGGATGAAAAACTATGAAAGGATTTGTTAATGATGTAGATTTAATTCAGTAGCCTGTTGTTAGCAATATATTATGAATTTCAAAAAATTATTCATCAGTTAAAAAAATTTTAATATAGGTGCTTGCTAAAGTTAGTAGTTTTTAACTTGGGAGAATAGTATTGTCTTCCATGTGCTGTGTTAAAGGTTAGTTTTAGTTCTGTTTGATTCTTAAATTTAGAAGAAAAGGAGCTTCTTTCTTTTTAAAAATTATTTCACATTTTTATATATCTTTTAAAAGTAAATGACATGATGCATATTATATAATAAATATATAGATGATTAAAAAAAACCCACAAAATGGCTAAGATAGACATATGAGAATAAGGGCCTGAGAGAATAATTATGTGAAAGAATGTAGCTTAAGGGGAGCTACTGTAATTTAGTAAGACACTGAAACCTGGGGCTTACTAGCTGGAAAGCTCTTTACTAAGGTTGAAGGAGTGATGGGTTCAAAATGCTGGTTAACAAAGTTAACTAGAGTAATGGAGAAGCTGCATGTTAGAATGTATGGTAAAGGTTTTTTGCATAGGTGAAGAATTAAAAGAAAAACAAGTTTGTTAACATTAACTAAAAACTTTCACATTTAAAATCATGAGATAATTAGTTCTTTTAAACATCACTTCAAATGACTTTTACTTGTATCTATGATAGCAATGTGATTATTTAAAGTATGGGAATTCCCTGGCGGTCAAGTAGTTAAGACTCCCATGCTTTCACTACCAAGAACACAGATTCCGTCTCTGGTTGGGGAACTAAAATCCTGCAAGCTATGTGGGCAAAAAACAACACAGTATCTTCTTTGGTGTCTAGGAGAAATTAATATTTTAGTAGAAATAGTAATATGAACAACTTTATTGTTGAGAATACTAATAGATATTTTCAGTATTAATAATTTTGAGGTAATATATAACCATTGACCTAAATAATCTTTGCGAACTGTCTCATTTGAGCTCTTCCTATCTCAAGGGTAGGCCCTATTTTCTTTTCACTGTTACTTGGGTAGTTATCAAGTTTTTATCTGTAAAAGAACATTTTCTATTTGAATCTTTGCATTTGTATAAAGAACTTTATGTCCTTCATGGTGAATTACATGGTAAAAATTAGAAGTATTTAGGCTCATTAAGCTGAAAGCCAAGGACTAGTTAATACATTAAAATATCACCATGATAAATTATATCATTATGAAGCATGTTTGATACAGCTTGTTATACCATCTAATATGTCTAATATCCAAGTTGTATTAGATAGTCTTTCAGTTGCAATTTATGAAAACACATATAATAATTGACAATTGACTGATTTTAGGTGTGGCTAGATTGAAGGGCTCAAATGTCACCAGTGTCAGTCTGTCTTTGTCTCTCTGTGCATCTCTTCTCTCACCCCGACCCCTTGCAGCCCACTACTAGTCTCACCCAGGATGGGCAAGAAGGGAGTGGAGGCAAAAGACTATTTTGGCCCATGTCTTCTTTTTTCGAAGGGTATAGAGTTCCCTGGTAGCTGAAGTGTGGAGTCCAAATAGGCCACTCATATAAAATGATCTGTCCCCGTTTTGAGACTTCATTAGACCACATTGGCCCACATTAGAGGTAGGAGATAAGCCCCTTTTATTGGCATCATTTTCTCTTGTGCCACATGTACAAGCAATAACAGAATGTATTTAGTAGTACAAGCACCAATAGTGCAGTAGCAGGCCACTGAAAGTGGACCAGGAGCAAGAATTCAACTATAAAGCAGCAAGTCAAGCTCACTCCTATAGGAGTTGGTGCCTTGCTATTTTTTTAGGACTTATGTGACTCTGAGGGGTGTCTGTATTTTACATGGCTCAGAAAAGAGCTTCTTATACACAAGTTCGGAGAAGGCAATGGCACCCCACTCCAGTACTCTTGCCTGCAAAGTCCCATGGACGGAGGAGCCTGGTAGGCTGCAGTCCATGGGGTCGCTAAGAGTAGGCACAACTGAGCAACTTCACTTTCGCTTTTCACTTTCATGCATTGGAGAAGGCAATGGAACCCCACTCCAGTATTCTTGCCTGGAGAATCCCAGAGACAGAGGAGCCTAGTGGGCTGCTGTCTATGGGGTTGCACAGAGTCGGACATGACTGAAGCAACTTAGCAGCAGTAGCAGTATACACAGGTTAATCATACTTCCCTGTTCATCTCTTGTCTTAGTAAAATTATTAATAGTGTCACCTTCACTTTTAAAAGTTACTAGTTTGGGTGTTAAATTATATGTAACCTTGGTTACTCTTTTGATGCAGCATGTGAAGAGGTTCCATTTTTCAGATTTTCCTATAAAGGGAAACTAGTAATGCCCACTCATTTGCCTTGTCTATGGTGAGAATGGAAAATCCTATAAAGTAATGAGTTCTTATATTGTGTTAGAAACTCAGTAGCCAGGGTGGACCTCTCACAAAGACTTAAAGAAATTTTCTTTTGGGTGTGATCAGCATTTCTTAACAGCTGTGTGAACCTGTTTCTTAACTTAAGGACTGTGTTTTGAGCAGCCAGTCAGAGAGGTCCTGATATGATGATCTGGAGACTACAAAGCCTTGGGCAAGGCTGAAGCATGTCAGGGTACTTGTAAAGTTTTCCACTCCCTTATTCTCTCTAATTTCACCAAGTAGTGATTTATAGAATTCATTTGAGACCAACTCATTGGGTCGACCGTGTCAGGTCTTGGTTACAATGAATACAACAAACATACAGGTGTTCGAATACATGAATATTTGCCATAGGAAAGATCCAAAATGTTTCAGGCCGTGGAGATGTTAGAAAAGAAAATGTTGGGAAAAAGAATGCTAATCTGAATCTGAGAAGTCAAGCAAAAAGGCCAAGAATTTGGAGTAAATTAAACGGTTTATTGAGTTGAAGGATGAAGCAAGGTTTAGTACTGTATGATTAAGCGTCAGCATCGATGCAGCTGACAAGGACAAGACTGTGGACACACAGTCCTTAATCTAAGAATGTGGTCTGTCTGTTGCTATACTCTTCATGTATACAGCAGACCTTTGAACAACACTGGTTTGAACTACTTGGGCCTTCTTATACCCAGATCTTTTTTCAATAAATATATATTATAGTATACTACATGATCCAAGGTTGGTTGAATCTGAGAGCGTGGAAATGTACATATGGAGGGCCAACTGTAAAGTTATATATGGAGGGGATGGGAGTCAGTGTTCCAGACCCTTGTGGTCAAGGGTCAGCTGTACTCTGCTGAGCTAGCAACTTTGTCTTAAAGGGATCAAAAAATGTTAGACGGGTTTGCTTTCCTTTTCTGCTCTTCTTCCTTGAAGTAAATGTTGTGGAGTAGCTATGGTAAGGGAAAAAGAGTGGGGTATAGGTAGAGAAATGCATCAGCAATGGGAAAACAACCTTTTTCCTGCTGGGTTAATGAAGTTATATATTCAATAAAATGAAATATAGGTAAAATTGAATATATATTTAAATATTCTTTTGGTGTTTTTTAATGAAATATTTTAAATTTAGCACTTATCTATAAGTTTGGCTTTGAAATATGGTATTAGCCTCTTGGTTTGAGTTTAGAAGGAACAAAGCTTGTTTCATTAATATGGAGTTTTATTGAAATTTTATTTGTCAGAATTTCTCATCTGTCCTTCTTTCACAGGCTTGACACTACTCTCATAGACTTTACTGACATGAAGTGCCAACGAGGGGATTTAAGCTTCATTTTCAATGGGGATGCGGCACCCTCTGAATCTTTTGTAGTATTAGACAATGAACAAAAAGTTTATCAGCGAATACACCATGAGGTGAGCATGTTGAGCAAATTCCTATAAATGGTTTAAAAAAAAAAGTCTGTGTATGCAGCCAAGCCTCAGTGTAATTGCTCTGAAAAGCATAAGACATAATTGAGATGGTTTATTCCTGAAGTTTCCAATTTCTTACCTCTAGTTTTTTTAAAAAAATGTTTATCATCTGTTCTTTATCCTGACTAAACTATTGAGTCTGTTTGCTCGTAATTCACTGACGATGTCCTGGTTAAATAAACTCTAACTTCTTGTAGTTCTCATGTATTGAGCCTGTTCTGGCCCGACTTTGTTGTAGGGCTGTGAACCATCTTGGTCTCTAATGTGAGCACCTCCTTTGGTTCTTTGTCTGTACCCTTTTACTTTTCCTAACTCTGGCTACCTTTCTCTTCTCTTTTTTTTAGCTCTTAAAGAGTAGCATTCTATTCCTTCTAAACACTGTATCTCCATATTGGTTTTGCCTCTGCAACCACCTTTGAAAAACCATGTGCACCATTATCTTGATCCGCTGTTCCCTGAAAGCTCCTTTCCTTGCTATAAACCAAAGAAACAGCTTTTATAGTATCTATATATATCATTGATAGCACTACAGATATTCTTAGATCAACATTTTGTTTAATCACTGTTGCTTTTATTTTGTTTTTATTTTTATTTTATGCAGGCACACATAGTTGATAACAGAGCAAGATTCTTAAAGAGCATATTGATATGATCAAAAAGTAATTTAAGTGAATTAATTTTACATAGTTCTTTGACTTTTCCTCCTTCCCTCTCTTCTTTCCATAAACATTTATCAAGGACCTAATAAAATGTGTCTAGACACTGCTAGGTGCTATGTATGGGAGAAGGAAATGGCAACCCACTCCAGTATTCTTGCCTGGAGAATCCTGCGGACAGAGGAGCCTGGAGGGCTGCTGTCCATAGGGTTGCACAGAGTCGGACATGACTGAAGTGATTTAGCATGCATGCGTGCATTGGAGAAGGAAATGGCAACCCACTTCAGTATTCTTGCCTGGAGAATCCCAGGGACAGGGGAGACTGGTGGGCTGCTGTCTCTGGGGTTGCACAGAGTTGGACACGACTGAAGCACCTTAGCAGCAGCAGCAGAAGCAGGTGCTATGTATAGTGGCATTGTGTTAATAGTAGAAAGTTTGTCCTTTGGTATCTACCGGGGAATGATTCTAGGAGCCTTGAGGTTACCAAAGTCCACAGACGCACAAGTAAATAGTTGTAAACGCTATGTAAATGACTTGTAAATTGTTGACTGGACTACGTGGCAGGTTTAAATTTTGGTTTTTGGAACTTTCTGGAATCTTTTCCCCAAATATTTTTCATCCTTGGTTGGTTATATCTGTAGATGTGGAACCTGAAAATATGGAGGGCCAACTGTATATCAGTTACTATCATATATGAATGCAGAGTTGCAAAGAATAGCAAGGAGAGAGAAGAACGCCTAAGTGATCAATGTAAAGAAATAGAGAAAAACAATAGAATGGGAAAGACTAGAGATTTCTTTAAGAAAGTGAGAGATACTATGCAAAGATGTACACAATAAAGAACAGAAATGGTATGGACCTCACAGAAGCAGAAGATATTAAGAAGAGGTGGCAAGAATACGCAGAAGAACTATGCAAAAAAGAACTTAATGACCAGATAAAATCCACAATGGTGTGATCACTCACCTAGAGCTAGACATCCTGGAGTGCGAAGTCGAGTGAGTATTAAGATGCATCACTATGATCAGAGCTAGTGGAGGTGATGGAATTCTAGTTGAGCTATTTCAAATCCTAAAAGATGATGCTGTCAAAGTGCTGCACTCAACATGCCAGCAAATCTGGAAAACTCAGCAGTGGTCACATGACTGGAAAAGGTCAGTTTCATTCCAATCCCAAAGAGTATGTCAAGGCTGTATATTGTCACCCTGCTTATTTAACTTATATGCAGAGTACATCATGCACAATGCTGAGCTGGATGAAGCGCAAGCTGGAATCAAGATTGCCAGGAGAAATATCAATAACCTCAGATATGCAGATGACCACCTTTATGACAGAAAGCAAAGAGGAACTAAAGAGCCTCTTGATGGAAGAGGAGAGTGAAGAGGCTGGCTTAAAACTCAACATTCAGAAAACTAAGATCATGGCATCTGGTTCCATCACGTCATGGCAAATAGACGGGGAAACAATGGAAACAGCGACTTTATTTTCTTGGGCTCAAAATCACTGCAGATGGTGATTGCAGCCATGAAATTAAAAGATGCTTGCTGATTGGAAGAAAAGCTGTGACAAACCTAGACAGCATATTAAAAAGCAGAGACATCTCTACGGACAAAGATCCGTCTAGTCAAAGCTATAGTTTTTCTAGTAGTCATATATGGATGTGAGAGTTGGACCATAAAGAAAACTGAATGTCAAAGAATTGATGCTTTTGAAATGTGGTGTTGGAGAAGACTCTCTCTGAGAGTCCTTTGGACAGCCAGGAGATCAAACCACTCAATTCTAAAGGAAATCAATCCTCAATATTCCTTGGAAGAACTGATGTTGAAGCTGAAACTCCAATACTTTGGCTACCTGATGCGAAGAGCTGACTCATTTGAAAAGACCCTGATGCTGGGAAAGATTGAAGGTGGGAGGAGAAGGGGACAACAGAGGATGAGATGGTTGGATGTGAGTAAGCTCTGGGAGTTGGTGATG
This sequence comes from Oreotragus oreotragus, assembly GCA_006410675.1. Taxonomy (NCBI): domain Eukaryota; kingdom Metazoa; phylum Chordata; class Mammalia; order Artiodactyla; family Bovidae; genus Oreotragus; species Oreotragus oreotragus. The sequence continues at coordinate 151,931 of SJYX01009525.1, read as the reverse complement.
GACAGGGAAGCCTGGCATGATGCAGTCTATGGGGTTGCAAAGAAATAGACATGACTGAGTGACTGAACTGAACTGAACTGAAATATTTTGAATCTTCACCAGCAAACAGATTATGACTCACTGAAGGTTCAGATAATGGTTAGCATTTTTTAGCAATAAAGTATATTGATATTTTTCAATTAAGGTATGTACCTTGCTTTTTAAGCATGATGGTATTGCACACTGCACAGACTACAGAATGGTGTACATGATGGTGGTGTCACACTGATACATTGGAGCATTTGGAAAAGGAAGTAGGGTTTGGGGTTTTAGATGATGTTCATAGTGAGTCCATTGCTGATATCAGTGCACTTGTTTCAACCTTCTCTTTATGTAGACTTCTCTGAAGAGTTTCTATTACTAGTAACTCAGTTCTTAAAATTTCATTTCCTTGTGATTTGACTTTGGCCAATAGATGTTCTTTTCCCTTGTTTCTTTCTTACTCTGTTTTGCCTCTTCCTTTTTCTCTACTTCAGTTCAGTTCAGTTCAGTCACTCAGTCGTGTCTGAGTTGTGTCTGACTGTTTGTGACCCCATGAACTGCAGCATGCCAGGCCTCCCTGTCCATCACCAACTCCCGGAGCCTACCCAAACACATGTCTATTGAGTCAGTGATGCCACCCAACCATCTAGTCTTCTGTCGTCCCCTTCTCCTCCTGCCTTCAATCTTTCCCAACATCAGGGTCTTTTCAAATGAGTCAGATCTTCGCATCAGGTGGCCAAAGTATTGGAGTTTCAGCTTCAACATCAGACCTTCCAGTGAACACCCAGGACTGATTTCCTTTAGGATGGACTGGTTGGATCTCCTTGCAGTCCAAGGGACTCTCAAGTGTCTTCTCCAACACCACAGTTCAAAAGCATCAATTCTTGATCCCTCAGCTTTCTTTATAGTCCAACTCTCACATCCATACATGACTACTGGAAAAACCATAGCCTTGACTAGACAGACCTTTGTTGGCAAAGTGATGTCTCTGCTTTTTAATATGCTGTCTAGGTTGGTCATAACTTTCCTTCCAAGGAGTAAGCATCTTTTAATTTCATGGCTGCCCTCACCATCTGCAGTGATTTTGGAGCCCCCAAAATAAAGTCTGACACTATTTCCACTGTTTCCCCATCTATTTCCCATGAAGTGATGGGACCAGATGCCATGATCTCAGTTGTCTGAATGTTGAGCTTTAAGCCAACTTTTTCACTTTCCTCTTTCACTTTCCTCAAGAGGCTCTTTCTCTGCTTACTTCTTGAATATTGATAGGCCCTTGATGTTTTTCTCATTTTTAATTGCCAGAATATCCTCCCAGCTCTAACTACCTCTTATTAGTTGATAATTCATGAGTATTTATTTCTAACTCAAATCTTCTGAGTGGGGACCTATTTAAATGCCTGTTGGGTATCATATGCATCTGTTAAGTACCTCAAAATTCAGTTTGTTGAAGACTTAACTCATTATTTTTCCTCCAGGTGCCTGTTCTCCCATTTTCTTTCTTTTAGCAATTAATATCATTTTCTATTCCGTGAGAAAGCTTGGAGTTTCTTGGACATCTTTTCTTGTACTTTCAGGTTTCCTAATTAGAGAACATGTGTGGTTATTCTTGTCTCCCTAATGTGTGATGGGTGCATGCATGCTAAATTGCTTCAGTCTCGTCCGACTCTGTGTGACCCCATGGACAGCAGCCCACCAGGCTCCTCTGTCCACAGGGTTCTCCAGGTGGTAATACTGGAGTGGGTTGCCATTTCCCTTTCCAAATGCCTTATAATTATCCCTTTTTTATTGACGCTGTTATTGCCATAATTTAGATACTCACTATTTCAGCTGGACTGTCACAAATGTCTCATAAATGATCTTCCTGGCCCCCTTCTTGTCTGCTTCTAAATTATCTCACATATTGGATAGGCTGAACATTGAAAACAAATTCATGAAACCTGTCTTCCTTAAAGACACTTTAAAAGTTCCCTATTGCCAAGAAAAATGAAATCCAAATTCCTCCTCATGGTATGGTTCCTTCATGACGTGGCTTCTGCTGACTTTCCCATGACTGCCTACCTTGTTATCATAGCTACCCTCATGCTGAACTCTTTGCAGTTTTTTCCAGGCTGTTTAGTATTTCATTCCTTTGTTCATGTTGTTTCCGCTTCCAGGAATACACTTCTCACACTCTCACCCCGAGGGATACCTATTCAGTGTTGTTGCTTCCTCCCCGCCGGTGGCCATTCTTCTCTTAATGCTCCGCTAAATCTGGCACTGTAGAGCTTCTGGTGCTGTTTCGTTTTTCTCTTTTAATCTGTATGGCATTCTTCTTTTCTGGGAGGCTAAGCTCCTCAAACATGTGGGGTTCTTTTAGGTGTGTTCTCTGGCACTTAATACAGCATCAGTGCCTTTTAAGCCAGAGTTTGCCAAACTCTTTCTGTAAGGGAGAGAGTCAATATTTTAGATATTTAAATGTATTTGTGGAGTCATATGGTCTCTGTCACAGCTACTCATCTCTGCTGTTATTAATGTAAAAGTCACCTTGCTGCTAGACAATATATAAATGAATGAGTATGGCTGTGTTCTAATAAAATTTTACTTATAAAAACAGGTGGTGCACTGGATTTGACTGCTGTTCATATTCTGCTGACCCTTATTCTAGACTCTCAGAAAAGTACTAAATAATTTGAATTCTTGTGTCTTAAATAACAATAGGATAGCTAACGAGGCAATAGATGAGTTAGAAAGATGATACTAAAAGAGAAGCCAGAGATTAAGGCTAGTGGTGTAAATATTAGCTGATGTATTTAGGGTATATGCGTGTGTATTTTATGTCTAAAAGAATATAGAAAAGCTAGATAGTGAACAGTAATTCTCAAGGCAGGGCATACTTGTTTTTTTCCTCCAGTATGTATATATAAGTAATAACTGTTCATTAAATGTTTGCTGAATGAATGTAATTAATAACAGGTCATTTTCAATGATGTGGTTAGGAGGTAGTGTACAGTTTATAGAAGGTTCTGTTTCAAATGTTTTTTGCGGGCTTCCCTCATGGCTCACTGCTAAAGAATCCTCCTGTCAGTGCAAGAGAGAGACATGGGTGTGATCCTTGGTCCGGGAAGATCCCACATGTCAAGAAGCAACTAAGCCTGTGTGCCACGGCTATTGAGCCTGCACTCTGGAGCCTGTGTTCTGCACTCTGGAAGCCACTGCGTGAGAACACTGCGCCACAGCTAGAGGGTAGCCCCCGCTCACCTAAACTAGAGAAAAGCTCATGCAGCAACAAAGACCCAGCACAGCCAAAAAAAATCCATGAGTAAAATTATACATAAAAAGTTTATTTGAAATGGGATGTTTGAAACTTAAGGCAAATTTCTTCATAGGCAGTGTTATATATAGTGTTGTTCCCAAGCTAATACATAAAATCCTAATTTATAACATATTTGCATCATGAGGATTAATAGTTCTATACAACTATGCCAGCCAAAATTTTCCAGTTGTGTTCAGAATTAGTTTGAGTTACCAGGAATACATTTTCATCTATTATAGCCTTAGCATTAATTTCAAGATTTGCCGTTTCTCACTTGCAAGGGTGAAGGAAATCTGGGTGAAAGTTTGGTGGTGAGGAATAGAAAATGGGCCTCTTGGGAATCTAGAAATCAGGACATACGGAAAATAGAGCCTCTAGTTATTGTAAACCCTATGGATGGTTCTCACTCTCCACTAAGGCTCTGGGTTCTTCTTTTTTTCTCCTTCTGTCTTTCGGATTCTGTGGTCCTAAGTATCAGGGAAACTCTGTTAGCCTATTAAGAGACTAGAACCTCATTTATTACCTACTCAGTTACTCTTCTGTACTTGGTCATTTAGTTACGTTTTTGTACATGAAACAAGTGCAAAGCTTTTTCTTTTAAAAAATATTTATTGATCAATTATTATATGCCAGCACTGGGGAATATGTTGAAGCAAGGCTGCTGATTGAGTTTGGAAACCATGGGATGATCTTTGTGAATTCCTTTTCTTTCTTTGATGAGCACAGAGAAGGTCCTATACTCCTTTCCTTTCTTTCCTTCTCTTCCCTTCCTTCCATCCACTTAAAACTATTCGGAAAGGAGGGCTCAAATGGTAGCAGTGGGTCTTCAGGTTAAAAAAATGAAAGTAAGACTCATCTGTATTTAAAGAAAACAAAACCTTTGTATAGGCATTTTGTCTCAGACCTGTCTACTTAATTCTTAAATCTTTTGTAATTATGTACTCTGTGTTTATGTAATGGGTAATCAGTCTAGTATTATTTCCATTATATATTTCTGTGATGCGATAAACTATTATTATTTTTGTTACAAAGTACATTTTTCATGTGTCCTGTATTTTTAGATTCATAATTAGTTATAATTCTAACTTATTTAGATGAAAGTAAAAGTCGCTTAGTCATGTCTGACTCTTTGCAAGTCCATGGAATTCTCTAGGCCAAAATACTAGAGTGGGTAGCTTTTCCCTTCTATAGGGGATCTTCCCAACCCAGGGATCAAACCCAGGTCTCCCACATTGCATATGGATTCTTTACCAGCTGAGCCACAAGGGAAGCCCAACTTATTTAGATATATGAAGTTTAAACTTCTGTAATTGTTTTTAGAATCAGTCCTTTTTGCTTCTTGAAATGTGTAGCATTTTAATTGTTGATATTTTCATTTGTAGCACTAATAACCTTTACAAACTTAGTTTCTTATATCTACCTTTTGCCTCTACCTCAGGAATCTGAGATGGAAACAGAAGAAGAGGTTGACATTTTAATGAGTAGCGATATTTACTCTGCAACCTTGTCAACCAAATCAATTTCTTTCACGCGTGCCCAAACTGGATGGCTTTTTCGGGAAGATAAAACAGTATGTGCAAATCGAGATTTTTACACTTTAAAAACTGTTCAGTACTTAATATTGCCAAAATAATGTGATGGAAACATACGTAGAACAAGTAGCTTAATTAGTTGTCAAGTCATGTATTCTTTTCTCCTTGAATCTAAATAGGGAATTATAATCGTTGGTTACAGAGTCGGAAGATCATCTTACAGAAGCCAGGAGAGAAAGCTTAGTTCATTTGAATTTTATGTTGAAAAAATATTCTTGTTGTCAGTTGCCTTGTTGTTAAATAGGAAACAATGTCTTCACATGGTTCTTATATATTTCTAATGCTTTAATTTTAAGAAGACCATAAAGAAGCTACACTGTTAAATTCATTTCCCTGGACCTTTTTTCTACTTTTCAACTTTAGAACTATTTACTTACCCATTATCTATTCCTGAGTATTCCATATATTTGCTGCTGCTGCTGCTAAGTCACTTCAGTCGTGTCCGACTCTGTGTGACCCCATAGACGGCAGCCCACCAGGCTCCCCCATCCCTGGGATTCTCCAGGCAAGAACACTGGAGTGGGTTGCCATTTCCTTCTCCAATGCATGGAAGAGAAAAGTGAAAGTGAAGTCGCTCAGTCTGTCCGACTGTTAGCGACCCCATGGACTGCAGCCCACCAGGCTACTCCGTCCATTGGATTTTCCAGGCAAGAGTACCGGGGGAGGGGGGAGGGGTGCCATTGCCTTCCCCGCCATATATTTGACTAAGGCTAAATAAACTTACATCTCTATAGTACTTGTTTATTTATATCTCAGTGGAGGTTTCTCCATTAGTAAATTGTAAGTTCTTTCCATAATTCTTAATTTCATCTGCTCAAAATATACTCACATATTTTTTAGTTGGATGTATGAAGAAGCATTTTATAAAATTTTAAAGAATAAATAACATTGGGTAAGGGCCAAGATTTATCTTTTATTACACACAACAGAAATATATCCTTATTAGAAAGACAAAAGTAAATTAGTCGAGGTTCTCTGAGAAACAGAATCAATAGGAGATCTACATCTATCTGTATATATGTATATCTCTCTGTGTATGCACACACACATATATAGACAGAAGGAGAGAAGGGTGAGGAAGAGGTTGATTTACTTTAAGGAATTCAGTTCAGTTCAGTCACTCAGTCGTGTCTGACTATTTGCGACCCCATGAATCGCAGCACGCCAGGCCTCCCTACCCATCACCATCTCCCGGAGTTCACTCAGACTCATGTCCATCGAGTCTGTGGTGCCATCCAGCCATCTCATCCTCGGTCGTCCCCTTCCCTCCCAGCATCAGAGTCTTTTCCAATGAGTCAACACTTCGCATGAGGTGGCCAAAAAACTGGAGTTTCAGCTTTAGCATCATTCCTTCCAAAGAAATCCCAGGGTTGATCTCCTTCAGAATGGACTGGTTGGATCTCCTTGCAGTCCAAGGGACTCTCAAGAATCTTCTCCAACACCACAGTTCAAAAGCATCGATTCTTCGGCACTCAGGCCTCTTTATAATCCAATTCTCACATCCATACATGGCCACTGGAGAAACCATAGCCTTGACTAGAGACCTTTGTTGGCAAAGTAATATCTCTGCTTTTTAATA
>SJYX01009525.1:130060-144842 GCA_006410675.1 Oreotragus oreotragus | reverse complement strand
TCTGTGTATTCTTGCCACCTCTTCTTAATATCTTCTGCTTCTGTTAGGTCCATACCATTTCTATCCTTTATCGAGCCCATCTTTGCATGAAATGTTCCCTTGGTATCTCTAGTTCTCTTGAAGAGATCTCTAGTCTTTCCCATTCTGTTGTTTTCCTCTATCTCTTTGCATTGATTGCTGAAGAAGGCTTTCTTATCTCTTCTTGCTATTCTTTGGAACTCTGCATTCAGATGCTTATATCTTTTCTTTTCTCCTTTGCTTTTCGCCTCTCTTCTTTTCAGTGCTATTTGTAAGGCTTCTCCAGACAGCCATTTTGCTTTTTTGCATTTTTTTCCCATGGGGATGGTCTTGAAAGTTTGTGTGAATGTAGGACCTGGTAAGTCTGAGATTTGTAGTGCAGTCTAGCAGGCTGAAAATTCAGCAAAGAGGTGTATGGTTTTGGACCTGAAATCTATAGATCAGAATCTCAGGGAAGGTTTCTGTGTTGCAGTCTTGAGGCAGAATTGCTTTTCCTTTGGGAAACCTTAGTCTTTGCTCTTCAGGCCTGCATTTGATTGGAAACAGCCTTCCCACCTTGTGAGGGTAATCTGCTTTACTCCAAGTCTACAGATTTAAATTTCAACTAGTCTAAAAAAATGCCATCTTGGAATTCCTCAGCAGTCCAGTAATTAGGACATGCTTTCACCACCATGGCCTGGTTCAGTCCCTTCTTGGAGAACTGAGATCCTGCAAGCTGTGTGGTGCAGCCCCCAACACCCAATGTTGGCTTCGTAGCAACATCTCGACTGGTGTTTGTTTAAACAGTTGGGCATCATAGTCTAGCCAAATTGATATAAAATTAACTACCACATCATCTTACATTTAAAGCTGAGAAATCCCTCTTGACTACAGCTTATAGTCCTAGAGTCTTTTGCAGAAGATTATCCAGCTGTATATCTTCCTGACTTTTTTTTATACTTCATGTACATTGTTGTTCAGCTGCTCAGTTGTGTCCCACTCATTGTACATTGATATATATCTATAGTAATCAATGTATCTCAGTGTATATTGATTTATATCTATAATAATATTTAGTTATTGATACAAATATTTATTTTTTCAGAAAGTGTCATTGCATTGTATCTATTATTTTGCAACTCCCCCCACCAGCCCATCCAATTTTTAGTATGTCTTAGAATTACTTTATTCTTCTTAGCTACTGCTTTGTATTCCACAGTATGGATATATTGTAATTTATTTACTCAGTCTCTTATTTTTGGATGTTTAGGTGGATACACATTTGTGTCCAGTTTTCTCCCAGTATAAATGATGTTACATTTACCATCCTTTTATATCCCTTTGCATTGTCTTTTATAGCTAGCAAAAAATGGAATGGTTGTATTATAGGAAATATACATTTAAATATTTTGTTTGATATGACTTGTCTTTTGATTTATTTTTAATAAATGCTTTTTCATTATAAGATTTCAAAAAATTGATCATTATCACCTGAATGTTTCCCAACAACGGAAGAATTCTCACTTTGAGATCTAGGTTCATCAATTTTCATCTCTAAGCCTATTTGGCAACAAGTAACATTATAGGATTTCCAGATGTGAGATCCTGTATTGCAATCCATTTGTTGGCCTGAGTCTTATTTGTTTGTACTCTGTTCTTCTGGACAGCATTAGAAGGATCACTTCAAGAGAAGATAAAAATTGAAGCTGCTGTTCATCTAGTACTACTGCTAAGCAGCTCAAAGCTCTTGAAGAGTGTCTAGGTGATCTTCTTAAATCTTTGACAGGTAAGGAGGGAGTCAGTAATTGCTTATAGTTCCCATTTTGTAGGTAGAAACAGGTGCAGAATGCCTTCCTTTCTAATGATTGGTAAGGAGGCACAAAGCAAGGTAAAAACAGAAACCACTCTAAACACTTAGCTTTGGAATGCCAGAAAGTAGCAGCAAGAGAACTGATTTGCATACAGGTAAAAATGGGAAGCCTGCTTTTAGTAAGTTGCTGAGCGTGTTGTTTCAGGTAAGGTATTTCAAACTCTGACCACCTGTGAGTCTGAAAAACATGAAGGTTAATGTTGAAGGAGGACTCTTCTTGATGTCCTTTTATTCCATTTGAGTTCCCCAGTCTCAATCCATAATATAAATGTAAATTGTACTAGTGAGCAAGACTGCTTGGTTGTTCTCTTTTTGTTGAAAGAAGCAAGCAACTGTATCTTGGAAGTTTGGGGCTGCTAGAGAATATTGGAATGGGTAATTAATTTTAGTTTTACTAGAAGTTTTTATGTGACTTAGTTTATTTCTTTTTATTCTAGTTTTTATTTCTATCTATAAAATGGGAACATTAATTATCCCTGACCCCTCCTTATAATTCATGATATTTGATTATTATCTAAATTTTCTGTAGCTTTGTGCTACTTAGTAGATTCTAAAGGAATACTGTGTGCTGTTTAATTGGAGATTAACTACCTACATTTTATGTGTTTAAAAATTTTCCTTTTCAAATTTAAAATGTGTAATGTTATGCATTTTTTAGCTTAATAGAATGTATAATTTGATAATTTTAAGTACCAGAGGAATATTTATTTTCATATAAATGTTACATGTTTATGGAGAAATTGTATATTTTACTTTGAAAATTAAAAAAAAAAATCTAAGGTACACTTTATTTGTTTTATTATTTTGAAATATTTGATTTCGTTTTAGGAAAGGGTAGGAAACTTTTTGGCCGACTTTTATCTGGTGAATGGACTTGTTTTAGAATCAAGAAAAAGAAGAGAACATCTCAGTGAAGAAGACATTCTTCGAAATAAGGCCATTATGGAGAGTTTGAGTAAAGGTGGAAACATAATGGAACAGAATTTTGAGGTATAATTTTACTTTTCTTAATGTATAATGTTCCATGTATCACCTTTTATTTTTCTGTGATGGTCTGGTGATTTTTTAGTGAATCTGTTGTTTGTCTTTGAGTCTTCACTAATAAATAGATTAAAATCATTTTTTAAATATGAAACCAAAGCATGATCCCTTTGCATATTTTTTTCTACTTCATCAACTGTAACCTGCTGCTACTTTGAAGGCCTTGCTAACAATCTGCCTACTTTATGAAGTCATTTTTAGCCAATCAGTTCAGTCAGTTCAGTTCAGTCACTCAGTTGTGTCCGACTCTTTGTGAGCCCATGAATCGCAGCACGCCAGGCCTCCCTGTCCATCACCAACTCCCAGAGTTCACTCAGACTCACATCCATCGAGTCAGTGATGCCATCCAGCCATCTCATCCTCTGTTATCCCCTTCTCCTCCTGCCCCCAATCCCTCCCAGCATGAGTCTTTTCTAATGAGTCAGCTCTTCGCATGAGGTGGCCAAAGTACTGGAGTTTCAGTTTTAGCATCATTCCTTCCAAAGTACACCCAGGGCTGATCTCCTTTAGCCAATACCATCAAATAAATTTTGTATTCAGTGTGTATTTATTGAAAATATGCTACCTGCAAAGAATTGTGTGACAGTTAGGAAAGAGGAGAGAAATCAAGGAAATACTTAGGTACAAGACATGATAACTTGCATCTGCAATCTTATTTCCTTAGTAAGATGGATTGAATTGGTTCTTAACTGTTTTTTATTTTAACAATTTTAGATTTTAAAACTGAAAAAAAAAAAGATTCCCAAAGATTAACATTTTATGACATTTTTTATAGCAGTGTTTTCAAATTGTAGAGTTGGGACCTCTAGTGATTATGAATTCAGTTTAGTGGGCTATTATGACTCCTGCTTTTTTTTTTTAAGTAGAATCTATCTAAATTTAGATAATAAAAACTAGAGCACATAGTGTGTGTGTGTGTGCTCAGTCGCTCTGTCATGTCCAACTCTGTGACCTTATGGACTTGTACCCTGCCAGGCTCCCTGTCCCATGAACCGCAGGGAGCCAGGCCTCCCTGTCCATCACCAACTCCCGGAGTTTACCCAAACATATGTCCATTGAGTCAGTGATGTCATCTAACCATCTCATCCTCTACCATCCCCTTCTCCTGCCTTCAATCTTTCCAACATCAGGGTCTTTTCAAATGAGTCAGCTCTTCGCATCAGGTGGCCAAAGTATTGGAGTTGCAGCTTCATCAGTTCTTCCAATGAACACCCAGGACTGATCTCCTTGGATGGACTGGTTGGATCTTCTCGCAGTCCAAGGAAATCTCAAGAGTCTTCTACAACACCAGTTCAAAAGCATCAATTCTTCTGTGCTTAGCTTTCTTTATAGTCCAACTCTCACATCCATACATGACTACTGGAAAAACAATAACCTTGATTAGATTGACCTTTGTTGGCAAAGTAATGTCTCTGCTTTTGAATATGCTATCTATGTTGGTCATAACTTTCCTTCCCAGGAGTAAGTGTCTTTTAATTTCATGGCTGCAATCACCATCTGCATTGATTTGGAGCCAAAAAAAAATACAGTCAGCCACCGTTTCCACTGTTTCCCCATCTGTTTGCCATGAAGTGATGGGACCAGATACCATGATCTTAGTTTTCTGAATGTTGAGCTTTAAGCCAGTGTTTTCACTCTCCACTTTCACTTTCATCAAGGGGCTTTTTAGTTCTTCACTTTCTGCCATAAGGGTGTTTAACCTGAATATCTGAGGTTATTGATATTTCTCCCAGTAATCTTGATTCCAGCTTGTGGTTCCTCCAGCCCAGCATTTCTCATGATGTATTTTGCATATAAGTTAAATAAGCAGGGTGACAGTATACAGCCTTGACGTACTCCTTCTCCTATTTGGAACCAGTCTGTTCTACCAAGTCCAGTTCTAACTGTTGCTTCCTGACCTGCATAGAGGTTTCTCAAGAGGCAGGTCAGGTGGTCTGGTTTCCCATCTCTTTCAGAATTTTCCAGTTTATTGTGATCCACACAGTCAAAGGCTTTGGCATAGTCAATAAAGCAGAAATAGATGTTTTTCTGGAACTCTCTTGCTTTTTCCATGATCCAGTAAATGTTGGCAATTTGATATCTCATTCCTCTGCCTTTTCTAAAACCAGCTTGAACATCTGGAACTTCACGGTTCATGTACTGTTTAAGCCTGGCTTGGAGAATTTTGAGCATTACTTTAACAGCGTGTGAGATGAGTGCAATTGTGTGGTAGTTTGAGCATTCTTTGGTATTGCCCTTCTTTGGGATTGGAATGAAACTGACCTTTTCCAGTCTTGTGGCCACTGCTGAGTTTTCCAAATTTGCTGACCTATTGAGTGCAGCACTTTCACAGCATCATCTTTCAGGATTTGAAATAGCTCAACTGGAATTCCATCACCTCCACTAGCTTTGTTTGTAGTGATACTTCCTAAGGCCCACTTGACCTCAAATTCCAGGATGTCTGACTCTAGGTGAGTGATCACACCATCATGATTATCTGGGTCGTGAAGATCTTTTTTGTATAGTTCTGTGTATTCTTGCCACATCTTCTTAATATCTTCTGCTTCTGTTAGGTCCATACCATTTCTATCCTTTATTGTACCCATCTTTGCATGAAATGTTCCCATGGTATCTCTAATTTTCTTGATGAGATCTCTAGTCTTTCCAATTCTATTGTTTTCCTCTATTTCTTTGCTTTCATCATTGAGGAAGGCTTTCTTATCTCTCCCTGCTATTATTTGAAACTCTGCATTCAAACAGGTAGATCTTTCCTTTTCTCCTTTGCTTTTTGCTTCTTTTCTTTTCACAGCTATTTGTAAGGCCTCCTCAGCCATTTTGCTTTTTTTGCATTTCTTTTTCTTGGGGATGGTCTTGATCCCTGTCTGCTGTGCAGTGTCACGAATCCGTCCATAGTTCATCAGGCACTCTGTCTATCAGATGTAGTCCCTTAAATCTGTTTCTCACTTCCACTGTATAATCATAAGGGATTTGATTTAGGTCATACCTGAATGGTCTAGTGGTTTTCCCTACTTTCTTCAATTTAAGTCTGAATTTGGCAATAAAGAGTTCATGATCTGAGCCACAGTCAGCTCTGGGTCTTGTTTTTGCTGACTGTAGAGAGCTTCTCCATCTTTGGCTACAAAGAATATAATCAGTCTGATTTTGGTGTTGACCATCTGGTGATGTCCATGTGTTGTGTTAGGGATAGACAAAGTTTGTAGAATAGTATGCCAGGTTTCAATTAATTCATGGTGATACTGTGTTTGTTTGGAAAATTATTTTAATGTTTAAGAAGTTTATATATAGAGCAAATCAGCCATTGTTTAACGAGTACAGGANGTGTTGACCATCTGGTGATGTCCATGTGTTGTGTTAGGGATAGACAAAGTTTGTAGAATAGTATGCCAGGTTTCAATTAATTCATGGTGATACTGTGTTTGTTTGGAAAATTATTTTAATGTTTAAGAAGTTTATATATAGAGCAAATCAGCCATTGTTTAACGAGTACAGGATGTAAAAGTACTTAAGAATCCACATTAAATGTTTAAGTTAAAATGTGATCAGACCAGTTTAGTATGAGCCTGTTCTCTTCCTGCCAGATCCTTTTGCAGTCCTCATTTTCCTTTTGTCCTTGGGATAGAGCCTCACTAGACTTCATTTTCCAGACACCTCCTGGTATTTACTGATCTCTTGATCAGTGCGAGTTGTAGGACGTGTTATGTTCGGGTAATAGGGGATGAACCGAGAGAGGGAATGATGAGCTTAATCTTTGACAAAGCCACTACGCTTTTTCATTGTAAAACAGCCAAAAAAAGTCATTTCTTTGGACCTACTTTGTTATTTATTTTTTCTTACAGTTCTTTTTAAAAAGATGACATTGTTTTGCTCATAATTTTACTGCTACCTTTGTTTAATTTTGGCAGCAAACCATTTTGAGATAAGTACACAAGTTATTTTCTTTAGGGTGAAATTTGTAACAATGCAATTGAATTCTTAAAGGGGTCTTTAATTGACATTTTAATCAAGTACAGTTTTACACAATGAAATTAAAACTTAGTTTAATCCCAGATGCCTATAAAATAGAACAAAATAATGCGAGTTAAATAATTAAACTTTTGACTTCTAATTAAGTACTTTTGACTTCTAATTAAGAATCAAAAGAGATGGTTCCTGGGTATTGTGTGAAGTATTTTTTCATATATTATCTCATTTAGTTATTAATTATTACAGTGACCTACTGAGATTGAAGGCAGGAGAACAAGGGGACGACAGAGGATGTGATGGTTGGATGGCATCACCAACTCAGTGGATATGAGTTTGAGTAAGCTCTGGGGGTTGGTGATGGACAGAAAAGCCTGTCGTGCTGCAGTTCATGAGGGTGTAGAGTCAGACACGACTGAGCAACTGAACTGAACTGAGATGACTGTCATTATACAATTTTATAGAAAGAAGAGTGAAGTTGAAAAAAATAAGATATCTGAAATCATAAAGCTGTAAGTAGCAATGACGGGTTTTGATTCAAGGACCGTTCCCCAGGTTCTTCTTGTTTTAAGTATATTGCTTCCCAGTCTGCCTTTGTTATAGTCTCTTCTTTGTGTGTATCCACATATTTAACTCATCTTAGCAATTCTTTCAGAATATTGTGAAACTAAACCTGGAAAAGGAATAAGGGAAGTTTGCTATTGAAAAGTGTATTAAAAATTAGTATTGTGTTTTTTTCAGTGATGTGTCTAAAACATATTAGTAAAAAACATGTTTTTGGCTTCAGAGCATTATTGAAATTTTTGCAAGCCTAAAAAACATATATGACTATTTTTATTATGATTGTTTTCAAAAGACATGAAAATATTTTATATATACATATATATATATATATATATATATTTTTTTTTTTTTTTTTCATTTTTGGGTGGCATTGCATGGCTTGTGGGATCTTAGTTCCCTACACAGGCATTGAATCTGCAGTGAAAGCATGGTGTTGCCAGGGAATTCCCGAAAATACTATATGTTAAAGCCACATTTTAATAAAATTTCATTTCTCAAAAATAAATATACTTGTNATATATATATTTTTTTTTTTTTTTCATTTTTGGGTGGCATTGCATGGCTTGTGGGATCTTAGTTCCCTACACAGGCATTGAATCTGCAGTGAAAGCATGGTGTTGCCAGGGAATTCCCGAAAATACTATATGTTAAAGCCACATTTTAATAAAATTTCATTTCTCAAAAATAAATATACTTGTCTTTTTCAGAATGAATTTATGTTCTTTATTCTAAATAATTAGCTTTTGAGTTTCTTCTCATTTTTATAGCCAAATATTTGTTTTAATTTCTATAAGAAATAGTGTATGGGTAGCATTTAGGAGAAACTGCTGTTTAACTAGTTTTGCCTTGCCCACTTCTTCTTCCCCCCTCCTTTCCAGACATAGTTCTAATATTTAGTTTATATATATATATATATTTTTTTTAAAGTCTTTATTGAATTTGTTAGAATTTGTTTCTGTTTTATGTTTTCGTTTTCCGGCCGCAAGGCATATGGGATCCTATCTCCCTGGCCAGGACTGACCCTGCACCCCTTGCATCAGAAAGTGAAGTCTTAACCACTGGACCACCAGGGAAGTCCCAAGTTTATATTTTTAACAGTATTTTTTATAGTAAAATTTAAGTGCTCAGAAATTCTTAAGTCATGGCTACGTGCTCCTATACTTTTGGTGCTGCTTTCCACTTTGTTCTGTCCAACTGGAGCAAGCAATGTTGTATTTATACCTTAGACGGTCATTGATAAAAATATTAATTGTATGCCAGCTAGATATATATATATGTAGAATATTGAGTTAACCTCTGTTAGTGATTATATATTTTTTAATACATAAAATCAAAATAGGAACACATAGACATAAAATACATGAATGCTTTAAACTTCCAGAAATCTTTGCAACATAAAATACTAAAATTTAGCAAATCTAGCAATAAATTAAAACTTTTTTTTTATGCTTTAAGAAAAACAGGCATTAGAAGTTTGCATTTAATTATGTAGGAAAGGTTTGATGTCATTTCAATTACAGAGCCTTGGGGAAATAACAGAAAGCCATCTGGTGTCCTGTGGCAGCCTTCATGTCTTCCTGTTTCATTAAATAGTTGCGATAACTGCGTGGCGGGAACACTGACGGATTCAACAGCAAGTATCAGTATATAACAAAGGGCAAGTTAGAATAAACATAAACCAAGACAGAGCTTATTAAAATGTAACAACTGGTTTTCATAATGATGAGGTACAGTGCTCAGCAAAAGGTTAAGTTAGATTCATTACAGTCTCTACTAAGATGGGGGATGTATAATACATAGTTTAGAAAGAATCTACTGGAAATAGTAGAAACTGCTTAGAGAAGTTATTACCTGTAAAATTATATGACATGCTACATTAATCATGCCAGGAAAATGAGTCTTCACTAAGATTTTATATATATATAAAAAACACTAGTTATAGCCAAATATATATACAAGTATTAAATATATATATATATATAGGTATTAAATAGACTGGTGACTCAGTGGTAAAGAATCTACCTGCAGTGCAGGAAATGTAGGTTGGATCCCTGGGTTGGGAAGATCCCCTGAAGGAGGGTGTGGCAACCCACTCCAGCCTGGAGAATCCCATGGACCCAGGAGTCTGGTGTGCTACAGTCCCATGGGGGTGCAAAGAGTTGGACACAACTGAGTGACTAACACTTCCACTTTTTTCATGATGTTAGTTTGGCTGACTATAAGAGATTCAAAATTACAGTAACTTAAACAAGACAGGAGTTTCTTTCTTTCTTATGTAAAAATCTGAGTTTGTATGGTTTCATTGCTCTGTGAGTTCATCTCAGACCTATCCTTTTTTTTTTTTTCTGTCTTATCAATATTTCTCTAGCATTTCTAGGATCTAGCTCTCATCCACATGATATATGATGGTTTATTACCTGCTTAGTATCCCAACCATTAGGAATAATAATTCCTAATAGTAATGAGGAAGGAAAGGCCATACATGTTCTGTTTGAGAACCCAACCAGAAGTTGCACACATTACTGCTCAAATCCCATTAGTTAGAACTTAATTACACGATAACACTTAGCTGGCTGTAAAGATGGCTAGAAAAGAAGTCTTTTATTTAGAAAGTAATGTGTCCAGTCAAAAATTGGTAGGAATGTTTGTTTACAACAAAGAATAGGAGAATAGATTATTGACTGAGTAGACGTCTAGTATTCTCTAATGTCTCTTTGTTAGGTACATAACTGATGCTTCAGTTACCACATAAATACTAGTAACTCTCACCCAATATATACCTTCAATTCTGACCTGACTTGTAATCACCAGATCTATAGTATTTTCCTTCCTCCACAGGGATAAACATAGGTATCTAAAATTTAGTATGTTTAAATCTGATTGGACAATTTTTTTCCTTCTGTCTTGAGTGTTACCACCATTATCTGCTACCATAACCTAAGTCAGCACCCTGACATTTGTCCTTGAACTTCTTCTTCTTCTTTTTTTTTTTTTCAATTTTTTTCTTTCTGGCTGCACCCAGCAGTATGTGGGACTTTCGTTCCCTGGCCAGGGATTAGAACCTGGGCCCTCTGCAGTGGAAACGTAGAGGCTTAACCACTGGGCCAAGGGGGAAGTCCCGTCCTTGAACTTCTTAACTTTCCTTAACTTATCTCTGTGTCTATGCTGCTGCTGCTGCTAAGTTGCATCAGTCGTGTCCGACTTTGTGCGACCCCATAAACGGCAGCCCACAAGGTTCCCCCATCCCTGGGATTCTCCTGGCAAGAGCACTGGAGTGGGTTGCCATTTCCTTCTCCAATGCATGAAAGTGAAAAATGAAAGTGAAGTTGCTCAGTCGTGTCGGACCTTCAGCGACCCCATGGACTGCAGCCTTTCAGGCTCCTCCATCCTGGGATTCTCCAGGCAAGAGTACAGGAATGGGGTGCCATTGCCTTCTCTGTGTCTATAATTGATCACAAAATCCTAAAGATCTCACGAATCTGTCTTCTTCCACTTTGAAATAGCTCCCCTTATCATTTCTCATTTGAATTAGAGATAGCTTCCTAACTTACTGCTACCAGAATGAGCTCTCTGAAATAGATTGAACTATGTAAAGTCTTAATAACTAAAATGTATAGAATATTTACTGTTAGGCACTGTTTTAAGTATTTTAGGTTAACTATCCAGTTATATCCTTACAACAACCCCGAGAGGTTATAGTTAACTAAACTTGAGACAAAAGAGTTTGAATAATTTTCCAAAGTCAGCTAGTAACTGGCAAAGCCAGGATTTGGACGGTCTGGCTTCAATGTTTGTGTTCTAAAAGCTGCATAATATTGCTCAAAATATTTGTCCATTGCTTTTTGAGTAAAATACAATCTGCTGCTGCTAAGTCACTTCAGTCGTGTCCGACTCTGCGCGACCCCATAGACGGCAGCCCACCAGGCTCCCCAGTCCCTAGGATTCTTCAGGCAAGAACACTGGAGTGGTTTGCCATTTCCTTCTCCAATGCATGAAAGTGAAAAGTGAAAGTGAAGTCACTCAGTTGTGTCTGACTCCTAGCAACCCCATGGACTGCAGCCCACCAGGCTCCTTCAATCCATGGGATTTGCCAGGCAAGAGTACTGGAGTGGGATGCCATTGCCTTCTCTGACCAGAGGCTGATGCGATGACAGGATCTTTCATAAGCTCCCTAGTTATTGGACATACAAATTCATCAGAAATTTCAGAAGGAAGAGTTTTCACCTTTGTCCTCAGTTCTTCAGTTTTCCTTAGAACTTCACTATGCAGCTCTAGAGATTCTATTTTCAAATCATCAGCTAGACTTTCTTTTGTAAGATTCAATAATTATCTTCCATCAGTGTTATTCATTTTGAAAATATCAACGAGGTCTTCTAAACGTTCGGCACAAAGCCTGTTTGAGACATCATCCTCTTACTGCATAAAACCCTTTCAGACTACTTTTTCTCTTCTGTCTTGCCCTTTTACCCCGTTTCTTGCTGTTTTTCTTTTCGTGTACGCTCCCTATGCCAGCTAGACACACCACACTTGTAGTTTCCTGTTACAGCATGCTTTTTCTCACCATTGCTTGTTCTTCGGTGTCCTTCAATTGGTTATTTTGTTCTCTTTCTTTCAGACTTCTCCACTAGGAACCAGCCTTTCTCGCACATCTTTTTGGCTGCCTGCCCCAGCCTGGGTTATGCCATCCTCTTGATCGCTCTATCATAATAACCATCATCCTGGATTATAATTCTCCACTTCCTGTGTATCTCTTTATAAGCTTCTCAAGGGCAAAATTTTGTCTTTCATACTGCCCGATGCTCAAAAAACTATTAGTTTCCTTTCATCCCACATTCTTCGGCCGTCACTCAGAGATCATCAGTGATTTCTAGCCAACAAAATGTAACTGCCAGTTTTTCAGGCTTCTTTAAAGCCTTTGTGTTATGGTACTGAAACAGTCTTTTCACGTCCATGATACCTTGGTACTGTTTTTTTTTTCTTATTGACTAATATCTCCTTTAATTTTAAACGCTTTTAAAGTCTCCTTTCTGTCCTCTTCCTGCGTTTCCCCATCCCACCACCCCCAGTCTGTGTGATCTCTAGGACTCAGTCATCAGTCCTGTTTTCTTACTTTTTATTTAGTCAGAGAATTCTTAACATTATTTCTAAATATGGTTTCCTTCTTTTCTTCTCTTTTTGTCACTGCCCTCTAGGAACTTCCCAGTATAAAATACTCATTATTACTTACTGAATCTTTTCTAATGTGCCAAGCACTAACCCTTTCTATACATCATCTCATTGAATTTTTAACTGTGAGGTGGTGGTCATATTCCCATTTTGCAGGTGAATTAAATTGACAGTTATATAAAGTTTCTTGTCCCAGTTCACATAACTACTAGCTAGTGGAGCTGGGTGAGATTCTGGCTCATTTTTGTGTCTTCAGAATCCTTGGTTTAACATGCTGCCTATTAACATCTTAAACTCATTATATGCAAAACTATACTTCTCTGAATGGAACCTCTCCCAGTGGTACTGTTTTTTTGTTGTTGTTGTTATTTATAGCAGTCTTTCACTTATTACCCTTTTGCTATACATAGTTTGTCTTGTTCATTTTTCTTAGCAATTTCTACTCTACTCCCTTATTTCTTTATTGCCAGTTTATCCTATAGTGATCCAGATTCTTAGTTAACAAAGACAAGGGGTAAGATTTAAATCTGATATGACCCTTACCACTGTTGTTGATATTCCTTTTGAACTTTCCTCCCTAGTTCAAGTCAACCTAGTATTTTCATTATTAATTCACTCTGTCCAAAATACTCTTTTTCTTTTCTTTTAAATTGGAGTGTTAATCTTCTAATCTCAATTTATTGTCTGTAAAAGACTGCCCTGTTTTCTGAACCCCTGTATTACCCAGTTTTTTGTAAGCACATTTTGTCTTTAGTCATTTAATATTTTGTGTTCCTGATTTAACTGTTCATGTTTGTATATGTTTTTTCTTTCCAGCTCTGAACTGTGGGCCCCATGAAGTCAGGATTAGTTTTTATACTTCTCTATAGTTCCCATGTTCAGTATCAAGCATAATGTCAGAAACATTTTAGATGATTAAAGCATCAAATGAATGGATTTTACCTCTTTTATACTTCTCTGTTTTTTGAGATTTAAAAAATGATATTAATAATAAATATTAATGATGGAGCTTATAACATCATGGAACTATCTCCGAATAACCTCTTAAAGCATTATATTGATGACATTAAGGAGATTGTAGTTCATTGTATGTTTTTATTTTATATTTTTTAAAATATAATTTTCTTTTCTGTCTCCCTCTCGGTCTCTCTTTTGTCTCTATTCCCTCCTCCTCTTTCTCCCTCTCTCTCTCCCCCTTACTCTTTTTTTTTTTTTCTTTTTTGGCAGCCGATTCGAAGACAGTCCCTTACCCCTCCTCCTCAGAACACTATTACATGGGAAGAGTATATATCTGCTGAAAATGGAAAGTAAGTTTTGGTTTTGTTGTGTTTATGTATTTTTTGGTTTATAGAAAAAAAGTTTTGTAAAAAATTTTTTTACAGAGAATTAGTATTATAGTTTTGTCTGAAGCACTTCTTTTTTCTTTTAAAAATGTGGATGAAGCATGATGAGGGAAACGCATCCTTAATTACATTCTCTATTTCGAGTAAAATGTAGAGCCACAGTTTTACATCCCTCTTGCCAGTTTATATACGCCCCAAAACCCATGTGACATTATTCTAAGGAAATAGAATATGAAGACTGCCTAGTGAAACTGCTTGTTTGAGTTTTTTCACTGTAAGATGAACTTTATATTCTCTTATTATCCAGAGTCTTTTGCAAGCTGTGTACAGCCATCATTGTTGATCTGCTTTTTACCTTTCCATGTCATCATCCCTTTGTTACAGCCTCTGCCAGACTACTTCTTCTTATCCTTACCCAAGACAATTGCTTAATGTTACGGTTGCACTCATCTCACACGCTAGTAAAGTAATGCTCAAAATTCTCCAAGCCAGGCTTCAGCAATACATGAACCGTGAACTCCCTGATGTCAAGCTGGTTTTAGAAAAGGCAGAGGAACCAGAGATCAAATTGCCAACATCCGCTGGATCATGGAAAAAGCAAGAGAGTTCCAGGAAAACATCTATTTCTGCTTTATTCACTATGCCAAAGCCTTTGACCGTGTGCATCCCAATAAACTGTGGAAAATTCTGAAAGAGATAGGAATACCAGACCACCTGACCTGCCTCTTTAGAAACCAGGTCAGGAAGCAACAGTTGGAACTGGACATGGAAGAACAGACTGGTTCCAA
This sequence comes from Oreotragus oreotragus, assembly GCA_006410675.1. NCBI lineage: Eukaryota > Metazoa > Chordata > Mammalia > Artiodactyla > Bovidae > Oreotragus > Oreotragus oreotragus. The sequence goes on along the minus strand of SJYX01009525.1, from coordinate 130,113 downwards.
ATAGGAAAAGGAGTACGTCAAGGCTGTATATTGTCACCCTGCTTATTTAACTT